>CM042137.1:24743426-24790926 GCA_023376005.1 Doryteuthis pealeii
GGTACGCCAGAATTATTCTAAAATTAATATCTAATAGTTATCTGTTGTTAGGTTGTTTGGTTTAATGGCATATCAACCCTTGTGGGTTATTTAATGCGATTTTTCTCTCTATACGATTTATTTAACTTTATGTGTATTAATAAATTGGTAGAAATAATAATTGGTAGAAATAATTTTCATTAACTTCATGTATATTAATAAATGCCGTTGGTTGACCCTCATTCACTGCCTTCTAGTACCTATATATGACAAATGTCATATATGTACTATATGAATGTTTGCCATAAGAGCAATTTGAAGAATACGATCGGGACAATCATATAGTTGCTAGCGATTGACATGACCAGGTGACTGGTCGGATGGAGCGTCTCCGACCACCAGTCTAGCCCAAGTGTGGGTCGAAGTGTAGTTTTGCATATCATGGGATCACTTAGTACTCGGATTAGAGATCGCTCAGCCACCACAAGCCTGTCCTCATGCATTACGGGTGACCAATCTCAGACAACATGATGTTCTATTGGGGTATCTTACTTCTCTGCAGAGGTGCAATCAGCGTATTCTACAGCGCTGCTCGACAGAGTGAATATCTCTAACCAATTAATTAAATTCCATAAATATATGTAAGAGATGTTCTAATTTTAGTATTGTTACATTTCATTACATTCATATTTTTTCAGAGTTTTAATGCTGCTATATTTTTTCACGATATTTAAAAAAAAATTGGTTTCTTTATCTAAACTTTTCCCTTATTAATTTAAACAATTCTTTTAAAGGGAAAATGAAAATACAAGTATTGTTTTATTTCAATGGAGAAGATACAGCAAATAAAAACTGATTGTTGCACTTTTGAATACACCCGGACTTGCGATTTCAAAACATGAAAACATGGCTGGTGTAATGTAACGAGTAGTCAAAAATGCACACACACACACACACACACACACACACACACACACACACACACACACACACACACACACACACAATACAAAATAAAAAAAACAAAACAAAAAACACAAAAACAAAAAAACAAAAAAAACAAAACAAAACAAAAAATTACATGACGTCAATTTATAATTCAGCTTTTAATTAAATTTCAAATCCGGGTTCAAAGCGATCATTTAAAATCATCAACCTTTCCGCTTTTCTATCACCGCCTGTTTTCCAAATGAGATTCGTTTGGTTGGTATTCGTCTTATTGAGACTAAACCTCGGTTTCCAATAGCAACCATGATCATAATGATCGCGGTTGTTATTTAAAACCGAATCCAGATAATAAAAAAAAACGTCTAAAGAGCTGTGGAGTTCACTGCTTCCTCTGAGATAATCAAGAAGCAAATTTTGCTATCAACGACACGAAAAAAGAACACCAAATTGAAATCAGTGAAAAAATAAACAAAAAATACCCCCCCCCCGAAAAAAACAAAAACAATAAAACAAATAATAAAAAAGTTGCCTATTCTATAAGTTATCTCGTTTTCTCTTACTATGAATAATATTTAAAAAATTAACCAGTCATCAACTATAGACTTCACCAGTAAATAACTCGACTAATTTGTCATATGAATTCTTTAAATATCTAGTATATATATATATATATATTATATATATTATATATATATATATATATATATATATATATATATATTATAAAAAAGAAGGTCCGCAAAATGTATTATGTTTTTAGAAAATTTGTTATTATTTTTATCCTACATTTGCGACACGTGTTTCAGATCTTCTGATATCTTCTTTAGGCTTTGATCAATCATATGATCATTTTCATATGATTGATCAAAGCCTGAAGAAGATATCAGAAGATCTGAAACACGTGTCGCAAATGTAAGATAAAAATAATACAATTTTTTCTAAAAACATAATCCATTTTGCGGACTTTCTTTTTTATAAAATATTTAATTTTCTCCCGTTGGAACTAGAACAACACTTTATATATATATATATATATATATATATATATATATATATATATATATGAATTTAGCATTTTTTAAAAACAAATGATGTTTATAATTGCTGACAGAAATCTGTTTCGACCGCTTCAGATTTCTGTCAGCAATTATAAACGGCATTTGTTTTTACAAAAATGCTAAATTCATACTGTCGGATTAATTTCCATCTATTTTCATATATATATATATATATATATATATATATATATATATATATATATATATATATACCAAACCCTTCCGCACGAACAGAATGTGACACATGGTCGATTTTTTAAGCGGCGTTTAACAGGTCTGAGCTTTCCTTCTCCTAAGCTGGTTGCCTAACCAAGTTTAAAGAGTCCAGCTTGCCGTACTAATTACTCATAGCTGGAGGAAGAATAGTTGGATTCATACCTTTTCCAAGAGTATTAGCGCTATATGAAGTGCAAACAGCTTCGTCTAGAATTTGAACTCGTCTCGTCGTTTCCATTGCCTACGACAGTAACCATTACACCAACACGCGCCTTGTATATATGCTAATAAATGTTTTTTTTATATAAAATGATTACCACCTTTTTTTTTATATCGTAGAGTAGTTAATCCTAATTTCTCCAATTTCCCATTGGAACTGTAATCTTGTACTCTTTTAATTAGTTTTGTTACTCTTCTTTGTTTTCTCTCCAATCTCAATATTACACTCCAATTCTATGTGTAGACACTGGAGTCCAGGCTTTAGTATAATATTCTATATGAGGTCTTATTAAGGTTTTATATATTTTTAAAAATTGGTGAACCAATATTTCATTATCTTCATAAAAATAATAAAATGTAGAATTTAGTTGATCTTTAAGAATAATTTGTTTGTGGGAAAGTGTAAAAGATAAAAAAATAAAAAAAAACAAATCCTATAAACGATGGTGTTGTCATGAAAATATAAATTCACAGAAAGTTTTTAACGACCAACACAGCAATTAAAAAAAGAAAGAAAAAAAAGAAGATATTGGTTAGTTTGTCTTTAAAATGATGAAAACTTTTAAGAGCAAATTTATTACTTGTTAGTCTATTAAAAATGGTTCCTTAACATGATGTCAATTTTTGGGGTCAATTTTTGTGTCCGTTCTGACAGACTGATAAGAAAAACTTGTAGAAATTTGCACTTTATATTGAATCTTCCTGTTTTCTTCATCTCTCTCCCTCTGCCTGTCTGTCTGTCTCTGTCTGTGTCTGTCTGTGTCTCTCTCTCTGTCTGTGTGTCTCTCTCTGTCTCTATCTCTTTCTGTCTCTGTCTCTATCTCTGTCTTTGTCTCTCTGTCTCTGTCTCTGTCTCTGTCTCTCTCTCTCAGTCGGTAGAGTGTTCGGCTAGGAATCATAAGGTTCCTAGTTCGATGCCAGCCCTCGCCAACTTAGCGGATGAGTAGCACAGGGATCTGTGCGGTAAAGTAAGGAGCTGATGGTAGGTGTGGCGCTCCATCTCAGATGCTAAAATAATCTCCTTGGTCTAGCGCTAGTGAAAAGGGGATAGACTCCCTCGCTGTTTGGCTGATACCGACTTTAGACCACCCCAACGACTTTACTTACTTATATATATATATATATATATATATATATATATATATATATATATATTATTATCACCTATTCCTCCTCCCTCCTCTTATTTCCCTCTTCTTTTTCATCCTGTGATTTCTCTCTTTTGAAGCTCTCATTATATTTTCTTTCTTTCTTTTTCTTTCCTCTCTTTTCTCCGTTCCTGTTTTTTTCTTTATTCTCTTTTCTCTTTTCTTCTTATTCTATTCCTTTCTCCTCTCCCGTCTTTATCTTCACTTTATTCCAATATAGTTGCTTTCTTTTCTTTCTTCTTACTCTCCTTCCTTTATGTATTTCTCCCTTTTCTTCTCTTTTTTCTATCGTTCTTTTTGTCCTTTATTTCTCATTTCACTTCCTTCCTACCTTTATTTTATTTCTCTTTCTTTCATCTCTTTCTTTCATTTTAGGCTTTTTAATTAATTCTTTTACTGTTCATCCTTCATTCTTTCTTCTTCTCTCCAGGTTCATTTTTGTCTTTATTCTATTATCGTTTCTTTCTTTTCTTTCTTTTCTTTCTTTTCTTTCTTGTCTTTTTTCTACATTTTCTTTCTTTCTTTCTTTCTTTCTTTCTTTCTTTCATTCTTTCTTTTAATTCTCCCTTCCTTTCTTCCTTTTATCCTGTTTTCGACTTTTTCGGCCTTTTCTTCACTTTTTATTCCTCCTCCCTCTCTTCTTTTCTTCCTTCCTCTCTTCATTTCTTCCTTTTTGTCTTCCTTCTTTCATACTCCTTAGTGTCCCTTTATTCAATTATCGTTATTTTCCTTCCTCTTTTTACTCTCTTTCCTATTTGCCTTCCTTCCTTTTCTTCTATTTCTTCTACTATCGTCCTTTTTTTCTCCTTTTCATTTCTTTCCTTTCTTTCTCGTTCTTCAGATCTCTTTCTTTTTCTCTTGTTTCTTTTCAATCTCTTTCCTTCCCGCCTTTTTTCCTCTCTTCTATTTCTTTCATCTCTTTTTATTATCCTGTTAA
The DNA here is from genome assembly GCA_023376005.1 of Doryteuthis pealeii. Classification (NCBI taxonomy): domain Eukaryota; kingdom Metazoa; phylum Mollusca; class Cephalopoda; order Myopsida; family Loliginidae; genus Doryteuthis; species Doryteuthis pealeii. The sequence goes on from CM042137.1 coordinate 24,747,932, forward strand.
TAATTTTCCTTTGAGCATGAAGTCGACGTAGCTTCTTTTTTTCCATTTTTTCTTCATTTTTTTCATTTCTCCGATTTTCACTTATTCAATCTCTCACTTTACCTCTTTCATTTTAGCTGAAAAGCAAATCAAGGCCGATGTCAAGTTTCAGAGTGCTGTCACCCCCGGACCTCTCTCCACCCCATCATTGTACCCATAGGAGTAGTGTCAGTGTCAATCCATGATTCCTAAGGCATCCCAAAACAGGAACCGTCAAGAGAGCTGTACAATTTTTGTCCTACATACACTTGGGGTCTCTCACATTAATAAGGCGATAAATGATTCAATTTTAACGTCATACCAACCCGTTTAGGATTATTTTATGCCTATAGCTTAGGGAATGAACCTTCTTGTTTACTTTTTTGTGTGCTTATTTCTTAAGAGTTTTTTGCACACAATCCTCTCGAATACAAATAATTTTTAACATATCTATTTCACGCATAGATGGACCCCTAACAGGTACTACCATTCCGGGCCAGAGTGGACCTGGGAGTAATGGCCATGAAAGGGTACTCTATACTCCCCAGATCTCCAGAACTATAGTCCCACCAACAGATACAATTTAGTATCATATCCAGGACGCCACTTTTTTGTGGTAGGTGTCTCATTCATCCGTAAGTCATACAACAACGTATTCTAAGACCCACTGACAGGAAAAGAAGACAATAAAATATTCCCTTTCTCTCTTCAGGGTGGTGGTTAGTGTTCTGTTTTTACAACACGCCGACAATGAGTTCATTCCTCAGTTAGTACTGCATCAATATGATACCACTTGGTTTCTTTGTTTAATGGCATATCAACCTTTGTAGTTTTTTTTCCCGTGCCAATGTGATTCTTATAGAAGAATTACAGTTGTACTATTTAACTCATAGCCGGACAAATAAGAGATTCGGATCTTTTTCCAAAGATATTAGACTGAAAGTGATCGTAATAGCGTGACTGGAGTTTGAACTCATTTACTACAATGTCGCAGTCGAGAATATTAGTCATACGACGTGGGGAGTTAATTTGAGATTGTATTAAAGTTGGCTTAGTCTAACAAATAACAACTATCATTATTTCTTTTACTAGTACTAGCAAAAAAAAAAAAAAAAAAAAAAAAAGAAGAAAAATGCACCCTCCGAGTACAAATATTTAAATTTTAGTATAATCTATTAATAATGGAGATTCGCTTCCGGTTTTTGTCTGTAATAAAAATTACGTCACTGCTTACGTCACATTACCCAAAATCGTCATAACATAGAATAAATACACTCAAAATTTGAACATGCAACATTAGATAGTCCTCATTGTTTTTTTAAAACAAGTTTTAATAAGTACATAACTGGTATTATATATCTATATATAGTTTGTTTTATTTTAATACATATTTAAAGTTTACATTTCAAATTGTTTTATTTTTTAATCCTTTAAAGAATTTGATGATTTTATTTACTTTGGGTACAAACTCGCTGACATTGGATTTTTTACTCCCACACCTCAGGCAATATGTTTCAAAAATATATTTTTACATCTCCCGGAGGGCGTTTTTTTATTTTGTACTAGTCAAATATTATATTAAGTGTGAAAGACTAATGGAGATTACACTTATTGTTACTTTATTCTAATTGATTTCAATAAAGAATTATACATAAGATTGCTTTAAATACGTTTGAAAATAAAACAATAATAAGGGAAAATATATAACACCAAGTAATTATTTATTAAACCTGGTTTTGTTAAAACCGGTATGTAATTTATTCACATCACATACTATGTAAACATTTATTTCCTAATGATATATAACACATATTGCAGGATTTTAAAAACATAATTAACATCGGCTGTTTTGAGGCAAATCTATCTCAGCTTGACCTTAATAAAGAGTTTGTTAATAGATAAGATGCTAATTAAGATCAAATAATGTTTATTTAATATCCATTGAGAATAGAACGTAAATAACTTAGAGAATTGTAACGTTGGTGGTGACGTAGTTTCGGTTACAGACAATCTCCATTATAATACTATTTCTTTTATTTTAATTTCACTTGCGCTTTGTCGCAACTCTCTGACTCTTTTGAAAGAAATACTCGTTAAAATCTCTTTTCTTTTCTAACTTCCTTTACCACATTGTTTTCTGAATTTCCACCATTCTTTCTTACATTTTCCCCACCGCGTTCTGTTTTTTTTTTTTTTTTTTTACTTTCTCTTTTTCTCTTTCCTCATTTCTTTCTTGTTTTCTGCAACATTGACGCTTCCTTTCATCTGCTGTCCTCATCGCTATCACTATTTATTTTCACTTCGCCTTTCTCTCGTCTGACCCACCTCTTTCTCTCTCATTTTACCACATTTCTCCTTTCCTCATTTAATCAAACCCGCTTTAGGAAACTGAAGATCAGCCTTTATAAAGTCAAAAAAGGAACACGTAATTATATCCCGATTACGCATTGGTCACAGAAGACTTACGCACCTTTTATACTCAAACAAGAAGAACAATCACAGAGTGAAACATGTCAAACTCACTGTAGTGTTAAACACTTCCTCAAAGAATGGGGAGCTTTTTTTAACGCAAATAACATGAAAGATCTATTTGAATAAGTCAACATAAATGATATGTTGTCTTTTTGAGAGAAACAAAATTATACAAAAAAACAAACTAAAAAAACTAATCGGAAACCTGATCAATACCACACAAAAGTAACCTGTTAACAGGATCCCTGACTGCTAACATATCGTTAAACCATTAACTACAAAAGTGTAAACATAGATATACAACGTATATTATTCCCTAATATATTGGCATAAAATAACCCGAGGTTGATATGCCGTTACAATCAACCAACCAAATAACCAACCCTTCTCTCGCTCGCCACTTTAAATCCAATTCTCTGAATTTCCTTTTATCTCTCTTCGTTTCCCTCTCGTTTCTCTCTCTCTCTCTCTCTCTCTCTCTCTCTCTCTCTCTTCTTCTTCTTCTTCTTCTTCTTCTTCTTCTTCTCTTTCTGTGCCATTTTTCTATAATTTCTTCGCCTCTCTTTTGCCCCTGGTATAATCTGCCTTTGTCAATCTCTGAACTTCCTTTTATATCTCTTCTTCTCTTCTTCTTCTTCTTCTTCTTCTTCTTCTTCTTCTTCTTCTTCTCTTCTTCTTCTTCTTCTCTCTCTCTCTCTCTCTCTCTCTCTCTCTCTCTCTCTTTTCTGTGCCCTTTTTCTATAATTTCTTCGCCTCTCTTTTGCCCTTCGTATAATCTGCCTTTGTCAATCTATAGAAAAGGTCATGGAGCTTATTGCCATTCTTTAATACTTATCTCAGCGATTTTGCAGTTTCCTCGGTTTTGTTGATCTAAAAAGGGTGTCCGTCACCCCGACCCCTCATTATTACTTGTATGCTTGCCATCGACTTCTCTCCTGTGTCACTCACCGCCACAACTTTCAATCCCACCCAATGACCATCTATCTCCCCATTCTTAATTGTTTTTCCCTACAAAATGACAAACAATCTTGTCCCTTTCAAAGTGTGCGGTTATATGAGAAATTCGCAGCTTTTCAGTTTTCTCTCTTTTATATTTGTGTAATCATCTTTTTATCGTCAAGTCGTTTTTCTTTTCCCTAAATTTCCGTGCACTGTTTTCCATTATCGTCACATTCAAAATGACAACATTTTTCTTTTGTTCTCTCTTCTCTTTTTCTTCTTCGTATTTTAACCTCATTCAAAAATCCATTTAATCATTCTCTCTTTCTCTTTCTTTCTTTTTCTCTTTCTTCTCTTTCTTTCTCTTTCTCTTTCTTCTCTTTCTTTCTCTTTCTTCTCTTTCTTTCTCTCTATGTGTCGTAAAATAAGTCCCCTTTCTTAACAAAAATGGGACGCATTTTAACTGCCAATCCTAAGATATAATTTATATCTTTTAAATATTAACCAAATATTTTTCTTTAATATTGACATATTATCCTTCGATTTCTTTCTTTCTTCCTTTCTTTCTCCAAATAATTTAACTTTTATCTTCTTTCTTTCTTTCTCCAAATAATTTAACTTTCATCTTCTTTCTTTCTTTCATTTTCTTTCTTTCTTTCTTTCTTTCTTTCTTTCTTTATTTCCTCAAATAATTTAACCTTTAATTTGTTTGTTTGTTTTCTTTCTTTCATTTTTTCTTTCTTTGTCCAAATTCAACTTACATTTTGTTTGTTTGCTTATTTATTTGTTTGTTTCTCCAAATAATGTGATTTTTATTTTGGTTTTCTTTCTTTCTTTCTTTTTTCTTTCTTTCTTCAAATAATTCCATTTCCATTTTATTCTGTTTGCGTATTTTTTTCCATTTCTTTCTTTCTTTTCATTATTTCTTATTCTTTCCTATTCTTTGTCACATCCTTCCAGTCCTTTTTTTTCTTCCGTCTTTTCTATCCTTTCATTTATATCCGTGCTTTCAATGAAACCACAATACTTCCTCCATTTAATTTTCACTATTTTAAAAGATGTTTTTAAAAACCTATCCTGCCCTCCTTAGCTTTGACTTTCCCGCCCCCCACGGCACCTTTTGTACGTTACATCAAACGATTACAGGGTAGACTATTTTGAAATGCACCCCGGCAACCTTTACGGTCCGTATCGTACACACAAGAGCCCAAAGATTGCCTACTTGGCAACAAAACTAAACCCCTTTTTCTCTTTCTTTCTCAATTTCTTAAACTCGCACACATTTCCCCCCAAATCCCGACCGCCATGAAGAAATGTCAGTATGACTGACGGAGACAGAACACCCGTTCAGGGTGGGTGGCCCCATTTGTCCAAAACTCACTCAAGTACTTTCTCTGTGGGAGCGAAAAACGTTTTAACGAAGTCAAGAATTTCTATCTTACCAAATGCGAACCTGTCATTTTGTTTCATTTTACTTGATGACCGATCTGAAAGTGGCATCGTTGAGCATTATTCCTCAAAACATTCTGACGAATATCTTTATATTTATTGTTTTTATTAAAACGTTTCGGTCGGTACATACCTAGGTCACCCTCGGGGTTAGCCTATCATTTTTGTAATGAAGTATTGTTTAGAATTTAAATGTAATGTTTAATGGAAAATCACCAAGATTTTAAATTGGCAGGTCTTGAACTCAGGGTCATCTGGAATGGGAATCTGATTGGCTTAGGGAGTCACGTGATGAATCCTCGGAAAGTAGATGTTAGTTCAGAGTCGACCAGAGAGTCCATCGGGGGCCAGAAGTGTCTTTCTGTTTACGCAGCAACTGATTCTCTCCGCGTGCGGGTTAAGTTCTTATTGGAGGAAATGAATAAAATTATGTGTACTCAATATATGTCCCTCAATTAATAACAACAACTAACAATGATGGAACACGGAGAGAAACAGAACCCTCAAAGGACCAGATACGGTCCCCTAGAAGATAGAAGGCATTAGAAGAACTAGCACCCCCACAAAAAAAAAAAAAAAACAAAACAAAAAAACAAAGCTCTCTGGTTGGTGTAAAATTAATTTTTTTAAATATATTGTCTGATGGGTGGGAAAATTGAATAGATAAAACCAAATCTTTAATATATTTTTAAAATTAATTACTTACTTAAAAAAGCATCATATGCACTTCAATACACTGAGATATTTGTTTTGTTTTACGACAGTCGTAAAACAAAAAAAAAAATGATATAATTAATCACTCTTATCTTTAGAGAAAAATTTAAAAATCGTACAAGTAAAATATATTTTGTTCGGATTTCATAAAATTAAATAAGGTGGGTTCGACCTAGTAAAACAATATATTTCCTGATATATTTGAGGAAAAACACTATTTTAAGCATACATTACTAAAGGTGAATAAGTATCAAAACTTTCGTGAAAATTTGACAATTAATTGATTTTTAAAACTTAAATACTTGCACCCGGAGGGTGCATATTTTTGCTAGTAAATTAAATGCTCATATAAACCACTTAATTCTTGAAATGACTGTGACATAAGCAGTGACGTAGTTTCGGTTACAGACAAAAAGAGACAGAATCTCTATTATTAATAGATAGAAGATGTTAGAATGTAATAAAAAGTATGCAACATTACATATTGTATAGTAGAATAATTAATCTTGCGAAAATGATAAAGGAAGTTGATTCTTTGGTGAAATTGGCTTGTGGTTTCTCTCAAAATCTATACGCAAATCTGTTGAGAGTATGCATAAAATAGAAAGACTGAGATAGATACACAGATAGAGGATACTCTGAAAAGTTCATATGATGACGTCATATCTGCAGTTGATGACTTTTTGAACGATGGGATCCAAGCCCTGCAACACCACTAACAGATGTGTGTGGGTAGCAAGTGGATCAATGTTGAAAAATAAACCACATTTGATTAAATCGAACGAACCTAAATTCCACCATCGCATGCCACCCCGCCGAAAAAAAATACCAAAAATCAGGGAATTAACCGAATTTAATGAAATTTTCAGTGTTGATATATTAATGAATAAAAGATATAATGCACCAGTTATTTTATTTAAACTTTTACACTTTTTCAGGTCAGTTAACTTTGAACCACGTATCTTTGAAGCGTAACACAGTTTCTCAAAGTTACGTGGTTCAAAGTTAACTAAAATGAAAAAACGTAAAAGTTTTTAAATAAAATAACTGGTGCATTATATATTTTATTCATTAATATTTTTGGTATTTTTTTTTTTTGGTATTTTTTTCTTTCGGCAGGGTGACATACGATGGTGGAATTTAGGTCCGTTAAGTTCGATTTAACCCCGCTTTTTATCACATTCCATGCGAGTATCTTGGTCAGCCTATGAACTTTTCGGTCGACCCTCGTAGATAGCAGCATGTATGCACTAAGAAACACATATGCACACACTCACGTGTCTTGAGAAAAGCGCATGTGGTGAAAAGATGCTTGCGCAGCTGTTATAATAACCCTTCTGTAGTAGCTTTAATTTTTTGATGTTATTTGTATTTGAATATAATTTGTTTTTTCTTCGCTAACTTCTCCGCCTTTAGTTCTGCTATCAGAAAAAAAAGAAGAAATCTTGGACTCGGTTCTGTTCTTATATCCAGTTAATCTATGTTAAAAAAAACGTACCAAAGTGAGCTTATGTCTATATATCCATAAAAGGCAGAGTTGTAACTGGTTTTATATAATTTCTACCGTTATAATTAATTTTGCAGCTGTATCATGTGATAGGAAATCTCTTTCTATCTATTTTTTCTCTCTCTCTCTGTCTTAGCCTCTGTCTCTTCCCTCTTCATTTTTTTCTTTTACATTGTAAATTAGCCCGAATAGGGCAGCATTCGTGACTTCTTAACACTGTGTCCTAGTGTTAGCGTTATTGTTTTAATATTTAAATATATATTGAAACTAATTTCAGCACCATGGTTCGTATCGGCACCACGGATTTTTTTATCGAGATTTTTCATCTATCTATCTATCTATCTATCTATCTATCTATCTATCTATCTAATAAAAAAGTCTGTTTTTATTTGATAGATAGATACCGCGACAGAAAGATAGATATAGTTTTTGCATCGTAGAATGTCCAATAAAAAGTTAGTTTTGTTTACCGTTGTTACTAAAATGAGTTTGGTTCTCACCAGGTGCGTCAAACTTATGACTTTATATGGTACGAAGCTTTACTTAAGATATGTATTAATAGAGATGCACACACACACAAACACACACACACACATACATATGAACTAAATGAGATAGAGAGACAGACCAAACCAATATATATATATATATATATATATATATATATATATATATATATATATATATATATTTGTGTGCGTGCGTGTGTGTGTCTATGTCTGCGTCTGTGTACAGGATAAGATAGATTAATAGATTGATATCCTAAGTAAGGACTAAAGTGGAGTGTTGCATGTCATGGACTGCTCAGCCACTAGACTTTCATCCTTAAGCATCACGGGTCGCCACCCACATCCAGCAGGTGGTCCCATTGGTGTGATTTTACCCCTCTGCAGAGGTGCAGTCGGTGTACTCTAAAGTCCCAGCCGACAGGGCTATATATATATATATATATATATATATATATATATAGAGAGAGAGAGAGAGAGATTGAAATAGTTATGAATAGAGATAGATCTATATATGAACAGAATGACACACACACACACACACGCACACACACACACACACACACACACATAGACACAAATATAGATAGGAATAAAGCAGAGCATATAGTGTAGACATGTTTGTTTTGATTATCGATGAAAATGAAAGGCAGAAAATTGAAATTTAATAATGGTAATGTAGGATATAGAATTACAGAACATTAAGAATATTTTCATCATAAAACGCGAAGAAAATACTGACACTCACAAATACGTATGAAAAGAACACACACACACACACACACACACACACACACTCGCACACTCACACACACACACACACACACTTGCACACACTCGCACACACACACACACATACACACAAAGGCGCTCAAGCACGCACGCATAGACACCTACTCCATTCCTAAAGAAAGAAAGAAAGAAAAGAAAATAAACACTCAAGATGTGCGTAGTTGTTCTTAGCCAGATGACACTTTACAAAGATAGGCCAATAACCAGGTTTACGTTTTGCATTCTGTGTCTCTTTCTCTACCTCCCCCACCCCTCGCAAAGTAGCAAACACCCTAATGCCTTGTTTTTATTGCTCGTAATCTAGAACCGTAAAAGCCAACGGCCAGGATGGTATACAAAGGTCTTCTCTCACTATGCAGATACACACTGTTGATTTAAGAAGATTCAGATTTGCTTGGGGTCTGCAGCCGGTAAGTGGAAGAAGAGAGTCATAGGAAGGCGTTAGAGAAAGCGGCCTCTTTCATGAACTGTCTTGTTTTTTCTGCATTCCGCCCCTGTAGGACCACTCACTGCTCGCAGATGTTCGGACCAGTTCTTTAACATACCCACGGTAGTTGTGAAGAATGAATGCTTGCGTGCAACTAAGGTGTGTGTGTGTGTGTGTGTGTGTGTGTGTGTGTGTGTGAGAGAGAGAGAGAGAAGAGAGAGAAGAGAGAGAGAGAGAGAGAGAGAGAGAGAGAGAGAGAGAGAGATCCAAGATGCTGAAGAATAAGATTGAGAAAAAGATACAGAATAAGATCGAGACAGAAAATGCGAGGGGAATTTAGAAAGACTAGAATTAAGACACACACACACACACACACACACACACACACACACACACACACACACAATCTCTCTCTCTCTCTTTCTCTCTCTCTCTCTCACACACACACACACACACACACTCTCTCTCTCTCTCTCTCTCTCTCTATATATATATATATATATATATATATATTATCAGTATTGACTATCACTATTAGAATATTTATTTATCTTACAACTAACCGTCCATGTCTTTTGTGACAAAAAGACATGGACGGTTAGTTGTAAGAAAGACGTCATATCACTTTTTCTTTCCGAAGTGAAAAAATGGAACGCAAGTAATTATCAAATGACGCATATGTTTACACATTAGTCAATGTCTAATCGTTTAGAAGAAGGAACCTGTTGGGATAAAACATGGCCGGTGACATATTATTATTATATCACCCGTTGAGAGTTTTTCCCACTAGTAATCGCTGGTTGTCATTCAACAGAAGTCTGAGAGACAGCACGTCTCCTCAGGACTCCAGGACTCTTATGAGTATTCTAGCCGATCTTAACAATGCTGTTATCTGGATAGTCTCGCTCCTTCCTCTAATTTAAAATTTCTCCAGTCTTTTTTCTTTCAAACTCTTGGTGACCGTTCCAAGAGTAACCAACAACAGTTAGCATCACTGCCACACTCATGTCTCATTTTTTTTTCATTTCTCAGGCAAGGTCCAAGTATTTGATTATCTTTATGCTTTCTTTCATTTTTATTGTGTGGTCTTCTGGAACGGCAAAATCCACTAGACACCAAATTCTTTTTTTCTTGTTAATTAGCACTAAGTCAGGTCTTCTTACCGGGATTAGGTGATCGTTTATATCTCAAAATTCCAGAGAATCTTATGCGTCTCATTCTCTAAGACTCCGGTTTGTGCATATACTATTTACTAGTATGGTCAAAGTTTAGTTAATTGCACAATTCCTAGTAGATCACCTCTCCCACCCAATCGTGCCCAGTCTTGTACTCCATTTGTGCTAGCATTCGCTTATTATGTAATGAATAGTTTCGCCTTTATCTACACTCATCCTACACCTGCTACTCTGTTGCGTCTTATCTATTAGAGATTCATTCTCTCTCTTGAGGTTTCCCCTCCACCATGTCCAGGTCTTCTTATGTGCAATCTCTTCAATTTGTCGCTTAAATTATCCATATAATTGTTTTTTCTCATTTTCATTTTTTAAGTTTTCTCGTGTTTCTCTTTGTCATATGTTCAATTGCTCTTACTAGCTGCTGTAATTAGTCTTTCATTGCTTTTTTTAGTGTATTCTTCGAGTCCTCGAATTGTCGCATCTACGCAGTCCTAAGCGCTGGTGAGTCTTCTCTTTCCTTCTTTTTCGATACGTATAGTCTGTCTGTATCAACTCTCTATTGTAATACTTTGTGTATCATCATCAATTTCCTTGTCCTTTGTTCCGTTTGTAGGAGTTCCTCCATTGTCCATTTTAAGAATAGTCCAGAGTATCTGACAAGAGGAACAACACATTCATTTATTCCCTTAGTAAGATTTCTGTACATTTCCCAAGTATATTACTGAGTGACATCATTGCTATAACAATGATGCCACATATACAGCGAACAGCAGTGGTGAGAGGGAGTCTTTGGATTTTCACCTCTGCTAGGGTCTGTACCTCTGTTGTTTAATTCCATTTTCTTATTTTCCAGAATCTTCGTGATGAAATTTATGACTGTCGGATATTTTCAAACATTCAATTATCCAAGATTGCGGGACCATATCATAGGCATTTCTGTTGCCAATCCATGACGTGGCTAGTTTCTGCTTTGTTTGAACCTTTTTAAGGATATTCTGTCCTTTAAAGAGTAGGCCATCTGTTCCTCTTGTTCCCTTGAGGCATAGTTTCTGGTCTTCCGGAAATAGTCCGCAAATTACACTGTAATTTTTGGTTACAATTCCAATGCCGTAGGATTAAGCTATAAATAATACCTAATAATATTTGTTTTTATTGTTTAATGTTCAAGTACAAATAAGAAACTTTTGGTATCTCTGATTTAGCAGGAAAGTTTTTATTAAAAATTCATAGTTCAGGAGTATAGTGGCAAAAGTTATGCAATATATTTAAATGTTAAAGCAACGCAAAAGCTTTGGGAGTAGGGCGATTTTGCGGCCCCTAAAGCTGTGCACAAGGGCAGCTACCTCTTCCTGCCACCTTTGTTCCGCCACTGCTTACATTCACACATGCATATATATATTTACCAACTCTCCATAGGAGCAGGATGCGACGCAAGGCCAATTTTTAAAGCGGAGCTTAACAGGTTTGATTTCAGAATTTTCCTTCTCCTAGACTGGTTACCTAGCCATGGTTAAAGAGCCCAATCTACCCTGCTATTTACCCATAGCTAGAGGGAGAATTAGATTCATACCTTTCCCAAGGGTTTTAGCGTCATATGAAATGCAAACAGCTTCGTCCAGGAATTGAACTCGGGTTTACGAGTCCATTTCCCATGACTCTAACCATTAGACCACACGCCTCACATACATGCATATATGTTTGTGTGTGTTTTTGTGAGTGTGTGAGTGTTGACATTGGCTGGATGTTTTACTTTTGTTTGATGTTCGGTGTAATTTGATATTTACTGACCGGTGTTCGAATCTACTTAAAAAAGAAGAGTATTTCGATTGTTGACTTCCTATAAAAGCAATCTTTCTCTACTTGGAAAATTGAAGCTACACAATCTTCCTTTTCTTTAACATGTGGACCAATATTGAGTTTAGTCAATATACCGTTTGTCCATTTGTTTATTGTTTATGTGGATGTATTCTGTGCCTATGTAGTTTACCAATGATACGTGTTTGTATGTGTGTGTGTGCATGTGTGTGTGTATGTATGTGTATGTGTGTGCATGTGTGTGTGTCTGTGTGTGTGTGGTTGTTGCGTATTATTATCTTTATGTACATGTATGTGTGTATGTGTGTGTGTGTGTGTGTGTGTGTGTAAGAGATCTTAATTTAATTTACATCCTCGTGATTAACCCACGTGGACCCGTCGCGTCTCTGAATCAGTCACGCTTTTCTTACTGGCGGGTCAGACGTCGTCGACAGAAAAGAGGGAAAAAACAGTCTGTGATTGCGTGTGAACTTTGTTTAGACTAACCGGTCAAGCCGCGTTGAGTCACAGAATCGTAAAGATTGACATTCTGAATGCTAGATAATGGCAATGTGGGGAAAATAAGCGTCGTTAGCGCGTGCGTACGCACGTGCGCACACAGACACAGACACAGACACACACACACATAAGCACACCTAAATACGCTCACGTACACCATTTATCGCAAAGGCAACTCCAAATATCAACATATTTTTTATGAGAATTAATTCTGCTAATCATTTTCCGAACAAACACCAACAACACCCAACATCCATCATCGCCCATAAATAAGTACACCCTATCATTTTTTTTTTAAATAAAGAATATTTTTCTAAATCAAAGATACAAGGATTATGCAACGAAAACATTAATCGGTGTTATTCATTACCAAACTCTAAGGCATTGAAACTATAAAACAAAAAACAAAAACAAAAAAACAAACAAAAAAACAAACAAAAAACAAAACAAAAAACAAAAACAAAAACAAAAAACAGGATTCTAGATCTCGCTCTTCCTTTCCATGTTGGCCCGAATCGCTTGACAATCCTCCCCTCTCTCCTACTCTCTGTCTCTGTCTCTGTCTGTCTGTCTGTTTGTCTCCCCCCCTCTCTCTCTCTCTCTCTCTCTCTCTCTCTCTCTCTCTATATATATATATATATATATATATATATATAGGTTTCGTTGAATTGAACAGACAGTTCCTGTCTGACAAGTCTTTCGTTGATCCTTCTAATCTTCGGGCCATCCTTCTGGTGTCGGGGTGGAACTGATACCAGTCCACCGAATGTTTCAACACTAGCGCTTTCGGCAATACACTTTGCCATCCTCAGGTGGAAACGATGGAATAGTTCTCATGTCTCGTTTTAACGAGAACGAGTAGAAGCAAGGAATTAGTGGGAGGTAATATCAATTGGTAGTGGGAGGTTTTTGGAATGGTAGTAGTTTGAACCTTTTTAAGGATATTTGTTCAAACTACTACCATTCCAAAAACCTCCCACTACCAATATACATAAAATTGCAGCATCTTGAATATTTATTTCGATTTAATCAGGATTAAACGTACAAGTAACTGCATCGTACATACTTCTAGAGGAGTATAGTTGGTATAGCCAACATTTCACGTGTTTTCACCCTTGCCACGACGAATTAAAATTCAACAAAATTCTTAAAAAAGAATGGAACTTAACGTAATTTTCCCTGTATTATGAAGAAGAAGGATAAAAAAAAATCACATATAAAAATCATTTTTTCTACCGTCTTTAAAACTCGAGAATTAAATAGATTAAAATCTGTATCTGTCAAAATATTGCATTTTTTCGTTTTGTTTTCTCCCTTGAAAACCTGCTCTTTTTAATGTGATTCATTTCATTGTTAGGAATAAGAAATTCATAGAGAACTTTTTATGTAAGTTCTAAAAGTCTGTCCTAAAGGAAAAAAATAAAATAAAAGTTAGTTTACGATCTAAATTGTTTAATAAAAGACATGAGGAAGTGCTGACGCACAAAAAATTGGTCATATCTAATGTATAGATATATTACTTTGCTTTATTGGTCAAATTGACTACTATTTTATACATAGCTGGTCACAATGCATTTCCATTTTTGTTCTGTTATATCCCCGTTCATATTCTGTTGGGTATATAATTGGGAGGAGAGGAGAGTGTTCTTACGGGGAATTCTATTTCGGCGACTGGCCATCTTCCTTTGGGGTGATTTCTTCCTCTGGTTGAGACGGATTCTGTCTGTGTTGGGCTTAATTGCCTGTGCTCATCCTTTTTGTTTTTATTAATGAAGCAAGACTTTGTTTAGATTTCAAGGATGTCCTTATTACCCGAACCCCAAAAGCGATGGCTTACTTGGAACAGACAACCACATCTGGCCCCTTCGACTAATCGCCAAATTCTAACCAACTCTAACTCAGTTACCTTCACACGCTTTACCTTTAGCCAATCAGAAATCGGCGCCTGTCAATAACTTTTATAACTGTTATAATGGTAACTTTCCATTCACCATACCGTTATTTAAATTTTACTTACACTACAGTCATAATTCGTAGACACCCACAGTTCTAGATCTCGCCCTTCCTTTCCATGTTGGCCCGAATCACTTGACAATCACCCCTCTCCCTCTTTCTCAATATATATATATATATATATATATATATATATATATATATATATATATATATATATATATAAGAGAGTTTTATAATTTGCTTGTATATAAAAGAGATTTTATCTCGAAAATTCAAGAATAAAATACAGGTTAACACACAACACCATTGTTACCTTATTATTTTTTCTTTACACCTGCATTGTGATAGCCTTCAAAATCAACCTCCAAACCAATATATATGTATATATTACCAACAGCAATCTTGAGCACGTTTTTGATCTCCATGTTTCTAACACACGTAGGCATGCCTACAAAATCAGAAAACAGCATTGCTCACATGACTTTCAGAAAGATTTTTTCACGATCGGAGTTGCCGAGGCATTGAATAAACTGCCTGCATCCGTTGTAGACTGCCGAAACACTGCATCTTTCAAAACCTCCATTGTTAGGTGTTCCCTTTCAGTTGGTATGACTACTTATTGTTAGTAGACACTGTAGACAAAACATTTGGCAGTCAAGAAATTAAGTTTAGTGTCAAATCCAGGAAACCTTCTTTTTTTGTGTGGCAGGTCTTACAACATTTCAATGTATACAGTCAGTATATTCTAAGTCACGCCAAAAGGGCGAGATGATATTTAGAAGAACAACACCTTATTAGCAAGGTGATCATATTTTCTTTTGGCTATTCAGTGTATATAATAAAGATATATAATATCACTCTATATTCAAACCGTTATAATTTCAGGGTCAGTTTTTTTCATGTTACGATGTTTTAGAATTGACAGCTGCATCAATAACAATTTCCGTTTCTTTCAGGAATGAATAAAAACTTTATTATAAAAACTAGCAACATTTTGCCTGTGGGGTTGGGAGTTAAAAATTCAATGTCAGAAGGTTTGTATCATAAGTAAGTAAAATAATCAAATGAGTAAAAAATAAATAAATAAATAAAACTGTTTGAAATGGAAACTTAGTTCTGTTCCCCTCAAATGAAATGTTGCGTGCATCTATCAATTATTAATCAAATAATTATTTTGAATATTTTACACATACATTTTACACTAAATCATAGGTATCTATTTATTTGTAAACTTTTTAGTTAACCTCTTGATACTGAAAAAATGACTATTTTTTGTTTATAAATAATTTTCTGGTAAAACTCTGTACGTTAGATAACTTTGAATATATATTAAAATAAAACAAACTATATATGAATATATAATACCGGATATGTATTTAATAAATCTTGTTTAAAAAAACAATAAGGACCGATCTAAGTTCACATACTCAAATTTTGAGTCTATATAATATAAGATTGTGCTTTATTCTATGTATTGACGATTTTCGTTAATGTGACGTAAGCAGTGACGTAGTTTTGGTTACAGACAAATAGAGACCGACTCTCCATTAATAATAGATAAAACAAATAAATAATCAGAAGAGGACATTAATCCGTTTGAACGACATTTCATCTATTTCCGTGATGCTTATAGAGACACATTTTCTGTAGAAGAGCTGAATGAAATATTACTGTTAGACCAATACATAAAGCCTTTTATATGATGTCCGGTTTAGCATTCAACTTATGCTTATGTAGTGATATGAGTCTCAATTCAGTCATTCATAAATAAAAATAGATATTTGTTAAACCTAGGACAGCGCTCTATGATACAATATTCAACAAACTAACCAAACAAAACGTTACATCCACACTTACTGGGAGTGGTAGTACCTGTTAGGGTCCTATCTGTGGATAAAATACATTTGTTTGAGATAGTGTTTAAAATATGCTTACAAGTAAAATGTTGATATTGAAACTAAGTATGTATTTACAAAAAGAAAATCCGTTATGGACAGGATGCGACTCAAGGTCGGAGTTTTTCATTCAGTTTTCTTTCTTCTCGAATGTTTTCCATATCAAGACTGGGATACTTAGAAGAGTCCTGGAGACCTGGTAGATTTGATTAGACTTCAGTGAAATTTCCTCTTTCCTCAGTCTCTTTACCAGTTTTTTCAAGATTGTTCTTAGTACTCCAGTTATGACTGGTATCACTTTAGGTTCCATGGATTTTTCATTAATCTGGCAAGATCCAGTTATTTATCTATTTTTTTCTTTTAATTTAACTCTGTTATATTCAGTGAAATCTCCTAATTGGCAAATTCTTATCTTTTTACTAATTAAACTAAATCTAGTCTTCTGGTCAGGATTGGGTGATCCGTTTGAGTCTCAGAGAATTTTATGCGTCTCATTTTGTAGCTCAGTTTCTGGTATATATATATATATATATATATATATATATATATATAAAGGTATGAATCCATATATTCTCCCTCCAGCTATGGGTTAAATAGTAGGACAGACTGGGCCCTTCAGCCTTGGGTAGGTAACCAGTCTAGGAGAGGGATAACTCTGAATTCAAAATTCCCTCCAGCTATGGGTTAAATAGTAGGGCAGACTGGGCCCTTCAACCTTGGGTAGGTAACCAGTCTAGGAGAGGGATAACTCTGAATTCAAAATTCCTGAGGTCGGTCGTTGATTGGGTTTGTGGCAACCCTTGATGCACCAATTCTTTCCTATCGACTGTGCCAAAAAGTGTGGATGGTCCAACACAAGCCTTCACCACTATAAACAAATCACTGTGTGGGTGTTCATTGTCTGTGTGAACCCTCATGCGTCGAAAATCGACGAGAGAGTCCATAATATATATATATTGTATGGGTAAAATTTAGTTTTTTGCCCAATTCTGAGTGGATCACCTTCGCCACTCAGTCATACATCTTCTTGTACTCTTTCTATTCTAATTTGCTGTATTCGCTTTTTATGTTGTTAAGTGTCTCCCCCACCCACTCTCTAGACCTCACAAAGTTTTTTTTTATAGTATACGCTATCAATTTTGACGACACGAGCATACCAGACATAAATAAGTATATAAATAAAAACAAACAAGTGCTACCTCCACCCCCTGACGTCCAAGAACCCCAAAATCAACTGTTTATATCACTTATCCGACGAGTTGGCCTTGTGCCAGACTATATTAAGTTTAATGAATATAGATATTTAGGAAATGAACATTGCTTGGCAAAGTGACTACGATAGTAGGTCACTTCAGTATATATATATATATATATATATATATATATATAGAGAGAGAGAGAGGATAGATAGATAGATAGATAGAAGAGAGAGAGAGAGAGAGAGAGAGAGAGAGAGAGAGAGAGAGAGAGAGAGCTCGGATATCCGAAAGGGACGGAGAATTGTAGCGTCCAGTTGTTGGGCTGTGTAAGCTTAAGGCTAAAGACAAGGAAGGGAGAGGCGAGTCGTGAGTAAAACCCGGTTTAACTAAGTGTACAAAAAAACCGTTTAATCGAGTGTACATGTATGTATTTTGGATTATATCTCAGTAATTACAAGCATAAAGTGCCAAATTATTATGCAAATAAGTTATATTATTCCTAGTAAAAAGTAAGTAAAGTTGTCGGGGTGGCCTAAATTCGGTATCAGCCATTCAGTGAGGGAGTCTATCCCCTTTTTACTAGCGCTAGACCAAGGAGATTGTTTTTGCGTCTGAGTTGGAGCGCCGCACCTACCATCAGCTCCTTACTTTACGGCACAGATCTCAGTGTTACTCATACGCTGTGTTGGCAAGGGTCGGTATCGAACCCGGAATCTTATGGTTTCTATGCTGACGCTCTACCGACTGAGCTAAGACGGCTCTAGTTTCGCAAAAGGTGGAGAAGATAATTTATAATAAACATTGGCAAAATGAAAAGTAAAGAAATAGAAGCCATTTTTATAGTCTTGCATAATACGAGTACTAAATTATTTGGTAATTACTACAAAATTATTAAATTATGGGTCATAAAAATGATTTATCACAGTCTAGGAATTTAGCATTCAGCTTATGCTTATGTAGTGATATTTGTCTCAATTCAGTCATTCATAAAATAAAAATAGATATTTGTTAAACCTAGGGCAGCGCTCTATGATACAATATTAAACAAACTAACCAAACAAAACGTTACATCCACACTTACTTAACACTTGTTAAACTTATGACACCGAAAAAGCAGTACAAACCTTTAAATAGCAAACAGGTATCGTCGAACATTGATTGGTTGATTGATTGATTGATTTTAACAGCATGTCAACCCTTCTTGGGATATTCCATGTCTAGATGTTAGGGAATCGCGTTCATTGTACGTTTATATTTACATTGTTTATATAGTTGTTTCTTGAGAGTTTTTGTGCACACGGTCCAATCGAATATGGATAATTTTTAACGGATTAATTTGAGCCATAGATAGGACTCTAAGAGGTACAACCACTCCTGGTCAGAGTGGACCTAGGAGTAATGAAGGAGTACACCATACTACCCAAAGCTCCAAAAACTGGAGCCTCGCCATTATATGCCCTTTTATGGTATACCCAGGACATTCCATTTTTGGGGAGGTTGGGGAGATTATCGCTGTGTAGTGGATACAGACAGCTTATTTAAAGCCCCGTCGACACAGCGGGTGCCGTCAAATTGTGAGTGTTGTATACCCTTCTCATTACTTTACTTACTTCTTTTCTTCTAGGGTCTTTGACATCTTAAGTTCTTCTAACATCTTGACTTCGTCTTGGTGACTTCATCTTGGTGGTCGGTCGCACTTAACTGGTTTCTTCTTCCAATCAGTCCTGTTACCAAGACACCCATTAATCACAAGACCGTGTTATTTTTCTTATGCTTTTATTTCCTTAACTAAACATTTCATGTAACTAAATATCTGACTAACATAGCGCGCGTATGCAGTGAACTTCAGCTAAGGCAGAAAGACCTTATCTGCCCGACGTCTAACTGAAACTGAGGAGCCAACCAGGTCCCACGTGACTTCACGTATTTCGCGGACTTTCTGTACTATTCCATGGAAAGTCCCGCCCGTGATATGAGAAGGGCCATCCCTTTAGAAATACAGGGGATTGACAATAATCTTATGCAACTGCATAGATTATGTAACATGAGGAAATACATTGATGATCCTGGTACACCATGTAGAAAGTTAGATAAGAGCAAGCCCAATAGAAAGTGTCTGAAATTAAACATATTGCCAGAAAAAATATCTCTCAACAGTAAATCTATATTCAAGGAAATAGATTGAAGGAATGTGTCCGAATCATCTCAATGCCAAATTATCCGCCATGTTGCAAATTGTGTCAAGCCTGATACTCGACCGCATTTGAAATCCAGACAAAAGATGGAATATCTGGAATAGGCTAGAAAGTACGTACATATTGATTTACAATGTCGCTGTTCTTACAGACACGTGTCGGGTTAACTTTGATAGACCAGATGGATGGAGTGCAAAGAAAGAGCAGTGTTTCGTAGGATTAAGACATTAGAGGATTTGTGTTTGGGGTTGGAATTGTAGGTGATGAATTCGTTTGATCTTAGCGAGGACCAGATGGAGTATGCATGACTTCCAAAGGATAAACTGAATTTTTGAATTTCAATTTTTAGCCAAGGCTTAGGGAAAAAAATATTTTGGTCATGACAGAAATGTTATCTTATACAAGACAATGGAGGCGCGCTTAGCGTAAATGTTCAGGAGAAAAAAAATCTCTGAATTAAAATCAGTTTTACCACGCTTAAAAAACTGACCGTATTTCGCATCCAGCCAATGGGTGAATACAAAAAAAAAAAAAAAAAAAAAAGAAAAGAAAAGAAAAAAAAAGGAATATGTATTTGCCAACCCCCACCGCATGAGCAGGATGTGGCACAAGGTCAATATCTTAAACGAAGTTCAACAGGTTTGAATTCAGAGTTGTCCTCCTAGACTGACTGTCGAACTAAGGTTAAAGAGCCCGGTCTGTCCTACTATTCACTAATATCTGGAGGGAGAAGAGTTGGATTCATACCTTTTCTAAGCCAATGGTATTAGCACTGTGAAATGCAAAAAGCCTCGTCCAGGACTTGAACTCGGGTCGCCAAATCCATTTCCTACGACGACGATTTCACTACTCTACACGTCTAAAAAATGATTATGAATCTTACTGAAACCACTGACAGTCAGTAACACATTAATTCTCTTTGGGATTTGCATTGAGAAAGTGCTGTCTGAGGAAAGAGCCGACAACACTAAAATGAAATTAATAAGCTGTCTAACCAAAGGCAATGTTCCAGTATATATGTAATCTTATCTAGTATGCCTGCCTTCAAAATCATCAGTCAGTGTCTCATGGTAGCGGGGCTTCCTGGTAATTCACTGGTATCATGGCCTATGAGACAACCTTGCTAGACATAATTTTATGGCATCAACATATTTAGAATAGCTTAGTCTGGCATAAAGTTACAAGAGTAGCAAGGAATTAATACACTAACAACTGTCTGCGAGATTAGTTTGTAAGCTATCACTTTATAGTGGTTATCCAAACATGTGTCGATATCACATTTAATGTATCACCCACACTGTTTTTCAGTGGATCTTTATTTATATTATGTTCATTAGTTTCGTGTGGCATGAGACCAAAAGAAATGCGAGTCGGAAGATTGTGTTACGTAACACTTCCAACTAGGAAAAGTTTGCATTAAAATCTTTATAGTAATAAAAAAGGAAATTTCTTAAAATCTTAAATGGATCTTTTGATTTTTAAACAGAGATATTTGAAAGTTTTTAAATATAGATGTGGTAATTAACAAATTAATTAAGTTTAAACAAATAATGAAATACGAAAATAAGATAAAACAAAATAAAATATCCCACAATTCCACATCCACAAAAAGTATAACATTCGCCCCCCTTCCCTCACTCCCAAAGAAAACAGTCTCTTCGGTTCTTGTCAACCCACTGGATAATACGTGCGTTTTGCAGCCTCTCGAAACGAGCAGTCCATACTCATCAATTTTTATTTGGAAGCATCCGTTGTTTTGTAGTGGTTATCGTAATAGGAAATGGACACGGTGACACGAGTTCAAGTCCTGAACGAGGCTGGTAGCATTTCACATAACGCTAATACCACTGAGAAAGGTATGCGTCCAACTATTCTCCCTCCAGCTATGGATAAACAGTAGGATATACTTTAATTTTGGTATGGCAATCTGTCTTGGAGAAAGAAAACTTTGAATATAAACTTGTTAAACTCCGCTTAAAAATGACCTTGTGCCACATCCTGATCGTATAGAGAAGTGGATAGATACATACAACTTTTATAATAATAGTTCCTGGGCTAAATGAAAAAAAAAATTCCACAAAAGAAAGTCGATATAACTATTAAAAAAAGGTCAAGGGTGACAGTCACATAGAATAATAATTAACACAGCTTAACAACTGTACCCAGCTATGGTTAGTGGAATGAGAACAGAATACGCTCGTGGATTGAATAAAGGTAAAGATGGCTCCCGATTACGACAAGAAGCTTCCCGAGTTCGAGAAGGTTCCCGAGTCAAGAAATACCTGAAGAAGGCCGGAGGGCACACCGGCCGAAACGTTGTACAGATAACAATGAAGATGAGGACAATAGTCCGAATAATCCAAATAATACAAATATTTAAAACATTCGTTTTTCAATTTTATTTTCATTAAAGCCGGTATCTCCTGTCTCGTTTCCTCGGTGAAATAGCAATATTGTCTTGCAAGTCTTCCCCAGATAATTCAATTCTCACTGAATTCTGTACTATTGTAATTTAAACCTATGTAAAAGTAAAAAAAAAAGTAAAGTCGACGGGGCGGCTTAAAGTCGGTATCAGCCAGTCAGCGAGGGAGTCTATTCCCTTTTCAATAGCGCTAGACCAAGGAGATTGTTTTTTTAGCATCTGAGGTGGAGCGCCACACCTACCACCAGCTCCTTACTTTACCGCACAGATCCCTGTGCTACTCATACGCTGAGTTGGCGAGGACCGGTATCGAACTAGGAACCTTGTGGTTTCTAGCCGAACGCTCTAACCCGGCCCTATTGCGAATACGTTTTAAAAATCCCAATTTCCTTTGGAGCAATATATGAGTATGAACCTATAAAAACCCTTGAAAATTGGAATGTATACGCCCTGCCCCTGAGTATCTCCTAAGTTTTCTATCACTGCTTTCGAAAACAAACGTGAACGTTGAATGTATAATGTTTTTAACTGAGAAGGCTAAAATACCATTCGTAAGTGAACTACATGGAAATTTTAAGACGTAAAAAATGTATTATATACTCAAACAATAAAATGACATATGTCAGGGTGTCGTAAGACTTAAAAAAATTTTTTTAAATGTTTACGCGCTTGACGTCCGGACAGCCAATCTGACGTTTGAGGAAAAGACCGGAACTAGTTCGGCTTGAATTACATGAAAGCAAAACATACTTCAGATTTTGTTAAGTATTTCGGATGTGGTTAATCAAGAGAGTTTTCTTTTGCCACCACCACCACCATCATTACCATTGCAGTAATAATCATCATTGCCAACATCAGCACCATCACCATCACCATCACTATTACTATAATGATTATTACTGTCATCATCAGCATCAGCACATCGCAATTATCGTTGCTATAATTAGAATTGTTATTTTCCGCTGCCATCATCATCATCATCATCATCATCATCATCAATATTTGTTAAATTTACTACTACTACTACTACTACTACTATACTACTAATAATAATAATAATCTTTATTTATTTCTTACATTTTCCCACTAGAAATATTTTGGTGGTCAGCACTGGGGATCGAGTGACAGCAAGCCTCCTTGAATCTCCCTTATTCTTCTTAATATTTTCGCAGACTTCAGCCTCGTTTTGGTCTAAATGATCACGATTCTTTCAAAAGTTTTCCGTTCTTCTCATATCTTTGCAAGAGGATTTGGAACTGTTCCCAGTTTTTGAATCTTGAAATTGGTAGACAAAATATTCTAATAGAATTATTTGATACTCAGGTGAAAATAACATTCGTAGCTAATTGATAAGTTCCCACTCCCCAAGCTGCCACAATGTTAGAACTTACAGGTTCATATATCACTCAATCTCAGTTTCTCCTGACAATCAAGAACATTAAGTTTTTTTAAAATTTTATTCTTAGATATTTTTTCCACCAATTAAGGAAATATGAAAGAAAAGGAAATGATATTTTAATGTTGATAAAAAAAACAGTTTAAATTATACAGGAGTGATATTCAATTTTGACAATACAAAATAAATCTATATGTTTATTTCTTATTAGCGTATGAATAATAAATAATATTTATACAGAAAGAAACAATAATCATTATAAGATATAAATTTTTTATTAGATAAAATCTTTCTCAGATTTCTTATGTCCCATAATAGTTGTTAGATTTGCATATAAATTTCATACACTTGCTGCAATAACTATTATCGAGACACTAACGTGTATCCGGTGTGAAGATATGGCGATAAACTGTGGAGTACCAATTCATTGCCATTATTCCAAGGTTCACACTGACCAGAAGTGGTAGTACCTGTTAGAGCCACATCTAGGGGTAAACAAATTGAAAATTATTTGTATCAGACAAGAATACTTGACACCATATAACTGTGTGCAAATTATTTGTAGTAAGAAAAGTTATTGGAGTTATAATTATTTGATGAGGATTGAAAGCGGATAAAAATATTGGTGTTAGACAGGAATACTTTAAACCATATAACTGTGTGCAAATTATTAGTATTAGATCGGAATAATTAGAACTATACCAACAAATGATTATTAAATAGGAATATTCACTTGAAATCATATAATGAATCATTTGTATTAGATAAGAATACTTGAAACCATGTAAATGTGCAAATTATCTGTATCTGATAGGGATTCTTGATATCATATAATAATTTTTGTGAACAAAAAATATAACAATTTTTGTGAGCAAAAATGATTATAGACAAATAAAGTATAATTAAAAAAGGAATGGGGAGGTGCTACTCTAGGATAGAAGCCCCAGGACCAAACTTAGCTTGTTTTTTTTTTCGGGGTCCAATCCAACGACGAGAAGTCAATTTAGAAAGAAGAACAGTTCCTGCACTCAGATATTTGGCTGCAAACTGGGTAACTACGTTCTGATTTTAATACTATAGATTCTACGCTCTAACAGGCGAACAATGAAATAGAAAAAAGTCACAATTATATATCTTTATCTGATCGTTTAGTTTTGGGTTTAAAATTGTTTAATCATTAAAAAACAATTCGTTATCTTATTTAAATTTATCTTATATAAAATTTGTTAATTACCCTATTTAAAGTAAAGTAAGTTAAGTCGTCGAGGTGGCCCAAAGTCGGCATCAGCCAGACAACGAAGGAGTATATCCCCTTTTCACTAGCGCAAGACCAAGGAGATTGTGTTTGCGCGGAGCGCCACACCTATCATCAGCTCCTTACTTTACTGCACAGATTCCTGTGCTACTTATACGCTGAGTTATCGAGGACCGGTATCGGATCAGGAACCTTGTGGTTTCAAGGTGGACGCTCTACCGACTGAGCTTAACCGGCCCATGTGGCTTAATTGTTTTTATGTATTTATCCAGCTCATTCGTACCAACAGGATTTGACACAAGGTCAATTTTTAAGCTGAGTTTAACAGGTTTGAATTCAGAATTTTCCTTCTCTTAGACCGGTTGTCATACGAAAGTTAAAGAGCCCAGTCTACCCTACTATTTACCCATAGCTGGAGGGAGAATAGTTGTATTTATACTTTTCTCGGGGTTATTAGATTTGGACTCGGGTCATCGTGTCCATTTTCTACGACAATAACCATTACACAACGGACGTTTCCTTGACTGTCTCATCAAAAATTGTTTAATCATTTTATCTAATCTTATTAATTTAATATCTTATTATTGAATTACATTCAATAATAAGATATTCACAGTACTTATATAGATATAGACATTTGGGAATTTCCATTGCTGTCATTAGTTAGCATTATTGAAATTAATTTTATTAGAATTGTTTTACTCTTTTCAGTTTTAGATCCTGGAGGAAGAGAGCGACGGCGCCATTAAGCGGGAAATGACATTGGAGACGCGTAGAGAACCGGTTGTAAAGACACTTGTTTCACTCTCTTAACTCTTTATTTCTCGCAGACCAATCCTTATAAAAGGCAATGTCCTCTTCTGTACACTCGTACTAGATGACACAACTTCAATTTCTTTTTTCTTTTCTCTCTCTCTCTCTCTCTCTCTCTCTCTCTCTCTCTCTCTCTTTCTTTCTTTCTTTTTTTCTCTCTTTCTTTCTTTGACATACGGTTGCTTCTTGGGTTTTTCATTGCATAAAACCACAGTGATAACGATAATGACCAGCAAATGCCTTAAAAAAGTATTAAATTAAAAAGGATAAATAAAAATAAAATAAGCAAAAAAAAAAAAAAAAAAATGAATAAAGGAAAAATTATAGCTGTAACATTTTCTTTCATTAGTGTTATATTTCTACATACAAACGCAACAAAAAGTTGCGACAAAGGTAGGATTTTTTTTTTTACATTTCCTCACATTGTAAACACATTTTAATTTTTTAACGAAAGCTTTTTCCCCTAAGTCATAGGAAAAGAACACTATCTATGCCTCAGTTTTTACTTTTACATACAAATTTCAGACATTAAATATGGCAAGTGTATTTGTAAGTCTTCATATTATAAACAAGTCATATGAACTAAATACCAACCCTTTTCTCAAAATACTTGTTACATTTGTATATGAATTCAATACATGAAATGAAAACTACACCTTTTCATGATACATATCACATTTATATCTAGATATAATACATTAAATGAATACTACCTTCTTCTCATAATGCTAGTTAAATTTGTATATAAATTTAATACATTAAATAAAATACAACCCCACTTCTGATAATACCTATCACATTTGTATATGAATTTAATACATTAAATTAATACTACCTTTCTCAAAATACTTCTTACCTTTGTATATACATTTAGCACATTAAATGAATACAACCCTTTCTCATAATATGTGTTAGATTTGTGTATACATTTAATACATTAAATAAATACTTGGTTGATCAAAAAGTGATGATGAGCGCATTTATTTGTAAACTGAGTTGGAAATTGCTTTATTCTGTCAGAGCATTTTAAGTACATTGTGCGATTTGCTGTTTTTGTTGGTTACAGTTATATATACATGTATAATGAGAATTTCAATAACACACACACACACACACACACACACACACACACGTATATATATATATATATTGGGAAGCTGATGGTAGGTGTGGTGCTCCACCCCAGACGCATAAACAATTTTCCTGGTGTAGGGCCAGTATCGAGAAAATTTTATGCGTCTGAGGTGGAGCACCACACCTATCATCAGCTTCCCAATTTACCGCACAGATCAAAGCTATACTACTTATGCGCTGAATTGGCGAGGGCCGATATCGAACTCGAAACCTTGCGGTTCCTATGTGGATGCTCTACCGACTGAGCTAAAACATTCATTGGTGAGCTCATCTATTAATAATGGAGATTCGCTTCCGGTTTTTTCTGTAACAAAAACTACGTCACTGTTTAAGTCACTATATCCGTCATAAATCGTCATAACATAGAATAAACACTCAAAATTTGAGCATGCAACATTACACAGTCCTCATTGTTTTTTAAAACGAGTTTTAATAGATACATCCCCGGTATCATATATTTATATAGTTTGTTTTATTTTAATAGATATTCAAAGTTAATAGAACTTAGTTTCGATTTCAAATTGTTTTTTTTTTACTCCTTTAATAAATTTGATGATTTCATGATTTATGGTTCAAACGCTCCGACATTTAATTTTTAACTTCCACCTCCTCAAGCAATATCTTTCAAAAATTTATTTTTACATCGCCCGGAGGGTGTTTTTTATATTTTGCTAGTTATCATAAACATCGTTAACATAATGAAACAATATTTGTAAATCTATGTATTAGAATGATAAAGAAAAGCTATAAAAGTGGAATTTCTACAGGTACTTCATGCACTGTCGTCACCTCAGATGAATTATTAATTAGGCTGTTTGCAAAAAAAAAAAAAAAAAAAGCAAAAAATATTTTGTTTTATAGAAAGAAGAATTTCCACAAACAAATATCTTCCAAATGTAGAGCTCACTGTCAAATGTTCACGATAACACAAATAATAAAATTGTCAGTTCAAGACATTTGGATACAAAAAAAGGTACGTAGCTGTACTCCTCATAAGATGTGTTGCCCCTCTTCTCTTAAGAACATGCTTATTTTGTTAAATGGTTAATCCAGTTCTGATTGTAACTTATGACAAGATGAAACACCACAGGAATGGTTAGCGTTAACGAGATGACAGTTTTTATGGTTCTCCAGATGCCTGCGGCTTCGATCACATCACAAAGGATTGGACAGACAGTCACACACTCGTGAAGGTCGGTCGAAGAAAGTACTGAATCCAGAAAGTTTTTTCAAGGTCATGCGATAAAGAAAAAAAAAAACACCAACATATAAATAGAAAACTATTCAATTTTTATCGTACAAGGCAACGAACGAGTTCACACAACTGTTGAAAGGCATCATTGTTAAAGAATTTCCTCAGGGGGAGCGTATCATTTGTTCTTCCAGTCGCTATGCCACTACCTGCTAGTAGGGTTAACTAACCAGTACCTTGTGTGAGAGATCAGAGGAACCCCGTGGATTACTGGTTAATGTACTCGACTGCGGCATCGTAGTAAGCGAGTTTGAATTCTAGTCGGACTATTACGTTCATTTTTGAACTAATACTCTTGGGAAAGGTATGGACCCCCTTATCCACCCGGTTATGGGTTAAATAGTACCACTATTGTTCTTCTACAAAGATATCTTTGGTATTAAGTAACCCACAAAGTTTGATAGGCCATTAACAAACCAAACCAAACCAAACCAAACCGAGAGAGGCTCAACCGCATGGGATTGGTTGACTGCGAAAAAACTTGCACAGTATCAAGCTCGATTTTTGTTATTCATTTGCACAAAGAAAAGACAGGCGAAACAAACTGCGAGGGTAGGTAGGGAGCAGAGATGTATAGATTAGTATTTCATAAGCTTTTGCTAGTCCACTCCCTGACTGATGACAAATAGAATCGTCCAGAAACCCTTTATAAATCTTCTGTAGTTGTATTCAAGGAAAAAAAAAAAAAAAAAAAAAAAAAAAGGAAAGAAAAAGAAAAAAAAAACATTTTCTAGCTTTTGCAGAAATAAAACTTAGCATCCCCTTGGGTAGCTAGCATCTTAGATCGGGAAATAGAGGCGTTCGTAGCGTAGCAGTTATCATCGTTGAAAATGGACCGACGACACTGGACGAGGCTGTTTGCATTTCCCCTTGAGAAAGGTATGAATTCAACAACTGTCTCCTAGTTATGGGTAAATAGTAAGAGAGATTGGAATCTTCGACCGTAGTAGTATGGCAACCGGTCTAGGAGAAGGAAAACTAATTTAAACTAGTTTGTTTTGTTTACGGTATATCAACCTCTGTGGGCTATTTAACGCCGACAAAGTTTTGAAATAAATTAATTCTTGATGGGTACTCATTTTTTATAAACTATTCTATATAACCTATAGATGGGACCCTAACAGATACTACCACTCCGAGTCAGAGTCGACCTGAAAGTAATGGTGATGAAGAGGTACTCCACATTTCCCAAGCTCCAGAACTGGAACTTCACCATCAGATAGTTTAACGTCATACCCAGGACAAATTTAAACTAGTTGTACTCCGCTAAAAAATTGACCTTGTGTCATATCCGGCTTGTAGCGGAGGAATCGGGAAATACGGATTTGAAGTTTATTCCTTTGAGTAGTCGTACAATTAAAAAAAAAGAAGATACTACAAACATTCTTTTGGGAATATCAAATTTGCAAAGAACAACGACCGTTACAATAAACTACTACTACTACTACTACTACTACTACTACTACTACTACTATAACGACAACGATTCCAAAGTCACAGAAAATGGTTTATTGAAATAAATGGAAATAAAAGAGAAAACCATTAACGAAGAACAAAGAGACAGGAAATTAAAACAAAGTTTAGAAGTTGAGATTAAATCAAACAACAACAGATAAATTGTTAATATCTTTAATAATATTTTCTGGTCCCTTATTTCTGGAAAGATAAATAATACAATAATGAATATTCCGAAAAGGGGACATGCAGTGAATTACAATGCGATAAAAAGATGTTGATGTCTGAGAGAATTACTTATGAAAAATTAGCAAAATAAATAATAATCAGATGCAGTCTAGTGTCGTACCCATCATCATCATCATCATCATCATCATCATCATCATCATGTCACGCAATTAGCACGGATATCCATGACAATCTTTCGCCAACGTTCTCTATCATTCATTGCCCCAGGGAAGTCCTCTGCAGCATCCAGTATCCGCGCAGAGTTAGTCAATGTAGGTCCTTGCTGGACGGCCTACATTAACATGTCCATATGCTGAATTCCACAGGAGAACGTCGTTTATGAGTTCGTCCTTGCTCCTCCAGCAGTGTCCAGCATGTCTTTTCCGTCTCACTCGAATGGTTTGTGAGATGGGGGGCAGGTGGCCGTACAGCTGATTCCTTGTGGGGTGCTGTTTCCACGACTTGTTCAAGACCACACGTAGAATTCTTGTGCAGCTCCCATCTAGCTTATTCTCATACCCAAGATATCTAGCTTATTCTCGTACCCAAGACATTCCTTTTTCTATGGGGGGGAGAGTTTTACCATTCAACAGGGGATACAGCATATTCTAAGTCACACCGACAAGGCTAAATGATATTGAGCAAGAGGATAAGTGTATATTCATTCGGTTGTGTTTTTATGAAGAACTCTTCACCGATCCAAAAGATGCAGATGTGAATATTACCATATTAAAATAAGTTTTGATGGCGGCAATTCGTTACCTTTGAGTCTTCCTCTTCTAAAAAAGAAAAAAAAAATACTTGCATATGCAATTCAATCCAGGATATGGCCAAGGAATGTTTTAAGTGCTACACTCACCATAGGTAAGTGGGTACATTCGAACAAATATAATATCATAGATGGTTGGTTGGTTGGTTTTACGGGGTGTCAATTGTTATTTCATGTTCTTAGTTTAATAATTATGATCTTTAGTTATAAGGTACAGAAATGTATAATCTCAATCATCCTAAAATATAAACAATTCAGGAAAAGAACTTGACATGCAGTGGATTTTGCCGTTCCAGCAGACTATAGAGTGAAAGTGAAAGAAAGAGAAACAAATACTTGGACAAATAATTGGACCTTTCCAGAGAACTGAAAAAGTTGTGGAAAATTAAGATGACAGTGATACCAATCGTAGTTATATCCCTTGGAACAGTCTAACAGCAGCAGCAGCAGCAGCACAACAACAACAACAGCAACAACAGCAACAACAGCAACATCATGGAGACCTGAGGAGACTTGTCATTCAGACTTCAGTGAAATACCATCAGCTAATGCTGATGTGAAAAACTCAAAAGGAGTGAAAATTATAATAATATTTTGGGATTTTAAGATACCTAATTCAGACAAAAAGAAACAGCCCGAGATTTTCTTAACTTTAAATTAATTTAAAGAACTTGTCAAATTGTGGATTTTGTTATTCCAGCAGACTATAGAATGAAAATAAAAGAAAGTGAAAAACTCAATACCGGGACATTGCCTGAGAGGTGAATCAGTTACGGAACATGAAGGTGACAGTTATATCGTAGTTGGGGCCCTTGGAACAATCCCAAAGAACCTGGGAAAATGGACAGGGTAAACTGGAGATCAAAGATGGTCCAAATTACAACACTGATATGACCAGAACACTTAGAAGAGTCTTGGAGAGTTGAAAAGACTCGCTGTCATTCAGACTTCAGTGAAAATCAGCAGATACAACTGGTGTGAAAAACTCGCCAAGGGTAAAATCTTATTATAATGGAGATTGTGGGTTTGTCTGTCTGTAACCGAAACTATATTACTATACAAGTCACAATTCCTTTCGTTATTTACATCATATTCTCCATGATTTTACTTTTATTTAAACCTCAATTATTAATAAAATTGTTTTACATTACTTACACTGTTGACCATATCTACATACTAATAACATGTAATTGTATTTATATATACAACAAAATAGAGCTTTACAGTGTGAATGGGAAGGCTAATTTGCATATTGATCTTAAAAAATTGATTTTAATAAATATATGCTTAGTATTATTGATTTCTAATTGTTTGGTTTTATCTTATTGAATATGAGCAAAAATCTCTACAATAAATCTTAAAAGAAATCCATTGATAAGAAGAAATAACTGTAATATTATTCTTTACTTTCTATTTTAACTAAACAGTTTAATTAGGAACATTTACCAATGAAAGACGGGAGTAATGGAAAATGATGGAAGAGTTTCAAAGTTGTTCTATTTTTCAATCATACCCCCTCTGTTCAAAATCTTTTTATCTACATTCTTATTCAGTTTCATTAAAATTTAATATGATATGTTATTATAAAATTTAACTAAAATACTTGCACCCGGAGGGTGCATATATTTGCTAGTAATTATAATAAACAATAATGGTTTAGGAGCTTTAAATAGACAATATGTCACGTCGACTTCAACACAACATGATAGATTATCATGTTTTAGAGTAATAAAAATGAATTATAATGGCGATAATAATGTTAACGTATAATCTTGGGTTAGGTTTTGGTTTTTTTCTTTGTTTAATGGCATATCAACCTTGGTGGGACATTTAATGTCAAAGCCATCCTTATACCTATTTACCAACCCTCCGCTCGAGCAGGATGTGACACAAAGTCAATTTCTTAAGTTTAAAAGTTTTGAATTAAGAGTTTTCCTTCTCCAAGACTGGTTACCTTACTAAGGTTAAAGAACCCAGCCTGTCATACTATTTACCCATAGCTAGAGGGAGAATAGTTTGATTAATATCTTTCTCATGGGTATTAGCGCTGTGTGAATGCAAGCAGCCTCGTTCAGGATTTGAACTCGTCTCGCCGTGTCTACTTCCTACGACGATAACATTACACCACGCGCCTCCACCAAAGACACCCTTGTAGAAGAACAATAGTGGTACTATTTAAGTAATGGCTGGGGCTATACCTTTCCCAAGAGTATTAGCCCGAAAGTGAACGTAATAGCGCGACTGGAGTTCGAATTTGCTTATTACGATGTTGCAGAGCATACCATCGTGGTGTAATGCAAGCTAGTCTTGCATATCTGTTACTACTGAATATTGAGATCAATCCTCGCTGGATGCTCCATAGTTGCGACCTTGTGTCACATCCTACATGTAACGAACGGGTTGAGTAAATACCTACTGTGATGCCGCAGTCAGTCACGTTAGCCACGGGGAATCCACCTCAATCCTGGGTGAATTATAATGATCATAATGATAAAACAGAAATAAGAAAACAGTTATTACTACATTAATGAAACAAGTTAAAATACTGAGGAGAGTACTGGAGTAGTGAGTTGACTTGTTGTCACTTTAGATCCCATATAAACTACAAGTTACTACTGATGTGAAAACTCAATGAGTGCTAATAATAAAATGAGAAATTATCACCGAGAAAATGTCGTGAACATGGTTACGAAGAGGAAACTTAAAAAGTGAAACGATATATCTTTTATTTGAGGACCAGAACAAATGCATCGGAATCAATGATGTTAACACAGAACTAGATGACATAGGAAAACAACAAATGTAGCATTTAATGAGTTTAAGACGATAGTTTAACGTGAATATGGTTTGCCAAATAGCACAACAGTGTAGGAACAGTAATGCAGCGGGAATTGTGCAAATGACTTTGGTTTGACTTAGTAAACATACGATATGATCCCACAAACAAAAGGCTATTAAGAAGGTAAATCGAAAAATAAAAGTAAAATTCTCTGGAGTTTTCAGATCCAGACCGACCCAATATATAGACAAGGAGATGGTATCTGCTTGTTTTAAACGAAGGGAGAATCTGACAAATCTTATTATGGCAGTAGACTACAGACTGAACATGAAACGAAAAATGAATAGATAAAAATAAATACCAGAACCTTGTTCGGAAATTGAAGAAGCTGCAGAACAGGAAGTTTAAACGTCTCTTCACAATAATGGGCGCACATGGAACCATAGCCAAACACTAGAGGCACGATTGCAGGAACTGGATATTCGATGAAGGAATGAGACTGTCTGCCAGAATACTGAGGAACATGCTGGTAATTCGAGGTCAACTCCTTGCAAAAACCACTAGATATCCAGTATGAACATGAAAACGTACTACTACTACTACTACTACTACTACTACTGATAATAATAATAATGATGCACTCATAGCGTAATGGAATCAAGTCCTGGACGAATATATTTGCGTCTTACTTCGCGCTAATGCCCTCGGAGAAAGGCATAAACCCACCTCTTCTCACGCAGCTATAGGTAAAATAGTAGAGCTGGCCGGGCTCTTTAGTAAGGCAACCAGTCCAGGAGAAGGAAAACTGAATTCAAGCCTGCTATACTGTGCTTAAAATTGGCCTTGTGTCGCATACTGTCCATGGCGGTGGGGTTAGGTAAATACATACATACATACTACTACTACTACTACTACTACTACTACTACTACTACTATCAATAATAATAATAATAATAGCATATAATGATATTAGTTGAGTTTATCAGGAATACTGAAGAGATAGATAGATAGATAGAGAGAGAGAGAGAGAGAGAGAAGAGAGAGAGAGAGAGAGAGAGAGAGAGAGAGAGAGAGATGGAAGCTTGTTGTTACTTGATCTCCAACGATGGTCACCAGAAACGTCTGGGATGAAGATACAAATGATGATGATGTTAAAGGTACTGTTGATGAGGAGGCATTCAGTTGTCTTAGGCACGGTGAGGAAAATACGACTTTGAGAGCATTAATGGCACCCTCGGGTTGCCCTAGTTCCTGAAAATGAAGTAACCAAGATTCTCAGAAACTTTCAACATATCAGCAGATCATGTTTATCAGTCTATTCCATTCTTCGCTCTTCCTCCTCTTTCTTTCTATTTCCCTTTCGTTATTTCCTTTTTAGTCTTTCTTTCTTTTTTTACCCCCCCCCCCTTTACATTTTCTCGTCTCTTTTTTCGCAGGCGCCGTCTTGCCGCCCAGCAAAAAAAAAAAAAAACAAAAAAAACAACAAACAACAAAAAAAAAAACAAACATACAATCTTATTAAAAGTAATGAACCTTGTTGATTTTAATGCTTTTGTTTTTAACACTTTGCAAATATCAAGAATGAATTTGAAAAGTTCATCGTGTGAAAAGTTCATCGTCTAACCAAGATACTCAGATGGAATGTGACCAAATTTTCAACATAGTCACCCCTTTGCGGTCCACAAGTTTCTCCCGTCGATGTTGCAGTGTTCCATCAGCAATCACCATAATAGGTCATCATATGAACCTTTCAGCCTGTGAACTTTTCAGCTCACACAATCCTTCTATCGTGTTGCAGTGCTTGGATCTAATTGGTAAAACACATCAACAGCATATACAACGTCATCATATGAAATTTTCAGCCTGTGAACTTTTCAGCTCACACAATTCTTCCATCGGTGTTGCAGTGCTTGGATCCCATTGGTAAAACACATGAACAGCATATACAACGTAATCATATGAACTCTTCAGCTGTGAACTTTTCACACATACACTTCTTCCATCGGTGTTGCAGTGCTTGGATCCCATTGGTAAAAAAAAGTAATCAACAGCAGATATGACGTCATTACATGAACCTTTCAGTCTATGAAATATTCAGCCACCTCGTATAACATAGAAATGAGAAAGAAACAAGAAAAAATAGCTAATATTTGTCGGTTTCATAGCGACAATAGAAAAAAGAATAAAAAACGAAATTGTCCAAGATAAAATGAGAGAAGATGCTTTATCGCCCGGGAAATAAAACTATTATCGCTTAAAACGAAAGAATGGTGGCCTGTCTGTTTAACATCTTGGGTGTAGCTGAGAAGTTAGGTTGTTGGCATCCTTCCGTCTGCGAAAGACGATGGAGTAGTGTCCAAATGTTTTTTTTTTGTAACTACATATCCTGGGCGGGTTAATATAGAATATGTGCTGTTGCCCAAGCAGCAGACCCCCTTCTCTACACTGCCACTGTGGTCCAAAGGAAAGATAAGAAACCAATGCAGTTTGGCAACGGAAGTGTTGCAGGAGTTGCTGTGTAACGCTGAACTTCAGCGTTACTTCATCTCCGGATTTGTTTTCGGGGTTTATACTAGCAAGAATATGCGCTCTACGAATAAATATTTAAGTTTTAATGTAATGGAATACATAAAATTAAATAAGAACGCATATAAAAAGATTACTTATTTCAATTATATTTTAATTGGTTCCTATATAATATCATTCATAGGATTGATTTTAAGCTGAGAAGTAGTGACGCAAGATTAACACAAAAAAGTGCCTAATCACAATATTCACGATTATTCTCAGTATATCTTTATTTCAAGATTCGAGGTGTGATCAAAATATATGGAGATTGAATATTCAAAATTTAAAATTTGAAAATTCAAATAAAGACTTTTGTACAAATGAGAAACATTGATAATAAAATAATAATGTTTAGATGAGCCAATGCCAATTCTAACTCGATTCTTTTTAATCAGCAGTTTTTGGCGGAACAGAAGATTATACTATTGCATCACTCTCTAGACTCAGCAGACCTATCTTTGCGACTTTTTCTATTTTGAAGAAAACGTTTCATTCATCAGTCATATATGACTTGGTCAATATAGCTTCAAACTCGATACGTTTTTCATAATATTTCATATATATATATATATATATATATATATATATATATATATATATATATATATATATATATATGTGTGTGTGTGTGTGTGTGAAATATTATGAAAAACGTACTAGCCACTTATCATCAATGTGCCTGTGAAAGGTCTGTGAAAGGTCTTTCACAGGCGCATTGTACGCTGCTTTGAAACCAATGGTAACAATCGTCCCTTAGGCGTATTGTACTCTATAACAAATAAAATATATATACGCATATATTATTTGTTATAATATATATATATATATATATATATATATATATATGTGTGTGTGTGTGTATGTGTGTGTGTGTGTGTCTGTGTGTATGTATGTAGGGTAGAAAAATTGGAATGAATTCGACAGTATATGGAAAAGTAATTGGCTAAAGTAAAAACTAAGAAACGTGAGCATGATTAATTGATATTTGAAAAATATAATATCGACGTTTAACGTTTTGATTGATATATACATATCAAATATATATTTAATTCTTTGTTATTATTATTGGAGAAATGATTATAAAGTGCTCAATTACTTCTGTAAGAGCTGTATTTATTTATTTATAGTCACCAATACATTTGAAATGTATTGGTGACTATAAATAAATAAATATCAAATATATATATAGAATTAAATATATATCTCCAATCTTCTTCTGGACATCTATCTATCTATCTATCTATCTATCACAATCTGTTCATATCTGTTTCTCTATCTATCCTATTTTGTGTGAGATACATAGTTACTGCATACGAAGCTTAGAAAAAGCACTTGTTTTTCTGAAAGGAGTGAAAACTGTCAAAAGGCGTTTCATTTCTATCCTGTAATTAAGCAAAACAGTTTTTCCCGTGGTGCAGTTGATTCTTGTTCTCTCAAATTTCAACGTCTTTCCTTTTTGAAGGGACTTCATAGATGAAGGCGTTTGGTGCGCTGCAAATGATGTTGAGAATAAAGGGGGAAAAGAAAGAAAGAAAGATAAAAGGAAATGAAAAGAGATGAAAAACGAAAGAAGAAAGAAAGATAAAAGAGAAGGTAATAAGGCCAAGAAAGAGAGAGAGAGAGAGAGAGAGAGAAGAGAGAGAAGAGAGAGAGAGAGAGAGAGAGAAGGAAGGAAGGAAAAATTAGAAAGGGGGAGTGAAAGAAAAGAAAAAAATTGAAACGGAGAAAAAGAGGATCTCAGAGATAAAGATTGGAAGAGAAAGAAAAATACAAGGGAACATGCAAAAGAGAAAGAAAGATGAAGGAAGAAAGAAAGAAAGAGAAAGTGATAGATAAAGAACGAATGAAAAAAGTGAAATAGAAGAGAATAAATTAGAAATGAAAGAGAGAAGTAAAGAGAAGAGAGGGAGAGAAGGAAAGAGAAAAGAGAGAGAGATAAAAGACGAAATAAAGAGAGAGAGAGAGAAAGAAGAGAAATAAAGAACTTGATAATCCACAGACACGTGTTTCGAAGTTTACTTCTCATCAGTGTGGCTCGACTTGTTTTAACAGCTACCTCTAGCCAGGATCGAACCCGACAGAATTTTGGTCTGCCATGTTCCTTGTCCTTGCGGCTAACAGCGGCCATCAGTCTAGGGTAAACAATTAATTGCTACATACTTTACAGCAGTATGTTTTTACAATCACCAGAGAACTCAAATCTGTAAACAGACGGGCAACGACTAATGCCAAACGGTGAAGTTACAATCAATGTCCCCCACCCAGTGCTCAACCATGGAGTGGGAAGCATATATATATATATATATATATATATATATATATATATATATATATATATAGTGGGAAGCATATATATATATATATATATATATATATATATATATATATATATATAGAGAGAGAGAGAGAGAGAGAGAGAGAGAGAGAGGAGGCAGAAAGAGAGGGAAAATTTAGAAAGGAATAAGTAAAAATGTCAACGGCTGAAGTGAAGCAGCCGTATGAAATAAATAATGGAGAAAATGGAAAAGAAGGAAGAAAAACAAATCGAAAGGAAAAGAAAGGGAGTGGGATTGAGGGAATAAAAAGTGACAGCAAAATGGTCGAGAAAAAAGAAAGAAAAAAAGACTAAAAAATAAGGAAGCCCCCCCCTAATAATTCAATAGAATCATCCAATCTGTCGCTTATTCGCCCCCCCCCTCCTTTGCAAAATAACTACTAAACTGTAAAGCTTTTAAACATTTAACTTTTAATTGCAAATAGCAGTTCTTCGAATTTCTTAAATGAAGCATGATCAACATAACTTTTCTAAAACTAGTTTTTCTTTTCATCTCTATTGTTGCATATATTTTTCTATTTCTTTATTATCGCAACGCCCAGGTCGTTTTACATTTGTACTGAGAGAAAATAAAATTGCATCACTTTATAAGAAGATGTCGATTTTGACCTGGGTATAGTACATACATGCTGGGGCATGATAATGGGCATATTTTTCAAAAATGTTGGAATGTTGTGACACTCATTGCAAGGTCGTCCCATCGTGGTGCAACGGTTAACAAGCTAGATCCATTACTTCTGAAAAGCGAGTTCGATTCTCGCTGGGTGTCGCATACTTGCAACCTTATCTCACATCATACCCATGGTGAACCATTGCAATACAACAAGAGTACAAGCCCGTATGAATGTCAAAGGAAGATAGAAAGTATATTAATAAAGTGCTTGAAGGACTATTGATACACCCCTTACTTTGGAACCTGTGTATCTATTGATCTATATATATATATTTACCAACCCCTCCGCACGAGCAGGATGTGACACAAGGTCAATTTCTTAAGCGGAGTTTAACAGGTTTGAATTCAGAGTTTTCCTTCTCCTAGACCGGTTGCCTAACCAAGGTTAAAGAGCCCAGTCTGCCCTACTATTTACCCATAGCTGGAGAGAGAGAGTAGGATTCATACCTTTCCCAAGGGTATTAGCGCTAAGTGAAATGCAATTAGCACGTCCAGGATTTGAACTCGGAGCGACGAGTCCATTTCCTATGGCTTTAACCATTACACCACGCGCTTCTATTGATCTATATATGTGATCATCAACCTATATTAGCTGCACGTTATAATATTCGGTAAATCTAAATGCATATTTTCAGTTGATATAGTTAAGAAATTCTATTTTTCTTTAAAGTAGGAAATAGACCCTGATAATTCTGGTTTACTTGTCCAACAAGACATTACAAAAAAGTATATTGACATAGGCCAACATACAATTTACTTTTTGGCAAAACCAATATTTAGTAGTTATATATACTACCTGAAAGATCGCCTTGCGCAGGGAATTTTAAGCTCGTATTATCGAATATTTTTGTGAAAACTTATTAGTTATTAAACGTCATCGATAGGTTAACGTCTACCACCCCCTGGTGGCCATTGATCGTACTATAAATGTGAATATAACTCTACTATTTTTCTAAATACCGAGATGTTAAACAATTCTATTTTCCAGTAATGCAGTCTCGGAAGACTATATAATTCTTGTGCCCCTGAAATTACAGCGCATCCTGTGACTGTGTAGTTCAATGTTCGAAAAACCTCGACCACAAATGTCGCATGTGAAGGCTGTCCCTGAAGATGTTGATGTGCCGGTGCTTTGTTGCAGTCGTTTTCTTCTGGACCTCTTGGCTTCATGGTGTTGCGCCAGGGTGACTTCAGACATTAATAGTCCGCTACGGAGAGCCTGCCACCACCGAAGGCGGTCCTGAGCCAAAGTTTTCCAGCTGGAAAGGGTAATCCCAAAACACCTGAGATCATTCTTGCAGACATCCTTATCGCAGCTGGGGGCAACCAATCTGTCCCTTACAAGACGAAAGCTCTGCATAGAGGATGTCCTTCGGGATTCGTCCATCATCCATTAATGGTAACTGGAAAGTAATGGGAAAAATCATAACTTTGGCTAGGAACTTTTCAGCTTGATGCATACTTTATATGGTTAAACGAAACTATAAAGATTCCGTTTGCCAACTCAACGAACAAAAGGTAAGTACTCATTTTATCTTTATACTTACAATATGAATTGAGACCCTCACTAAAATATATATTAAAAAAAAAACTTTTGAAATTTTCAAAAATATGCTCAGAACATGCCCCAGTGACCCTTTACTAAACTCAGAAAATTCTCTGGCATTTTCAGGTAAACCTGGACAAGTACACGAAAAAGACATTCGTTGAATTATAGTAAGATGTTAATGTACGAATTTACGCAAGTTCGTCGAGACACGCGCGGGAAAATAGATATTATATTATGAAATTGAATAACGAAGTTTTGAAAGAAGCTTTTAGTTGTTAGCTGTTAATATGTCAGTTATACATGTACATTAAAATAACTTCATAAGAGGTTCAAACAGATGTGCATGCGTGAAAGAAATTGTCTTTCTTTCTTGCTAACAGAAAAATAAACTTCAAGGAAGCTAATTTTACGTATAATTAAGCAAAGATTACGGTGTCGGCTGTTTCTTGAAAAGAAGATGCAGTATACAACAGACAAAGATGATACCCAAAAGTCTGGCTGATACTTCTGACATTTACTAGTAGATGCGTATATATATATATATATATATATATATATATATATATATATATATATATATATGAAACTGGAAGTGAATCCGACGGTATGTTGGAAAAAATGAATAAAGAAAGAAAGTATAGAATGGATGATATAGGATATTTTAATCAATTTTACTTACACGTGTTTCGGTCGGGAGTTTATTCATGTGTACGTTATTAAAACTATTATTATTTTTAAATAACCCCATTCATTAAATTATTAAATAATTCATTCATTAAATAAATAACCTCATTCATTAAATTATTAAATAATTCATTAAATTATTTCGTTACATTTGGTTATTTAAAAATAATAATAGTTTGAATAATGTCCACATGGATAGACTCCTGACCGAAACATGTGTGAGTAAAATTGATTAAAATATCCTATATTATCCATTCTATACTTTCTTTCCTTTATTCATTTTTTCCAACACACACACACACACACACACACACACACACACACACACACACACACACACACACACATATATATATATATATATATATATATATATATATAAAGTAAAAGTAAAGTTGCGGAGTTGCCTATTGTCGGTGTCAGTCGGACAGCGAGGGACTCTATCCCTTTTTCACTAGCGCTAGACCAGGGAGATTGTTTTTGTTTTTGCTGAGGTGGAGCGCCACACCTACTGTCAGCTCCCCACTTTACTGCACAGATTAGATTATCCAATCTGCGCTACTCATGCGCTGAGTTGACGGGAACCAGTATCGAACCAGGAACCCTTGCGATTCTAGCCGGGTGCTCTACCGACTGAACTATATATCTCCATTTCCTCTTCCTATACAAAACCGCATCCCAAAGGAAAATATACAATACTAGACAATAAATGCACTTCTTTTTAAAAGTTAATTTTTTTACAATTTTATTCTATTTTATTGTACAATTGGGACTAACTTCATACACAGTAAACTCTCGTTGTAACGGCACCCATTCTACTGATTATTTAATGACATATGCGTTCTGACGGTGCCTTTACTTTTATGTTCTTTCTAAAACTATTGCCAGAAATTCATTAGCAGCAAAAGGTTTCAGCAGATTATTCTAAAAGCTAGAATTTGTGAACTCTTAAAATCATCACCAGGTCGTGCTGGTTGTACGGATATCCATGACTCTCACTCTCTCTCTCTCTGTCTCTCTCTCTCTCTCTTTCTCTCTCTTCTCTTCTCTCTCCAACCGTCTTAAGAAGGCCCTGCACTGGAAGATCAATATGGAGGTGTCTATAGGAGAACGTCACTTATAAGTTTGTCCTTGTCTTTCCAGCAGTGTCCAGCAGGTCTTCGTTTTACTTAGATGGTTTGTATGATAGGGAGTAAGTGGCCGTACAACCGTTTGTTCAAGACAGCACGCAGCTTTCTTGTGTAGCTCCATCTGTCTTTTTTTATCTAAGCGCGTCGTTAAAAGTCCAAGTGGTGCATCCATACAGTAACACTGACACGGCTACAGCTTGGAAGAATTTTCGCTTTATCTTATCAAGAGATCAGATTTTCATATAATCGATAATTTGTCTACAGCAGTCCAAGCCTTTCTTATGCGTATATTGAGGTCACAGAAATCTTAAAAGAAATTCAAAAGAAAAGTATTATCAATTAATGTTAAGTTTTGAATAATTAGGAGGATAAAACGAGGTGTAGGTAACAGGGCATTACTTTTTTAATATAACATTATGTCTCTAATGTACGATACATCTATCCGTATACGCAATAAAAGTAATTTATAAAATAAATTTTCTCTGTACTCTTTCGTTTTATTTTTATTCATACACCGCAAATGAAATCCACCCGTTGTAACGGCAAATTAATTATCACGGCATCCTTAAATCCCGAGAGTGTTATATAACGGGCGTCTACAAAGGTGTATGTGCGTGTTAAGTTTTTTCAGTGTTGTCCTGGTTTAAAATAACTTCATTATTATTCATTAATTTATTGTGAGACAGTATAATCATCCGGGTTGTTATGTGGAAACTTTGAACCAAATTTGTTATTCAATCCTTGGTGATAGATTGTTCTCAACTTTTTTTCCATGTAAGATGATATCGCGTCTTTATGATGCAACTCTTGTATTTTCTACTAAATCAGAGTATATAAATGCCACTGCCAGAGCGAAGAATTGAACTCACGACCAGCTTGTAATATAAAACTAACCAATACTTTTATCCACTAGGCGTGGGTTATATATATATATATATATATATATATATATATATATATATATATATATATTATATATATATATATATATATATA
>CM042137.1:24793426-24795926 GCA_023376005.1 Doryteuthis pealeii
AGGAACAATCAATGGAACATTAATTTTTTCAGAATACAAGATGTGTCAAAAAGTACAAAAAATCTCGATACTTTTTTGACACACCTTATATATATATATATATATATTACACTGTCTACGTTAAGTATTTAACCGAACAGACGCTTTTCTTCTAATCGAATGGTGTTGATAATAAAAAACTGGAACATTACACAAGAAGAACTATATTTTCTTATAATCATCATAAGAAGGCATTTATTTATATTTTGTAGTTATGAATCTAACATTTCTTAAAAAATTGTTTTAAAAAATAGAATAATTCAATAAAATCTTTTAACACCTTGTTGAAAATTGATCAAGGAGATTGAAAAGGCGAAGCTTTATTGCTATTGGTGATTTTGTTTAAAAATTAATAAGTTTAAATTGGACCACCCCACTCTACTCAAACCCATTAACATCCCTTGTAATCGTAGGTATCAAAAACATTTTTTTTAATTAAACAAGATATTCAATAACCTTCATTAGCATTACCTACATAGAAAGTACTGGTCATTATTATTGGCATTTCAGTCTCGGAAGACTATGATATAGTTTTTGTGCCCCTGAAGTTACAGCGCCTCCCGTGACTGTAAAGTCCAATGTTCGAAAAACAGCCTCAACCACAGATGTCGCATGTGAAGGCTGTCCCTGAAGATGTTGATGTGCCGGTGCTTTGTTGCCGCTGCTTTCTTCTGAACCTCTTGGCTTCATGGTGTTGCGCCATGGTGAAAAGTACTGGTCATAACAATAAATAAAATCAATAGTGATGTGTCATTTCATGTCTCAGAAGACTGTCAGCTTGACCTTATTTATTGACT
This sequence comes from Doryteuthis pealeii, assembly GCA_023376005.1. Classification (NCBI taxonomy): domain Eukaryota; kingdom Metazoa; phylum Mollusca; class Cephalopoda; order Myopsida; family Loliginidae; genus Doryteuthis; species Doryteuthis pealeii. The sequence goes on from CM042137.1 coordinate 24,794,263, forward strand.
GCTGCAACCGGAACATTTTCTTTACCGTAGAGTCAGTGTATTTCTATTCCATTGGCTTTTTTTCCAACTCAAACTCGTGGTGGTAAACTCATATTTAGCCTATTTGTAAACATTTTTTGTTTAAAACAAGCTTATCCGTACATATCACATTTTCTTCTGTAAATTTCACATGGTTTGTACTTCTCAGCCACATAAAATTTGATGACGGACCTCTGCTCAAGCCTGTTCGATTTGCCGCCATTTGAAATAGGATCAAAAAATATTTCTCTAGGATTTAAACTATTTTTGCTGTAATCTAATTTCAAACAATACAGAGTTTACACTTATTGAGAAAAATATCTGAAAAAAATTATTTTCCTTAAAAAAAAAATTCCCTTATTGAATAACCCTCGTATGAAATATAAACGCTAATAAGTATCAGGTTTCAATTTCTTGTATACATCTATAAGTATATAAATCTGTGTGTATGTATATTTATGTTCAAACACACACACACACACACACACACACACACACACACACACATATATATATATATATATATATATATATATATATATATATATATATATGTAAAAAGTAGAGGAATAAAAGCAGATAAAACACAAACAACTTCATTCAATTAATATCCCGCCTCTGTTTATTAATGAGGCTTCGTCAGAATTTGTACAGAAAAATTCTGACGAAGCCTCATTAATAAACAGAGGCGAGATATTAATTGAATGAAGTTGTTTGTGTTTTATCTGCTTTTATTCCTCTACTTTTAATTACATTTTGTTGGATTTTACCTAATCTGTTATTTTCTCTCTCTCTCTCTCTCTCTCTCTCTCTCTCTCACACACACACACACACACACACACACACACACACACATATATATATATATATATATATATATATATGTGTGTGTGTGTGTGTGTGTTAGTTGATTCTAGTATTCACTAGGAACCGTGTGAACGAGCATGTCCTAATGTTTCATTCAGCTTGATATAGATCATCCGTAGAAATATGTCCTCACTCTATTATCCATTGCAATTAGTAGGTTTTCCTTGGCATGTCCTAATTAATACCAGAATTGTCGTATAGTATCTTTATCACAAATAGCCAGAATAGCTAGAAAAATAGTGACTTCTTGACTTAGTCAGCGTTCATCAGAGAAAGCATAAAAAATGTGAGATGGTGGACAGACCCATGACAGATAAGTTTACATTGAGTCAACTTTCGACCCCATGTTGATCATACGACAGGGAGACTGCCGAACCAAAGATTTCCTTTGAACTGCTTACAGCACTAAAACCAAACATGACGGATTTTAGGTTATGGAATTGGCAGGAATTTAGGGCAGTAGTTGTTTAAATCCAGTACAATATGTGGGGGAAATAAATACCTAATTCTGCAGGAGGGATTTCTAATAAACACTGAATTAATTAAGAAAAGGCATAATTATTTTAATAGCGAATGGAGACACGTTTCACACTGTTAAAGAGAATGGAGAACGACGAGTCTGAAATGGACTAAGTGTCACTTGATACCAAACTTTTCTTCAAAAAGAAATCCCGCTGAACATTTTTAGGCTATTTTGGATCTTGAACCCCCCCCCCAAAAAAAACCCCCAAAAAACAAAAACAAACAAAAAAACAAAAACAAACAAACAACCAAAGGGA
>CM042137.1:24800926-24830926 GCA_023376005.1 Doryteuthis pealeii
CTGTAGGCTATGACAAAATATCTTATTTCTTTTTCTTTTTTTGTACCGGAAATAAAAATCTAAATAGAGAGTAATCGGTTGTTGCATAGAAAAATTAATGAACTCCAGAATAAAGAATTTTGTTTTGTTGATTAGAGGAGGCGTCGAGCCTCCCACGATCACCATTTTTAAAAATTCACAATTGCGATTTAAAATATTATCAATTAAAATCATATTCTAATTCTCTTGAATGGTTCATGACTATTTGGTTACTACTGTTTAGAGCAGTAACAGAAAACGTACAGAGACCTTTTCTGGTTTCCGGTTTAGATGCTTCGGCCTCTAGACAGTTAATTAAATTAACCACGGATCCCATTAGAATTATAATGATCCAATCTTTGTATGATCCTATTGAAATTATAAGGATCCAATCTTTGTATATGTGATAAAAAATGACCCACCGTTACGTAATTTTGCTTGCGTAATATCGTTAAAAAGCTCTTAGCAAATAAAGTAATTTGCAACTTAATGATAATAGTGTGGGGAGTCTTCTTTCGCGCTCACACCAATCATTATATTTCCTAATGAAGATAACTATTAAATTTTAATTATACGTACTTCCACCTATTTATTGATTTATTTATAATTAATTATGATACAAATTCTATAAATGGAATGTGATTTGAAATCGAGGTTAATGGAGGAGGCCTTTCAGCAAGTTTTGTTTGTTATAATTACATGTTGAAATATTATCAGAGGACATGGCCTAAAACTTTCGAAAAAGGTACTGCAAGACAACCAACTGACAATTTTCTTTTTTTCTTTTTGGAACAAACTACCGTGGGTGGTAATATATCAAACTCTTTTAAATCTCGGGTGGATAAACTATGGGATACTCAAAAACTCAAAAAAATGTAAATATATAAAAAAATACAAGTGACAACAACGATAACTTCTACTACTACTACTACTACTACTACAAACTACTACTACTACTACTACTACTACTACTACTACACTCCTTGCAAGTTTTCCACACCAGCGACAGTTGGTTGCCTTGCACTGATGTCTGAGTGATACCAATTTCTTCGGATGTCTAGGATTCTTCTGAGTATTCTAGCCGATCTAAAGCTATTGTCTGGATATTCTCGATTTTCATGATTTCCAATTCATCCAAACTCTTTTCTAAAACCTTAGGGACCGTTCCAAGAGCACCTACTATAATTGGTATGACTTTTACCTTTATGTTTCACAGTTTTTTTCAGTTCTCTGGCAAGGTCCAATTATTTGTTTTTATCTTTTTATCTTTTCGTTTTCTTTCATTGCACTCCGGCAAAATCCACTAGGATATAATGATGATGATAATGATGATGATGATAATGATGGGCCAGTGGGATATTTTGTATCAGCTATTCTACTTTTCTGAAGCGAGAAGTCTTATTACCAATCTTTTAAAATAGGTGGTGGTGTGTGATCTGATAACTCCTGTTGTTTCAAACGACGACTGGTCTTAAAATAGAAAGATATGTAGTAATTAATAGATTTTACTACGAGTCTCATTTGTCATTTTTATGGAATGATAGGATTAAGCCTAAAATATTTTCTACAATTTTAAAACGAATCATTAACACTCTAGATACTTGAACCTCTCCTTCGTATTCTTGATATTGTCAACAAAGCATTTCGGCCGATTGATTCTTCAGCCCTCCTCAACTGCACAATTATTCCTTAGCTTTTAGAGGAGGAAATAAAACAGAATTCCTTAGAAAAAAAATTATAAGATTAATCATACTGGGAGTTATACAGAATTAAAATTAGTTGCTTTATTTGTAACAATTTGAATCAAAACATCTTAATGCAGCAATATGAATATTTTAAGAAAATGTAATGATAATCTTATTATAATGGAAATTGTGTTTTTCTATCTGTAACCAAAAATATATCACTACCCAAGTCACAATTCCCATGTATTTACGTCACATTCTCCATGATTTTATTTTATTTAAACCTCAATTATTAATAAATTTTTTTTTTATTAATACTGTTGACCATATCTGCATACTAAAAACATGCAATTGTATTCATATATACAACAAAATAGCGGTTTACAGAGCGAACGGGAAGGTTAATTTGCATTTAATAAATTTAATTTTAATAAATATGTGCTTAGTATTATTGATTTTTAATTGTTTGTTTTTATCTTAAGGAATATGAGAAAAAATCTCGGGGGTAAATTTTAAAAGAAATCCATTAACACGAAGAAATAACTGTAATTTTATTCTATACTTCCTATTTTAACTAAATAGTTAAATTATGACAATTTAGCAATGAAAGACGGGAGTGAAGAAGAGTAAGTTTCAGTTGTTCTATTTTTCGATTATACCCCACTTTGTTTCAAATCTTTTTATCTGCATTCTTATTTAATTTTATTAGCCTTTCTAATTTAATATAATATATTCGGAGGGTGCATATATTTTGCATATATTTCATTTTTAATGAATATTTGTATAGATTATTTTCATAAAGTTTTAAATTCAGGATACTTTCATCGTAGGTGTTCACAAAAACGTGACTTATTCCTACGCAAGGCGATGATAAACAGAGTGGGTTGAAGTTGACGTTTCTACTGAAAACTGCTGAGATTGATTATATCCCGAGTTACTTCGCCCCGGGGAGGTTCATTTAAAAGTTGCCAGACGCCACCATTTTTTTGGTTTGAAGTCTGGCTGACGATAGTTGATAGCAATAACATCAAACATACAGGCTGTATTATTATTATCGGCGTTGTAATTTTATCATTATAGCCTATCATACAACTAAAAGTGGGATCTTTTTCGTAGGATCGAAAGAGCAAACATTTTTATATGTTTATTTGTGTTATAGTCCAGGTTAAAAGCGCGGTAAGAGCAACCCGAAGCCGAAATTTTTAAACCTCATTTCTTTTCGATGTTGGTATTATGGGCGAACGAGAAAAATATTAGTAAACGGATCAGGCTTTGATCCGTTTATCAATGTCACTAGGTTCCCAGTAAAGACAACAAGATATCTCTGGTGTTAAAATAGAAAAATAAGATGGATGGATGTTTTGTTTTACGGCATATCAACCCTTTTCAGGTCATTTAATGCCGAATCAAGCCATTTTAATAAACAAAGGACTCCGGTTGCTTTCAGTACCCACTGTTGCTTAAGTGGTCACTCAATTGACTATTAAGCAGGCTCACCGTTGCTTAACTTCGGTGATCTAGCGAGACTTGGCCGTAACCAAAATAAGGTGGTTATGAGCACGATGAAAACAATACGTACATTATATATATATATATATATATATATATATATATATATATATATAGTGGCGTACCAGGAGGGACAGGGAGGGCGGCCCATCCCGGGTGGCACAATTTACGGGGCGGCACATTCAAAATAAAAAATATAGATTTTCTGGAGCTTATTCAACTGAGTGGAAAGTTCGACCCAATGCTACGTGAACATTTGGCGAAAATAAGAATTGATAAGCCCCCCCCCCCCCACCTCGGGCGGCACTTGTGCTAGGTACGCCACTGTATGTATATGCTGTGGACTAGCCTATTGTACGTTTTTTGGGAGTAGATAAACTGGTCCATGACTACTTGGTTACTGCTGTTTAGAGAAGTGGCAGAAAACTTACGGAAACTTTCTCTGGTTTCCGGTTTAGAGGCTTCGACCTCTAGAAAGTTAAATCAACCACGTGATCCCAGGAGGTAGCCCCCAGGCAGTACTTTCCCCCTCGTCTAAAAGTGGCAGTGCTGGGTTTATTGTCCGGTGCCTGAGGCGGTCCATAAGGATAATGTTGACCGGATCCACGCATTTTTTGTCTAGCTATCCCATGATCTTCGGTTTGTGCATGGTTTCCCACGTTAAAAAAAGACCTGGTGGGGGAATTAATGTAAATACGAAAACGAACGGGACCTTTCCGCGAACCATCTATATAATACCAATACTTAGCAATCTGCTGCGAACTACTAATCTGTATGTACTAGTATACCAAACATTCTAGGTTCCGGTATACAACAATATATATAGAATTAAAGTAAGTAAAGTTGTCGGGGCGGCCTAATGTCGATATCAGTCAGACAACGAGGGAGTCTATCCCATTTTCAATAGAGCTAGACCAAGGAGATTATTTTAGCATCTGACAGCACCTATCATCAGCTCCTCACTTTACCGCACAGATCCCTGTGCTACTCATACGCTGAGTTGGCGATGGCCGGTATCGAACCAATAACCTTGGATTACTAGCCGAACACTCTACCGACTGAGCTAAACCGGCCCTATTTATACAGAATTAAACCAATACAATTAATAAAAGAACAAATATTATTACTTGTTAAGGTCCAAATATCCTTCCGTTGGAATTGGTTTCTTAAATGTATTTATTTGTTTATATATTTCCTCTAATAAACATTTCCAGGTCTTGGTTGTCTGCTAAGGACATAATTCACGTCAAACGTCATTAATCATTGACAGTCTTTATATAAATCGTCCTTATCCAAACTTTTCACACATATTTTTTCATTTTCTATCCTGACGGACATTCTCTTCTGAATAGATATCCAAAATATCTTGTTTACAAACTTATCGTGGGACATAGCGCTCATATTACTCTTCTTCATAGATGAGCGGCTGAAGTCATTGTCCGGTCGCTTATTCTCAACAGCAGGCAGTGAGCCAATCAAATGAGACGCCCAGCTTTTCAGGATTTTTATTTTGGCGGCAAGATTTCTCTATTCGATTTTTCTTTCTTTCTGTCACTCTTTCTTTTCACTTCCTTTTTTCTCCCCTTTTTCTTTTATTTATTAATTTGTTTATTTATTTATTGCGAACAAGGGAAATGGTTTTGGTGCAGAGGAGCAGAAGATTAGCTAAATGTTCGCCCCGATTTCTTTACAACGTTATTTTATTATTGTTTCTTTCTTTTTGTTTTTCTTTCTTTTTGTTTTTTTTGTTGTTTTTTTTTGGGGTGGGTGGGGTGGGATCTATTTTTTTTATCTTTATTTTATTTTTTATTTATTTTTAAAATTTTTTTAGGGTCTTTTTTGTTTTGTTATTATTGTTTCTTTCTTTTTGTTTTTTGTTGTTTTTTGTTGTTGTTTTTTTGTTGTTTTTGTGGGGGGATCTATTTTTTAAATCTTTATTGTATTTTTTATCTATTTATTTTATTTTATAAAATCGCGTCGCGCGTGGAGAAAAAAAACCAAAACAACAAAAAAAACTAAAAAATAAAAAAATAAAAAAAATAAAGATAAAAAAATAGATCCCCCCCAAAAAAAACAACAAAAACAAAAAAAAGAAAAACAAAGAAAAAAAACAATAAAAACAAACAAAAATGTAATCATCATTTGGGATTAGACAAGAAAAACATTTGTCATTTTTTTTTGTAAAGAAATAAGTAGATAAATAAAAGCGTTACATAGAAAGATAATATAGGTAATTGTGAGGGTTTCAGTAATTGCATAAATTTACTGAACACTAAACGAGGAGAAAGATTGTGTAGCACCAATCTATCACTTATCTATCACTTATCATCGAAGGAAATGGAATCGGCCACCTGAGTTCAAATCCTGGTCGAGATTGATTGCATTTCACTTCGCGGAAAGGCATAGAATTCATTTGTTCACTCCAGTAAGGATAAAGAGAAAGGCGGACTGGGTTATTTAGCCTTGGTAAGGCAACCAATTTAGGAGAGGGAAAACCGGCTGTACTGCGCTTAAAATTGATATTGTGCTGCATCCAACCCGTAGGGAGACTAAACGCCCCCCCACGCGCGCACACACACACACACACACACACACACACACACACACATATATATATATATATATATATATATATATATATATATATGCGTGTAAAGAAACGTGCGTGACGTAACGGATATAGTTTCGTAGAAAATGGAGCCGAATTCAAATACTTGCGCTAATGCTCTTGGGAGCAACACGAATTCTTCTAACGACAACTGTGTGCAAACAGTTGGCTAAACTGGACCCTTTTAACGTAGCGCCTTTCTTTTCACTGCACTGAATTAGCAATATGTAACGTACGGGGTTTGTTTCTTTCACGGTATCAAATCGTATCCCGTATGGTCGTTTGTTTACAAACACAGATCTAGCAGTCAGCCTTTTAGCCCCAAAATCCTTCCACACACTTGGTCAAGGGGTATCACCTTTCTCACTCCACGTGCTTTCTGGTATCAGGTTTCACAACCGTGCGTCTTTTGTCACGGTCAATTTGTCTTCCTCCACGGGGTCTAGTGGTCGTCCCCTTTACGATAGTATCCTTACTATTTTGTTTGTGTAGCGAGCCCATTCATAAAAACTGTTGTAGTATCTTTCGTCGTAAATAGAGAAAATTAATAACACCGTGTTTACTTTTTAGAAGTTTATTATATTCAAAACTTCACTATAACTTTTGAGAGAGAGAATCCCTAATATTCTCTATCTTAACAAGAGGTGTTCTAACTGGATTCAACTTCGGGTTTTTCTTCGTAAATTTCTCGGTGACAAGTTTTTCTTAACAGCAACCGGCCTTTCCTTATGGTCTTTAGCGACAACAGTTTACTAAACTCCGTACGATCACTGCCCCTCCGGCCGACTTCTCTGATTGGCTCTGACTGCTCCTGACTCCGGACTGACTCTAACTCGAACTAACTCCGATCCCTCACTCACTCTATATATAGTGTGTCTAAATAATCTTCCAGAAGTTTCTTCTTCTGGTATGTTCGAGCTGGTCCTGACAGAATCGAATGTTCGATCCCTTCGAATCACTCTGGTCAACCAGAGTTCATAGCCTCTAAGATCAAAAGACTCTCTGGTAGTCACTAATCCTGTTTTTTCGTTAAACATAGACTTATCGTCTCCTTTCTCTCGTTAAAAGATTTTATCTTTCTAACTCCTTTTTCGGCGATTCTACAAAGACCACCCAGTAATATAAGAGAATCGGTAGTACATTTTTTAAAAGTTTTTCTAAGTCTGGCACAAGGCCACAAATATAGGTGCTGGGCGGCGATTATGTAACACCCTCTAGGCTTGGTAAGGCAAGGAGTCCAGAAAAAGGGAAGACGCTAAATTCAAGACCAAAGGAGTATTGTTCCGAGATTCAGTGGCACCCTGGCACCATTCTTATGTTATTAGCTCATCCAAAGATTACGGCTGATCCTAAACAAGCCTTCACCAATATAAACAAATCATTTATGTTGTTCATTTAATCAAGCTTCGGCTTAGTTAATGGACGTCATCGAAGACGATGGACGAACATTATGTGTATGTTAGTGTGTTTTAATTGAGCCCTCTGGACTATACATATTGGTATTTTCAAGATTCATGATTATAGAGTTTGGAATCATACACATATATATGTAGCGGACTTATGTCTGAAGTCACCCTAGCGCAACACCATGAAGCCAAGAGGTCCAGAAAAAAGCGACGACAACAGAGCATCGGCACACCAACATTTTCAGGGACAGCCTTCACATGTGACATCTGTGGTCGGGGTTGTTTTTCGAATATTGGACTTCAGTCACAGAAGGCGCTGTAACTTCAGAGGCTCGAGAAATATATAGTCTTCCGAGACTGCAATGCCGATGAAGTAAGAAAAACTTGGCGGTGTGGCCTATTGTCGGTATCTGCAGGACAGTGAGGGAATCTATCTCCTTTTCGCTAGTGCTAGAACAAAGAGATTATTTATGCTGAGGTGGAACACCACATCTATCATCAATTCCACACTTTACCCCACAGATCAGATTACCCAAGATGTGTTACTGATTTGGCGAGGGCCGGTATGGAACCCGGAACATTGTGATTCCCAGGCAGATTCTCTACCGACTGAGCTAAACTGGCAATAAATATAAAAGTTACGGTAGCGTGAAAATGAAGTCAACGGCCCTTGATTACTGACTATTTTCTTGGTTTACGGGTTGGATAATCGAATATATATGCATGTTTATGGCTATATTTATATGATTTATGTATCAATCTATCTAGCGTATTTCCGGGCATGTAACCCATTTCAGAGGGAATATTAAAAAACAAATTGTTGTCTGATACATCGAATGTTACTGGGACTTTATCTACGTTCATAATTTGGCCAAGTTCCAAAAAAGTTTATTTTCGTAAATTTATTGCTAATTTATAAAATTCTAATGTTTTGGAAGAGTAGATCTTGTATGCCATTGAATACGAAAATTCTGTTGATGTCGACATGTAAAATCTATCGTAAAATAAAGATTACCTTATGATGGTGAGGCAACCAAGCAGTTAGAAAAAAAACCCAAACCCAACCGAAGAGAATTTTGGGGAAAAAAAGAAACAAAAAAGATTCTTGTATTTTCAAGTACTGACAGTTTGATGAATTCTTCAGTAATATATACCAGTTAGGCACTCAAAAAATGATTAAGAAGACTTCCACTCAAAAGAGGCTTAAATTGATTAAATAAATAAATAATCTACACATTATCTTGAACGTAGAAGAGAACGTAAATAGAATCTATTTTCATTTCCGTTTATTTTTCTTGTAGAGATCATTACAAAAAAAGAAGAATAACCAAAACAAATCTACCTCTGTTTCATGATAATTTTTTAAAAACATTTAGTACATGAACTATATATGCAACTGTACCAACTATTATGAGATAGATGTAGTACATTGGTTTACTTTCATAAATTAGTAACACGCATCTGGAACTAATTCGTCCATATGTGAGTATTCACTTGGTTTGGCAACTGAACACAATTGTAGGTAACCTGGTGAGGATCGTATTTACTGCAGAACACATAGTTGGGGCCTCGTGTAGTATAATGGCTGGAGAGCTAGACTAGCACGCCATTACTAATGAGTTCAATTCTCATTGGATAGCGCTATACTTCTGGCCTTGTGCTAAAGTTAGTTAAGCTTAGTAAATGACTTTAATGAAAGAAGAAATGATCTTTCATAGTTGCTTCCAAACAATTAAACATGAATTTAATCTCCAGTAAGTAATTATTACGTACATAAATCATTTCTCAGGAGGCGCGCTTAGCATAAGGTTTATCGTCGTAGGAGATTGAATTGGCGACCCGTGTTCAAATCCTGGACGAGACTGTTATGGAAAGGCATGAATGCATCCGTTCTTCCCCCAGCTATGGGAAACAATAGGACAGACTGGGTTCTTTAGAATTTTTTAGGCAACCAAGGTAGAAGGAGGAATCTGAATTCAAACCAGCTGTACCCTGCTTCAAGTTTGACCTTGTGTTACATCCAGCCCATGTCGGAGAGGTTGGGTAATTATAAACTTTTATCATTCCTTTTGAAAATAATAACCCCCCTAAAAATTTGTCCTCAAATTAAATTCAAAGTTTACTGACAGATAATTTCTTAAGAAAGAACAATTTCTCTGTAACAATTCATTTACTTCGACTTCAAGAGAGAATCATACAATTTACTTGGGTGATCTGGTGGGAATGAGTGTTTTAAGAGTTACTTGACTGTAACGCTGTCCAAGTGCCTGACAAAATGACGTAAATCATTATTTAAGCCGGTTTTGTTAAAGACAACGGAATATTTCTTCTGTACGATTTTAAGTGTAGACGTTCAAATCTTCTTGCTGGTTTCTGTATATCGGTATCCAGATAGTATAGAAAGTGTTCCATATTTTTTACCCTAACGCTTTCAACCATGTCGAACAGGAAGGGTCAATACGTTCTTAAAATATCAATTGATTTTTTTAACGGTATCAAAAGTGAAAGTCAACAGCAGTTAGAAAACCTTCCTATTTAACATTTTCTTTCGGAATCGCATTTAAAGAGAACAGAAAACTGATCGTCAGTTGGTACGCAGTCTTTATCAATCGAACAATACAACGATTCAGTTGCTTCTGGGGGTTGAACTGTGTCCTTAGGACTCAAGTTGTGTTCATTTCAGTTTTTTTTATTAAAATAAAGTATATATTCACATGCAGAGTTCTAGTTAAATTTGAGAGAGCAAAGTGAAAGTGATATGAAAATGTATGTCTATTTGTATGTGTGTATGTGTGTCTTAGTTGTTTTCTTGATTGTTGTGTATGTACAGAGTTGTAGTTGAGTGTCTTGCTTATTTTGGTAAACACATTGTCGCCTCAAGTAATACGGCTAATATTGATTTGAACAATTTATTTGAGTTTGCCCCTTTAAGCGAGTATCTTAATTTTAAAATGTTTTTATTTTCAGGTTAATTTCTGCAAAGTTGTCGTGTACGGAATACTTGAAAAATCCAGAGAGAGAGAGAGAGAGAGAGAGAGAGAGAGAGAGAGAGAGAGAGAGAGAGAGAGAGAGAGAGAGAGAGAGAGAGATATATATATATATATATATATATATATATATATATATATATATATATGTATGTATATGCAAATATGTTGAGGTGATCTCATCATAAAAAAAGCCAAACAAAACAAGAAAAAAAAAAAAGGGATAACGGTCAACAATAGTAAAAAACAAAACAAAAAAAAAAAAACTTCAAGCAAAAATAAAAAAAGTAAAGAAAGAATGAAAAAAAAAGTATTTAAGTGAAGATAGAAAAGAAATTAAAACTAAAATAAAAACTGGGAGCAAGAATGAAAACGGAAAGAAGAAAAAAAAGAAGAAAGAACAAGAGAAGAAAGAAAGAAAGAAAGAAAGAAAGAAAGAACAAAAGAAATATTAAGTAAAGATAGACAACATAAAAACAACCAGAAAATAGACATGAATGAATAAATGAATGAAAAGAAAAAAAAAAAGAGAAATGAGACTGATTAATGAAATATAGAATTAAAAATGTGAACCGGATGAAGAAAGAAAGTAAAAAAGAAAAGTTAAAAGAAAAAGAAAAAAAAAGATAGAAGAGAAAAAAGAAAAGAAGAATCCAAAATAAAACGAGTGTATCAAAAAGGAAAGAAAAAAGATAGAAAAAGAAAGAAAAAGAAAAAGAAAAGAGAACAGTTTGTTTAAAACACAGTAGAAAAAGAAGAAAAGAGAAGAAAACTGAGAAAAAGAGAAAGAAATTCTAAAGAAAATATAGTGATTTATTTCTTACATTTGTCAGATCAGTTTTTAAAGAGTTATCTTTCAAGACTGCAGTTAGTTGATTCACAGATTTGGTTAACCCCACTAATATCATTCTCTTTCTTTCCATTTATTTTTTTCTGGCCATCTCTGTTTTTCTTCCCGTTTGTCTTACACACTCTTGACTTTTTCCTTTACCTCATTCTCAAAACCCGAAACTCTCCACATTTCACGCTAAGTCTCGCGTGATTGCCTTCCTTTACCCCCAGGTCATGTGACCTTAATCAACCCGGCACTTCACAATTTACCGCCATTTTTACTTTGGTAATTTTTATCTTGTTTCTCTTGCTAGCCATGATGGCTGCCGTGTGCCAAAAAAAAAAAAAAAACAAAAAGAAAAAAGAAAAAGAAAATAGTCTCACTATGCCGCTTACCTTTTCCCCACCCCTTCTTTTTTTTCCATTATTTTTTGTAGCATTGTAATCGGCGCCGGTGTAGTTTGTCTTGGAGGTTTCCACAAAAATGTTTACCGACATTTCTTGTTGCTGGTTTCTCATATGCATGTCCCCAGCCGAGGAGAATAATGGCCGACCAATGATCGTACGAAGAAGATGTCGTGTACCGCAAAGCGTGTGCGCGTTTGTGTGTGTGTGTGTGTGTGTGTGGGTGTGTGATGGGTGTGTGGGGGTGTACGTGCATATTTCATTGCTTATTACTTATGATTTTTAAATCAGTATATATGTGCGTACACTCGTGCGTGTATGTTTTCGGCTTTCATAATTATATAATGCTGGTGGTAAGACAAAGGTGTATATAAAGTTTCATATAACTAAGTCTCAGTTTGGATTAGTATACGTGTAAGTTTGTACCTACAAATAAATTTGATAAATTTATTGTACGTTTATTGTATGCATTATACAGTGTGCATATATTATAGTATTATAATAAGTATGCAGTATACAGTGTGCATATAGTTAAAATATGTGTTTGTTTGTGTGTGTGTGTGTGTGTGTGTGTGCGCGTCCAAAGTTCGACATAAAAGTTTAGGAATTTGAACAGCATGTGCGAAAAGAATAAAGTCCGGGTTCACCAATTAATACTTACATGACCAAGGGGCTACTTTTGAAAATTCTCTGAACTTTTGAATAGTCCATCATATATATATATATATATATATACTTTCAAATGAAGAAAAATTTAACAAACCGTCATACCGTTATAATTTATTTCAACCAGAAACTTAAAAATTAAAAAAAAATTTTCTTTTGACCCCAGTCTCATCAAACGGGTTTTACAAAATAATGTCCAAATGACTAGTAGTAAGGGATGATCCTATTTGGGATCTTCAAAACCTCAATGTATAACCATACTGCATGCTGTTGTAGGTGGAAAGATACACTCTATTTTTATAAACCCCTCAATGTATAATAATCAATAAATTATATTATATACATAGCATGAGATTTTTGAAGATCCCAAATAGAATCATCCCTTACAACCAGTCATTTGGATTACCTTACACACACACACACACACACACACACATACACACACACACACACACATATATATATATATATATATATATATATATATATGTGTGTGTGTGTGTGTGTGTGTGTGTTGAAAAATAAATTAAGGAAAGAAAGTATAGAATAGATAAAATAGGATATTTTAATCAATTTTACTTACACGTGTTTCGGTCAGGAGTTTATCCATGTATACATTATTCAAACTATTATTATTTCTAAACAACCAAATGAAATGAAATAATAATAATAGAAAAAATGTAGAAATGTTCCGCACAGAAAGAAAATTTCGATCTTCATCAGAATAAATCCTTATTTGAAAAAAAAAAAAAAAAAAAGAAAAAAAGAAAAAAATCTTGTCTGCTGAAGATCATAAAGAAGAAATAGTTCGTAGTCTTTAACAGAACCTGCTTAAATTATATATATATATATATATATATATATATATATATATATATATTGATTAATTAATAATACAGTTTGATACGTTTATAAATAAAGAATACTCTGTATTGGTGATAGAGCATATGCAGATTAAAGTTAGGATAGCGTACAAAGTCAACTACGTTTGTAACCGTCTGTTTCTCGTCCCTGCAGACCAAAGTGAGTAACCGACTGTCACCATGCATCGTTGACTCTGTCTACGCTATCCTAACTTAAATCTATATATACAGCGTAAAACAGAAATAACTCAATTTTAAACTGTCACCTGCATGGTGCAAATGAACTTAGGCAAGTGGCAATGGTAGCTCCATCTTGGTAATGCCTGACCATTATTTTCTAATGAGATCAGTTATGATCATAGCTTGGGTCGGCCATGTTTTTAATGGTTGAGAAAAAGGAACAAAAACCCAGATGTCTCATAATCTGGACATTTTCTGGAGTTCGAGCGCTTCGAGATTTTTCAGGCGGATTTATTTTAATCGACAAACCTGTGTTTTTGAAATTTCCAGCCCATAGTAATATCGGTTTTCTATCAGGAAAAGGATCATTCCGACGTATCATGAAAGGTCATAAAAAATCTCTGAGTAGCAATTACAGATTCACCAGTCTTAAAAGAATTTCAACAGGAAACGCGCGGTGTGCACCGGTCCAAGCCATGGTCACACACACACACACACACACACACACACACACACACACACACACACACATATATAATATATATAATATATATAAAATATATATTCCTCAAAAAGTTGCTAGCACGTTATATATATATATATATATATATATATATATATATATATATATATATAGGCGTGTGAGAAAATACAGGGTGTTTCAAAAACATTCTTATAATTTGAATTGTTCAAAGGGTTTTAAAAAATTAATATAATTTCGTTATCTAATAAGTTGACCATTTTTCGTTCAAATGGCATCAAAGAAATAACTCAAAATTCTATGTTTAATGTTCAAACACATTTTATTTCAAATGAATAAAATTTCTATTCACGAAAAGAAATGAAAAACAATGAAAAAAATTAAGCATAACATTTTGAGTTGTTTCTATCTTACAATTTGAGATAATCCGAACGAGAATTTATCAAGTCTTTAGGTTACGAAATTCTATTACTTTTTCTGAAATATGTCTGCAAGAGAGACATGAAGACATGCCACATCGACATAAACATATGGGAGGCTTGTGCAAAAGACCGTGCGACCTGGCGCCTCCTCGTCAAACAAGGAACGAAAGGGAGTGAAAAAGAGAGGAAAGGAGCCACCACAGAAAAGAGAGCTAAAAGGAAGGAGAGACAGCACCCCCAATACCTACAGAAAGCATCACATTTTGTTTGCAATCACTGTACCAGAGACTGCCATTCAAAGATTGGTCTGTTCAGCCACTCACGTAGCTGTAGGTAATAAAAACAAAATGGACACCACGCCATCGTCTTAAATAGACCGAAGGTTGCCAACTATATAAACATATATATATATAATAAATAATAAATAAGTAATCCACAGACACGTGTTTCGAGGTTTCACCTCTCATCAGTGTGGCTATACATTAACTGCTACCCCTGGCCGGGTTTGAGACATTCGTTCGCCAAACCTCTATACCTGTGCGACCGAAGGCAGCTGTCAAATACAGGAGAATATTTAATTGCTACATTTCTAAGCGGAAATGAATTCACTAGAGTCCTCAAACTTTTTTTTTGTAAACAAAGCGAGGTTAGCTAGACGCCAGAACGGTGAATTTGCAATTGAATCCCTATTTAGAGAACTCAACCAAAGTGGGAGTAATATATAATAAATAAGTAATCCACAAACACCTGTTTCGAGGTTTCTCCTCTCGTCAGTGTGGCTATACCTTAACATCTACCCATGTATATATACGAGGGTGAGTCAAAATGTAATACCATTTTGTTTAGGACAGGTATAATTATCAACACAGGAGCATGTATCATACATAAAAATAAAGCTGGTCCTCTGTGGATCACATCCCTACTCTCCACATAGTCACTGTTTCTCTCAAAAGCAATGTTCCATCATCGAATGAAAGTATATATCCATATCCTGTAAAATTCTGTTGACTGTTCTTTGAGCCACCTCTTCACTACAGATTTCATTTCCTCGTCACTGGAATAATGTTTACCTCTCAAACCCTCTTTCATGGGGCCGAAGAGATGATAGTCTGAAGGCCAACTTATATATATATATATATATATATATATATATATATGTGTGTGTGTGTGTGTGTGTGTGTGTGTGTATGTGTATTTAGGATAAATTTGGCAATTTCATAAGGAAAAAGAAAAAGTGCTTGGTAACTACAAAATGTAATGGATTGTAAAGAAATTCAACAGGCACGGAAATTATACTACTGTCAACAAGTTTCACTCAAAATAACCGCCATTAGCGTCGATCACAGCCTCAATCCTGGTTCGGAATCTTGAGCAAGCTGATGTTGCAGTTTCCCTGGGAAGGGTCTCAAAAACTACCTTAATTCTGGCGATTAACTGGGCTTTTGTAGTACTGGCACGGCGATTGGCGTCTTTCTCAACAGCGTCACATACATAATAATCCATGGGGTTAAGATCTGGGGAGTTCGGAGGCCAAACATGGGGACTAGTGTAGTCGTAAAAATTCGCCGACAACCATTTTTGACTTTTCCCAGAAGTGTAGCAGGGGGCCGAATCCTGCCGTCGTTCATATGGCATACCATTGGTTTTCTTTGTTATCCAAGGCTTGACTACAGTGTTTAGCAACTCCACATAGGCATCTGAATTCAACTTAATACCCTCTCTGAAAAAATGCGAGGAATTCTGCTGTAGGAACGCAATCAGATCGTCATGTTGCTTTCTTTTAGCCTCGTAGTCTCCATTGCAATTCTCCAGTTCATGCCTGATTGTTTTTAGTGTTCATGGATAATCTCCTTATTTTGATGGCCGGCGCAGATATCATGATACAAGTTATTGTCTTTCATGATTCAAGTGGGTTACAGTCATCCATTCTATCTGTCATCACGTATATGAATGAAGAAGGATCCAAGCTTTTAAATGATGCGTAGTGTGCGTCAATACCCCCAGCCTACGGAGAGAAATAACCGAATATAAATATGTCAAATTTATCCTGAACACCCTGTATATATATATATATAAGTAAAGAAATAACAAAAGACTTAGAGATTTAGCATTATAGTCTATTTCAGGGAGATTAGACAAAAGCTAAGCTTCCTGAAATAGACTATAATGCTAAATCTCTAAGTCTTTTGTTATTTCTTTACTTATATATTTGCTCTGTGACTCTAACATTAAGAGCACACATTGAGCTCTCAAACTGCGACAGGTTGTTTTTAAATAAAACTCTTGTGTCGTAAGGAAGATTTCTTCTCTGGACTTTTGGATTATATATATATATATATATATATATATATATATATATACCAAGCGTGTTGGTAGATCCTTGCGGAGAGAAAAAAACCAGCAGAAAGTTTGATTGTAAAAATATGCTACCAAACATCAACCAGGAAGAAACAAATTTTTGAAAAAAAGAAAGGACCAAGATATTCGTACCAACAAAAGATAATCTATTGGTACAGTATTTGGCCAAAAGAAAAAACAATTTATATGTATATATAAGTATATAAGATATATATATATTCATATAACCGCTAGGAGAAAGCTAATAAGAAAAAAGTGCTCGATACTTAAGTAGAGCCAATAATAAAGATAATCTAATGAGTCAGACGAACCTACTATTAGTTTCGCATAAAGCTCTTCAGGGCTAAAATCTGAGTCAGATTTTAGCCCTGAAGAGCTTTATGCGAAACTAATAGTAGGTTCGTCTGACTCATTAGATTATCTTTATATATATATATATACATATATATATATATATATATATATATATATATATATATATATATATATTGTGGAAGTTGATCTATACTTCCTCACAAAAAGCTGCAAAACTATTTATGTGACGAAATATCAGTAGAAAGAGTTCAAAAAGGTGGAAGAAAGAAAGAAAGAAAGAAAGAAAGGGGTGCATGAATCTACTGGGGGTGAAAATAAATAAATTGAAGGTAGGTGAAGAAGGAACTGCTATAGATGACAAGAAATAGAAAGATGGATTATCGACAGACAGGTAGATAGTTAGAGAGGAGAGAAACAGAGAGGGGGAATACGGTATGGGGTTGGGGGAGTGAAATGATGCTTATAGGTAGGTTTATCAGATATTGGAAATTGCCGGTGGGGAGAGGAAGAGTGAGAGTCACAAGGTGAATGACAGTAGTTGCGTAAAAGTACTTTGCCATTTCCTTGCCCACATTTAGCTAAATCAGCCAGAAACAAGTGCCTCTAACTACACTCACATATACACACACATTCAAACACATATGCGCAAATAGAAACTCCCGCGAATTCATATGTACATACATAGAAAATAACAAATATATATATATGTAAACATATGTAAGGTATTTACTCACACGCATATACGTATACAAACATGCATTGCATACAAACATATTAAACATGCACACACGTCTCTCTCTCTCTCTCTCTCTCTCTCTCTCTATGTATATATATATATATATATATATATATATATATATATATATATGTATGCATACATATATATGTATATATGTATGCATACACATATATACATATGCACAAATACACCCTCCACGAATTCCTATGTAAATAGACAGAAAATAACAATATGTATACACGTAAACTATACTCACACGTATATACATATACAAAAAAGAAGATCCGCAAAATGTATTATGTTTTCAGAAAAAAAATTATTTTTATTATCTTATCTTGTAAGATAAAAAGAATACATTTTTTTTCTAAAAACATAATACATTTTGCGGATTTTCTTTTTTATAAAATATTGAATGTTCTCCCGTTGGAACCAGAACAATATTTTTTATATACACTAGCAAATATATGCACCCTCCGGGTGCAAGTATTAAAGTTTTAATGTAATAAAATATTGTATTAAATTAGAAAGGCTAATGAAACTAAATAAGAATACAGATAAGATTTGAAACAGAGGAAGTATGATAAAAGATTTGAAACAGAGGGAGTATAATAAAAAATGGAACAACTGAAACTTACTCTTCCATCACTCTCGTCTTTCATTGTTATTTTTTCTAATTTAAGTATTTATTTATAAGAGGAAGTAAAGAATAAAATGACAGTTATTTTATCTTGTTAATGGATTTCATTTAAGATTTATTGAAGAGATTTTTGCTTATATTCATAAAATAAAAAAAACCAAATTGTTAGAAATCAATAATACTAAGCACATATTTATTAAATTCGATTTTTTAATATTAATATGCAAATTAGCCTTCCCGTTCACACTGTAAACCGCTATTTTGTTGTATATATAAATATAATTGCATGTTGTCAGTATGTAGACATAGTTAACAGTATCAATAATGTAAGACAATTTTATTAATAATTGAGGTTTAGATAAAAATAATGGAGAATGTGATGTCAATAACTAAGAGAATTGTGACTTGAGTAGGAATATAGTTTCGGTTACAGACAGAAAAACACACTATCTCCATTATAATAAGATATACAAACATGCATTGCATACAAACATATTACAAGAGCCAGAGTCTCTCTGTCTCTGTCTTTCTCTGTCTCTCTGTCTCACTCTGTCTGTCTCTCTCTGTGTCTGTCTCTGTCTGTCTGTCTCTCTCTCTATATATATACATAGAGAGAGAGAGAGAGAGAGAGAGAGAGAGTAGGCATAGAAAAGCCTGGCTTTTTGGCCAATAAAATCTAAAAAAAACAAACAAACTAAAACATAAGAAATAGGAAATAAATAAGTATGAAAATAAATAAATAAATAATTAAACAAAAGTTGGTTTGTTGTAGTTATTTTATTTTATTTGTTTCTTCTTTTTAATGCAAATTTTGTATTTCCTTGTAATGATTTTTAGGAATAAAATGTAATTTGCACCAAACCCTGGTAGTCAGAATTAACCTGATGATCCGTTAGGAGAAACCTAGGTAGATATTCTCTGACTCATTAGGCTTACTTATATATATATATATATATATATATATATATATATATATATATATATATATATAGGAGGTGCCTTTGTGTGTGTGTGTGTGTGTGTGTGTGTGTAGGGATATGTATATATGTTTATTTCATACAGACATATACAATACATGGTCTACTTTAAGTACTTATGTTGAGAATCAAAAACTGGAACATTACGCAAGAAAAATACCTTTTCTTACAATCAATCATATGTTGCAGTTATGAATATTACATTTCCGGAAAGGGTTGTTAAAAAAATAGAATTGTTAAATAAAAATGTTTTTTTAAATTCTTTTAAAATCTTGGACTAGGTATCCAATAGGCACCCCAGCTAGGAGCTGTTTTGAAAAGAACACCTTTTGCTTTTCACCATAAACTCCCGGTTGCTTGTTTACAAACAACAGACAATATTTTTTGCATTAGAATTTCACTGAAAGATTTTTAAAAAGTTTGTTCATGTATATTTATACCCAAAGGCTCGTTTTTATAATAAAATAGTTTTCGATTTTAATAAAATAATTAGTTATTTCATGTTGTTGTTGGTAATTCAATAGGAACTTTAAACGAAAGACACGTTTTTATATTAAAGACTCATTTTATGTAAAAATAGTTTTTATGTAATCAGAAGAGAAATGCAGATAAGTTTATTTAAATGAAAATAGTTTTATTTACAAAATATTTTTATGTTTATTTAAATAAAAGGATGTTGTTCGGAAATGGTATCACGCAATTTATAAAGTTTATTTTCCATGCGCCTCTCGTACCACAACCGGAAGTGTACGGTGAAAAGCAAAAGGTGTTCTTTTCAAAACAGCTCCCAGGTGGGGTGCCCATTGGATACTTGGTCCAAAATCTTGTTCAAAATCGTTCAAAGAGATTGAAAAGGCGAAGGTAGTATTGGGGAGATGTTGAAAAATTAATTTAGACCCGCTGTTTCCAAAATCCTTAATGTTTCTTGCAATTTTAGGTATTAAAAACCGATTTTGTTATTAAACAATACTTTCAACAATCTTCAGCAGCATTACCTATATAGAAAGTACTGGTCGTAATAGGCACAACAGGCACTCATATATATATATATATATATATATATATATATATATATATATATATATATATAGACAAATATTATATATAATATATATATATATATATATATATATATAGACACACGCACACACGCACGGACGGACGCAAACACTCACAACAAATATATAATTGTAATAATACTGTATATATACCTTTGTTTATATACAAATCTCCGTACATAGGGATTACACACACGCGTGCACAGACACAGATATCTATCTATCTATCTATCCACACACACACACACACACACATATATATATATATATATTGGTGGTGAAAAAGGCAACAGACACACATACAAACACATATATATGTGTGTATAGGTAAATATGTATACACACACACACACACACACACACACACGCGCGCGCGCGCACACACACACACACACACACACACATATCTCTCTATATATACATGTATCTTAAGTGACGAATCGAAGAGGTTTGTATCATTTAAATTACAACTACGTATTCATGCAATTATTGATATATTAATATATATATATAAACATTTGTGACAAGTACATACACTCACATACATAAATAAACAGATTGGCATTTGTATATACAAATGCTTGTAAACACACACACACACACACACACACACACACACACACACACACATATATATAATATATATATATATATATATATTCATATGTTATATTCAACATTTGTTAATGAATTTGTCTGATTTCATTGCGTCTATGTAGGCATTGACTACAGTGTTTAGCAACTCCCACATAGGCATCTGAATTCAACTTAATACCCTCTCTGAAAAAATGCGAGGAATTCTGCTGTAGGAACGCAATCAGATCGTCATGTTGCTTTCTTTTAGCCTCGTAGTCTCCATTGCAATTCTCCAGTTCATGCCTGATTGTTTTTAGTGTTCATGGATAATCTCCTTATTTGATGGCCGGCGCAGATATCATGATACAAGTTATTGTCTTTCATGATTCAAGTGGGTTACAGTCATCCATTCTATCTGTCATCACGTATATGAATGAAGAAGGATCCAAGCTTTTAAATGATGCGTAGTGTGCGTCAATACCCCCAGCCTACGGAGAGAAATAACCGAATATAAATATGTCAAATTTATCCTGAACACCCTGTATAATATATATATAAGTAAAGAAATAACAAAGACTTAGAGATTTAGCATTATAGTCTATTTCAGGGAGATTAGACAAAAGCTAAGCTTCCTGAAATAGACTATAATGCTAAATCTCTAAGTCTTTTGTTATTTCTTTACTTATATATTTGCTCTGTGACTCTAACATTAAGAGCACACATTGAGCTCTCAAACTGCGACAGGTTTTTTAAATAAAAACTCTTGTGTTCGTAAGGAAGATTCTTCTCTGGACTTTTGATTATATATATATATATATAATATAATAATATATATATACCAAGCGTGTTGGTAGATCCTTGCGGAGAAAAAAAACCAGCAGAAAGTTTGATTGTAAAAATATGCTACCAAACATCAACCAGGAAGAAACAATTTTTGAAAAAAAGAAAGGACCAAGATATTCTACCAACAAAAGATAATCTATTGGTACAGTATTTGGCCAAAAGAAAAACAATTTATATGTATATATAAGTATATAAGATATATATATATTCATATAACCGCTAGGAGAAAGCTAATAAGAAAAAAGTGCTCGATACTTAAGTAGAGCCAATAATAAAGATAATCTAATGAGTCAGACGAACCTACCTATTAGTTTCGCATAAAGCTCTTCAGGGCTAAAATCTGAGTCAGATTTTAGCCCTGAAGAGCTTTATGCGAAACTAATAGTAGGTTCGTCTGACTCATTAGATTATCTTTATATTATATATATACATATATATATATATATATAATATATATATATATATATATATAATATATTGTGGAAGTTGATCTATACTTCCTCACAAAAAGCTGCAAAACTATTTATGTGACGAATATCAGTAGAAAGAGTTCAAAAAGGTGGAAGAAAAGAAAGAAAGAAAGAAGAAAAGGGTGCATGAATCTACTGGGGTGAAAATAAATAAATTGAAGTAGTGAAGAAGGAACTGCCTATAGATGACAAGAAATAGAAAGATGGATTATCGACAGACATAGTAGATAGTTAGAGAGGAGAAAACAGAGAGGGGGAATACGGTATGGGTTGGGGAGTGAAATGATGCTTATAGGTAGGTTTATCAGATATTGGAAATTGCCGGTGGGGAGAGAAGAGTGAGAGTCACAAGGTGAATGACAGTAGTTGCGTAAAAGTACTTTGCCATTTCCTTGCCCACATTTAGCTAAATCAGCCAGAAACAAGTGCCTCTAACTACACTCACATATACACACACATTCAAACACATATGCGCAAATAGAAACTCCCGCGAATTCATATGTACATACATAGAAAATAACAAATATATATATACATGTAAACATATGTAAGGTATTTACTCACACGCATATACGTATAACAAACATGCATTGCATACAAACATATTAAACATGCACACACGTCTCTCTCTCTCTCTCTCTCCTCTCTCTCTAGTATATATAATATTATATAATATATATTATATATATATATATATGTATGCATACATATATATGTATATATGTATGCATACACATATATACATATGCACAAATACACCCTCCACGAATTCCTATGTAAATAGACAGAAAATAACAATATGTATACACGTAAACTATACTCACACGTATATACATATACAAAAAAGAAGATCCGCAAAATGTATTATGTTTTCAGAAAAAAAATTATTTTTATTATCTTATCTTGTAAGATAAAAAGAATACATTTTTTTTCTAAAAACATAATACATTTTGCGGATTTTCTTTTTTATAAAATATTGAATGTTCTCCCTTGGAACCAGAACAATATTTTTTATATACACTAGCAATATATGCACCCTCCGGTGCAAGTATTAAAGTTTTAATGTAATAAAATATTGTATTAAATTAGAAAGGCTAATGAAACTAAATAAGAATACAGATAAGATTTGAACAGAGGAAGTATGATAAAGATTTGAAACAGAGGAGTATAAAAAAAATGGAACAACTGAAACTTACTCTTCCATCACTCTCGTCTTTCATTGTTATTTTTTCTAATTTAAGTATTTATTTATAAGAGGAAGTAAAGAATAAAATGACAGTTATTTATCTTGTTAATGGATTTCATTTAAGATTATTGAAGAGATTTTGCTTATATTCATTAAAATAAAACCAAATTGTTAGAAATCAATAATACTAAGCACATATTTATTAAATTCGATTTTTTAATATTAATATGCAAATTAGCCTTTCCCGTTCACACTGTAAACCGCTATTTGTGAATAAATATAATTTTTCCGAGCGGCATTTATTTTTAATCGACAAACCCCGTTTTTGAATTCCAGGCCCATAGTAATTCGGTTTTCTATCAGGAAAAGGATCATTCCGACGTTCTGAAAAGTCTATAAAAAAATCTTCTGAAGTAGGCAATTACAGTTCACCCAGTTTAAATAATTTTCAACAGGAAAACGCGTTTGGTGTGCATTCCGGTCCAAAGCCATGGTCACACACACCACACAACACACACACACGCAACACACACATATATATAAAATATATATAATATATATTTCTCTCAAAAGTGCAGCACGTATATATAATATTATATATATATATTTATATTATATTATATATATAAATTAGGGGATCTGATGAGAAAATACAGGGTGTTTTCAAAAACATTCTTTATAATTTGAATTGTTCAATGGCGGTTTTAAAAATTAATAATAATTTCGTTATCTTAATAAGTTGACCATTTTCGTTCAAATTTTAGCATCAAAGAAATAACTCAAAATTCTATTGTTTATGTTTCAAACACATTATTTCAAATGAATAAAATTTCTATTCACGAAAGAAATGAAAAACAATGAAAAAAAATTAAGCATAAAATTTTGAGTTGTTTCTACTCAACAATTGAGATAATCCGACGAGAATTTATCAAGTCTTTAGGTTACGAAATTTCTATTACTTTTTCTGAAATATTGTCTGCAAGAGAGACATGAAGACATGCCACATCGACATAAAACATATGGGAGGCTTGTGCAAAAGACCGTGCGACCTGGCGCCTCCTCGTCAAACAAGGAACGAAAGGGAGTGAAAAAGAGAAGGAAAGAAAGCACCACAGAAAAGAGCTAAAGGAAGGAGAGACAGCACCCCCAATAACCTACAGAAAGCATCCACATTTTGTTTGCAATCACTGTACCAAAGACTGCCATTCAAAGATCGGTCTGTTCAGCCACTCACGTAGCTGTAGGTAATAAAACAAAATGGACACTACGCCATCGTCTTAAATACCGAGAAGGTTGCCAAATATAATATATATAATAAATAAGTAATCCACGACCACGTGTTTCGAGGTTTCACCTCTCATCAGTGGCAATACATTAACAGCTACCCCTGGCCGGGTTTGAGACATTCGTTCGCCAAGCCTCTAGACCCGTGCGACTGGAGGCAGCTGTCAATACAGCGCCGAGATATTTAATTGCTACATTTCTAAGCGGAAATGAATTCACTAGAGTCCTTCAAACTTTTTTTTTTGTAAACAAACGAGGATTAGCTAGACGCCAGAACGGTGAATTTGCAATTGATCCCAATTTAGAGAACTCAACCAAGTGGGAGTAATATATAATAAATAGTAATCCACAGACACCTGTTTTCGAGGTTTCTCCTCTCATCAGTGGCTATACCTTAACAGCTATCCATGTATATATACGAGGCGGTGGGTGAGTCAAAATGTAATACATTTTGTTTAGCACAGGTATAATTATCAATATAGGAGCATGTTATCATACATCAAAATAAAGCGGTCCTTGTGGATCACATCCCTACTTCTCCACACAGTCACGTTTCTCTCAAAAGCAATGTTCCATCATCGAATGAGTAGTATATATCATATCCTGTAAAATTCTGTTGACTGTTCTTTGACCACCTCTTCACTACAGATTTCATTTCCTCGTCACTGGAATAATGTTATTACCTCTCAAACCCTCTTTCATGGGGCCGAAAGAGATGATGTCTGAAGGTCAACTTATATATATATATATATATATATATATATATATATAAGTAAAGTAAAGTCGACGGGGCGGCCAAAGTCGGTATCAGCCAGTCATCGAGGGGGTCTATCCCCTTTTCAATAGCGCTAGACCACGGAGATTGTTTTAGCATCTGAGGTGGGGCACCACACCTACCATCAGCTCCTTACTTTACCGCACAGATATTTATGTTACTCATACGCTGAGTTGGCGGGGACCGGTATCGAACTAGGAACCTTGTGGTTTCTAGCCGAAATGTGTGTGTGTGTGTGTATTTGGGATAAATTTGACAGTTTCATAAGGAAAAAGAAAAAGTGCTTGGTAATTACAAAATGTAATGGATTGTAAAGAAATTCAACAGGCACGGAAATTATACTACTGTCAACAAGTTTCACTCAAAATAACCCGCATTAGCGTCGATTCACAGCCTCCATCCTGGTTCGGAATCTGGAGCAAGCTGATGTTGCAGTTTCCTTGGAAGGGTTCAAAAAACTACCTTAATCTGGCGATTAACTGGGTTTTGTAGTACTGGCACGGCGATTTTGGTGTCTTTCTCAACAGCGCACATACATACTAATCTATGGGGTTAAGACTGGGAAGTTCGGAGGCCAAACATTGGAGGGACTAGTGTAATCGTAAAAATTAGCCGACAACTATTTTTGACTTTTCCCAGAGGTGTGGCAAGGAGCTGAATCCTGCTGCCATACATATGACCTACCATTGGCTACCCGTGTTATCCAGGTCTTGACTACAGTGTTTAGCAACTCCGCATAGGCATCTGAATTCAACCTAATACCCTCTCTGAAAAAATGCGAGGAATTCTGCTGTAGGAACGCAATCAGATCGTCATGATACAAGTTATTGTCTTTCATGATTCAAGTGGGTTCCAGTCATTCATTCTATCTGTCATCACGTATATGAATGAAGAAGGATCCAAGCTTTTAAAGGATGCGTAGTGTGCGTCAATACCTCCAGCCTACGGAGAAAAATAACCGAATATAAATATGTCAAATTTATCCTGAACACTATATATATATTATATATATATATATATATATATATATATATATAAAGTAAAGAAAAAACAAAAGACTTAGAGATTTAGCATTATAGTCTATTTCAGGGAGATTAGACAAAAGCTAAGCTTCCTGAAATAGACTATAATGCTAAATCTTTTGTTATTTCTTTACTTATATATTTGCTCTGTGACTCTAACATTAAGAGCACACATTGAGCTCTCAAACTGCGACAGTTTTTAAAATAAAACTCTTGTGTCGTAAGGAAGATTTCTTCTCTGGACTTTTGGATTATATATGTATATTATATATATATATATTATATATATATATATATATAATATACCAAGCGTGTTGGTAGATCCTTGCGGAGAGAAAAAACCAGCAGAAAGTTTGATTGTAAAAATATACTACCAAACATCAACCAGGAAGAAAAAAAATTTTGAAAAAAAGAAAGGACCAAGATATTCGTACCAACAAAAGATAATCTATTGGTACAGTATTTGGCCAAAAGAAAAAACAATTTATATGTATATATAAGTATATAAGATATATATATATTCATATAACCGCTCGGAGAAGCTAATAAGTAAAAAGTGCTCGATACTTAAGTAGAGCCAATAATAAGATAATCTAATGAGTCAGACGAACCTACTATTAGTTTCGCATAAAGCTCTTCAGGGCTTAAATCTGAGTCAGATTTTAGCCCTGAAGAGCTTTATGCGAAACTAATAGTAGGTTCGTCTGACTCATTAGATTATCTTTATATATATATATATATAATATATATATATATATATATATATATATATATATATATATTGTGGAAGTTGATCTATACTTCCTCACAAAAAGCTGCAAACTATTTATGTGACGAAATATCAGTAGAAAGAGTTCAAAAAGGTGAAGAAAGAAAGAAAGAAAAAAGAAAGAAAGGGGCGCATGAATCTACTGGGGGTGAAAATAAATAAATTGAAGGTAGGTGAAGAAGGAACTGCTATAGATGACAAGAAATAGAAAGATGGATTATCGACAGACAGGTAGATAGTTGGAGAGGGAGAGAAACAGAGAGGGGAAATACGGTATGGGGTTGGGGGAGTGAAATGATGCTTATAGGTAGGTTTATCAGATATTGGAAATTGCCGGTGGGAGAGGAAGAGTGAGAGTCACAAGGTGATGACAGTAGTTGCGTAAAAGTGCTTTGCCATTTCCTTGCCCACATTTAGCTAATCAGCCAGAAACAAGTGCCTCTAACTACACTCACATATACACACACTTTCAAACACATATGCGTAAATAGAAACTCCCGCGAATTCATATGTATATATTAGAAATAACAAATATATATATATACATGTAAACATATATAAGGTATTTACTCACACGCATATACGTATACAAACATGCATTGCATACAAACATATTAAACATGCACACACGTCTCTCTCTCTCTCTCTCTCTCTCTCTCTTATATATATTATATATATATATATATATATATATATATTATATTATATATATATGTATGCATACACATATAACATATGCACAAATACACCCTCCACTAAGTAAGAAAAAACAATATATACACGTAAACTATACTCATATGTACATATACAAAAAAGAAGATCCGCAAAATGTATTATGTTTTCAGAAAAAAATTATTTTTATTATTTATCTTGTAAGATAAAAAGAATACATTTTTTTTCTAAAAACATAATGCGGATTTTCTTTTTTATAAATATTTGAATGTTCTCCCGTTGGAACCAGAACAATATTTTTTATATACACTAGCAAATATATGCACCCTCCGGGTGCAAGTATTAAAGTTTTAATGTAATAAAATATTGTATTAAATTAGAAAGGCTAATGAAACTAAATAAGAATACAGATAAGATTTTAAAACAGAGGAAGTATGATAAAAGATTTGAAACAGAGGGAGTATAATAAAAATGGAACAACTGAAACTTACTCTTCCATCACTCTCGTCTTTCATGTTATTTTTCTAATTTAAGTATTTATTTATAAGAGGAAGTAAAGAATAAAATGACAGTTATTTATCTTGTTAATGGATTTCATTTAAGATTTATTGAAGAGATTTTTGCTTATATTCATTAAAATAAAACCAAATTGTTAGAAATCAATAATACTAAGCACATATTTATTAAATTCGATTTTAATATTAATATGCAAATTAGCCTTCCCGTTCACACTGTAAACCGCTATTTTGTTGTATATATAAATATAATTGCATGTTGTCAGTATGTAGACATAGTTAACAGTATCAATAATGTAAGACAATTTTATTAATAATTGAGGTTTAGATAAAAATAATGGAGAATGTGATGTCAATAACTAAGAGAATTGTGACTTGAGTAGGAATATAGTTTCGGTTACAGACAGAAAAACACACTATCTCCATTATAATAAGATATACAAACATGCATTGCATACAAACATATTACAAGAGCCAGAGTCTCTCTGTCTCTGTCTTTCTCTGTCTCTCTGTCTCACTCTGTCTGTCTCTCTCTGTGTCTATCTCTGTCTGTCTGTCTGTCTCTCTCTATATATATATACATAGAGAGAGAGAGAGAGAGAGAGAGAGAGAGAGAGAGAGAGTAGGCATAGAAAAGCCTGGCTTTTTGGCCAATAAAATCTAAAAAAACAAACAAACTAAAACATAAGAAATAGGAAATAAATAAGTATGAAAATAAATAAATAAATAATTAAACAAAAGTTGGTTTGTTGTAGTTATTTTATTTTATTTTTTTCTTCTTTTTAATGCAAATTTTGTATTTCCTTGTAACGATTTTTAGGAATAAAATGTAATTTGCACCAAACCCTGGTAGTCAGAATTAACCTGATGATCCGTTAGGAGAAACCTAGGTAGATATTCTCTGACTCATTAGGCTTACTTTATATATATATATATATATATATATATATATATATATATAGGAGGTGCCTTTATGTGTGTGTGTGTGTGTGTGTGTAGGGATATGTATATATGTTTATTTCATACAGACATATACAATACATGGTCTACTTTAAGTACTTATGTTGAGAATCAAAAACTGGAACATTACGCAAGAAGAAATACCTTTTCTTACAATCAATCATACGTTGCAGTTATGAATATTACATTTCCGGAAAGGGTTGTTAAAAAAAATAGAATTGTTAAATAAAAATGTTTTTTTTTAATTCTTCTAAAATCTTGGACAAGGTATCCAATAGGCACTCCAGCTGGGAACTGTTCTGAAAAGAACACCTTTTGCTTTTCACCATAAACTCCCGGTTGCTTGTTTACAAACAACAGACAATATTTTTTGCATTAGAATTTCACTGAAAGATTTTTAAAAAGTTTGTTCATGTATATTTATACCCAAAGGCTCGTTTTTATAATAAAATAGTTTTCGATTTTAATAAAAAAATTAGTTATTTCATGTTGTTGTTGGTAATTCAATAGGAACTTTAAACGAAAGACACGTTTTTATATTAAAGACTCATTTTATGTAAAAATAGTTTTTATGTAATCAGAAGAGAAATGCAGATAAGTTTATTTAAATGAAAATAGTTTTATTTACAAAATATTTTTATGTTTATTTAAATAAAAGGATGTTGTTCGGAAATGGTATCACGCAATTTATAAAGTTTATTTTCCATGCGCCTCTCGTACCACAACCGGAAGTGTACGGTGAAAAGCAAAAGGTGTTCTTTTCAAAACAGCTCCCAGGTGGGG
>CM042137.1:24835926-24848426 GCA_023376005.1 Doryteuthis pealeii
ATGTTGATTATTCTGACACAAGACCAAGATTCATTTACTAACCTTTGCTTACTTTAACACGAGACTTTAACGTTGAGAGAATAGAACTTAACAACAATGGAACAGTTTGTGGTGTAATGGTTATCGTCACAGAAAATGGACACGGCGAACCGAGTTCAAATCCTGGTCGAGGTTGTTTGCATTTCTCTTAGCGCTAATACCTTGGAGGAAGACACGAATCCAACTTTTTACTCTTCAGCTATCGATAAATAGTAGGACAGACTGGGCTCTTTAACCATGGTATACCAACCGGTCTAGGTGAAGGAAAATTCTGAATTCAAACCTGTTAAACTCCACTTAAAATTGACCTTGTGTTGCATTCTGATCATGCGGAGGGGTTGGGTAAATACATAACAACAATGGTCTGCTGGAAGGATCCATCGAACCTCCCCCCCCAAACCCCCCCCAAAAAAAAAAACCCCACAAAACAAACAAACAAAAAAAAAACAAAAAAACTAAGCGTTAATTAGTTTTCCACTTGGCCAGAAGTATGGGGCACATTGGAAGAATCAAAATTAATAATAATGGTCTACTAGTCTAACTTGCTAACTATTATATCATCTCAATGAGGAGCACTTAACGTAATGGTTATCGTCGTAGGAAATGGAATTGTCGACCCGAGTTCAAATTTTAGAAGAAGCTGATTGCCTTCACTTCGTGCTAATGCAATTGGGAAAGGCATGCATACATCTGCCCCTTTCCCATCAGCTATGAGCAAATACTTGGGTAAACTGGGTTCTTTAGCCTTGGTTAAACAACCAGTAGAGAAGAAAAACTGTATTCAAACCAGCAACACTCCGCTTAAAAAACTGACCTTGTGTCATATCCTGTTTGTGGCAGAGGGGTTAGGTAAATACATAAATAACATGAAATGTCACCCTAAAAATCAACAAAAAACAAAACAAAACTAAGCATTGTTTTGTTTGGCATTAGGCTGTTTATATGGGACACGTAATGAAGAGTTTAGAATACACCGACTGCAAATCTGCAGAGAGGTAAGTCCCACTAATGGCCGTATGTGGTGACCCGTGATACTTAAGTATAGAATCCTGGTGGATAAGCAGCTCATGACATGCAGCACTCAACTTTGGTCCTTACTTAGGCTAGACGGGTGGTCGGAGAGGCCCCCTCCGATCAATTGGCTAGTCACGACAAACCATAGCACCTATATGATTGTCCCATATGGCAAGCCCCAACCCTTTTTATAATATGGGTGCTAGAAGGCGATGGCTAAGGGTCTTCATTTCCTGGCTATGACGTTAAACTCTGTCTAATGGTGAGGTTCTAGTTCTAGAGGTCTGGGGAATGTGGAGCACCCCTTCATCACCATTGTTCCCAGGTCGACTCTGAACCGGGGTGGTAGTACATGTTAGGGTCCCATCTATGGGTTAAATAGAACAAAATGTTTTTAAGACTAATTAAGTACCCATCAAGAATGAATAAAACAAAACATCTTCGGCATAAAATGACCCAATGGGTTGACATGCCGTAAAACCCAATCAAACAACCCACAACCAATGTAGCGAGGATCAAACGTACTACGCAGTAATGGTCTGATAAAATAGCACGCCATTGGCGTGAACTGCTATAGACAGATTATCGATCATAGGGAAATCTGAGACAGTTCTTCCAAGCTGTAGCAATGTTAATACTACTATATTGTTGCACCACTTGGAATTTAACGAAACTCTCAGAGAAAAAGCTATACAATGATGCTGTCTTGAAAAAATCCTGCACGCAGCATCCCACAAAAAGCAGCTGTACGGCCACTACCTCATATCACACAAACCATCAAGGGCACCTCACGTGGTGTAATGGTTAGCAAGCTAGATTAGCAGATCATTGTTAGTGAGTTCGATTCTCATTGGGTGCCCCATATTTCTGGCCTTGTGATACATCTAAGCTAAGCTTAGTAAATAACTATCATACAAACTATCCAAGTAAGACGAACAAGATATGCTGGACACTATTGGAGAAGCAAGGACGAACTCATAAGTGAAACACCAGTGTAGGCCAACCAGTAAAGACCTGCAACAACCAACTCTAATTCTGGATGACGTGTGACGATGACAGATAGGGACGGTGGCGAGAGAGAGAGAGAGAGAGAGAGAGAGAGAGAGAGAGAGAGAGAGAGAGAGAGAGAGAGAGAGAGAGAGAGAGAGAGAGAGAGTCATACATATCCGTACTATCAGCGCGATTTGTTGATGATGACCTAACAGTGAAATGTCTTTCGGTATTACTAAGATTATAAAGAGCAAGGTCACAAGTGTGGAGCATCTTGCGACAATAATACTTACTGTTCGACAATCTTCAACAATCTTCTCTATAATTAACGTCTTCTTGCTATTTTTTCTTAAATCCTAATTTCTCTTTTTTTTATATAACATAATTCTATTTTAAAAATATCGTCACTATTTGGAACATCTTTTCTTTATTTCTTATTTACCTATATCCGATTTGCACCATAACAACCTCCCTTCACTCCGCAGCCTCACCCCCCCAAAAAAACAAAACAATGTAAAATGCTCTTTGTGAGTATTATCCGCTACTCTAATAGTGTTAAAAACTTAATATTTATATTTTCGTTTTACATATTAGCATTGATGAGGGAGAAACGCGTGTTATTGGTGTAAACAAACGTTTTAGCGAGTTCTTTAAAACCTTCATCCCAAGTAATAAATAAATACTTTGTTTATTAATACTTATGTTTATCTATTTTTCATCATGTTTATTTATTCATTAACTTTCCTTTTTTTTCCCCCCTTCTAACTCTTTGTGCTGTAATTCTATGTGAGAATTGTTAATGTCCCGAGTAATATAAATAAAATGGCTTTATAAGTAAGATTATCTCCCTTTTTCCTCCCATTTTATCCCTCTTTTTATTTGCTTCGTCTACTCAGCGTGTAGACTGAATATCCAATATCCAATGCTACGATTAAAGAAAGTTAATATTTTGACGTGTTTATTTATTTATTTATTTATTTATTTATTGTACATCAATAAATAACGAGAAGAGTCTTGTCAATAAACATGACTTTAGCTCTCAGTCATTTTGAATCGATATTTGGCCATTCCTAAAAAAAAAAGAAGCTTAAATCACAGTTAAGCAATAACTTTGATGTTTAGTATCCAGACGAGTAACAGATGATGTCGAAACGAGTAACCAAGCAAACCTTGAACAGCAGTATCTCATCTAGTATCTATCGACTGGTTGGAAAGTGTAGACCCGGGAAATTTCACATTAAATTCGTCTTTCACGTAAGACGTATACTCGAAATCTGTTCATCATTAGGAAACAATATTGCTGAAATAATATAACGGAATTGATACTCGAATAAGGCAATGAATTCAACATTTGAATACTGTTGTTTATAAGTTCAGTATTACTACGTAATTAACATCGTTACATAAAATTTACATATATGTACTCTTATGACAAGCCCCAACCTCTTTTTTATCATATGGCTGCTAGAAGGCGGTGGCTGCGGGTCTACATGTCCTGGGAATGACGTTAAACTTTATCTGATGGTGAGGTTCCAGTTCTGGGGGTTTGGGGAATGTGGAGCACCCCTTCATCACCATTGCTCCCTGGTCCACTCTGACCCGGAGTGGTAGTACCTGTTAGGGTCCCATCTATGGGTTAAATAGAAAAATGTAATATAAAAAAATTGTATTATCCTTTAAGAATTGATTTATTTCAAAATTTTATCGGCATTAAATGACCCACTGAGGTTGATATGCTGCAAAACAAAACAAACCAAACCAAACCAAACATATATGTAAATTCTACTCTCTTATTCTATAAGGGTTGCGACGTTTACGAAGCAATCTGCATAATTGAGTCTATATTTTTAAAATTGAATTCCAAATTTCCGTTAGATAATGGTGTCTGTTTTTTCTTTTCGTTTTTCTTTTCGTTTTTAAAAATTTTTTTTTTAGACATGGTTAGTTTCTTTGTTTAATGGCATATCAACCTTCATAGGTTATCCAATGTCAAATCCATCCAACAATAGTGAAACTATTTAATCCATACATATTCCCCAACCCCTCCTCACGAGCAGGATGTGACACAAAGTCAATTTCTTAAGTGAAGTTTAACAGGTTTGAATACATAATTTTCCTTCTCTTAGACTGGTGGCCTCACCAAAGTTAGAGAGCCCAGTCTGCTCTACTATTTATCCATAGCTTGAGGGAGAATAATTAGATATCTACCTTTCCCAAGGGTATTAGGTTATGCAAAATGCAAAGTCTCGTCCAGGACTTGAACTCGGGCCACCAATACTATTTCTTCAGTGTGTGCACATATTTACCAACCCCTCCGCACGGACAGGATGTGACACAAGGTCAATTTTTAGGCGAAGTTTAACAGGTTTTAATTCAGAGTTTTCCTTCGCCTAGACTGGTTGCCTAATCAAGATTAAAGAGCCCAGTATGTCCTGCTATTTACCCATAGCTGGAGGGAGAGCAGGTGAATGCATACCTTTCCCAAGAGTATTAGCGCTATGTGAAATGTAGACAGCCTGGTCCAGGATTTGAACTCGGGCTGACAAGTCCATTACACTACGCGCCTCCTCAGTGTATGTATAGGTGTGTGAGTGTGTGTATGCGTTAGAGTAGGTCGATTTTTCACTTTTTTCAGATATCAAATTGTCCATCTATGTGAAAGTTGTGTGTTAATATACTGAATACTGATACCAAAAATTAGATCTTTTACTTGCACCATTGTTTGAGGAAATAGCATCAAAGATCGTCAACTAAAATGCATTAAAAATCCTCGTTTTCTAAAGGCTAAATTTTGCAAAAACGAGGATATTTAGTGCATTTTAGTAGACGATCTTTCATTCTATTTCCTCAAACAATGGTGCAAGTAAAATATCTAATTTTTGTATCAGTATTCAGTATACTAACACACAACTTTCGCATAGATAGAAAATTTGATATTTAAAAAAGTGAAAAATCGACCTACCCTAGTATGCGTGTGTGTGTAAATACCTATACTTGAAATGGTCCTCTCTACTGCTGGCTGTATTAGGAGTTACAGAAAGTATTTTTCTTATGTTTCAGAAAACGTTTCATATTTTCTTTACATCGCCTAAAATCAAAAACATTACAGTTAATCGATAACTACCCCCCCCCAATTTTTTTGCCATTTTTCTTTTTATCTGTTTCTCATCTTTTTACTGTTCAAATTGTTTCTTTCTTTTCTTTTACTAATCCAAGTGTGTATGTGTGTGTGTGTGTGTGTGTGTGTGTGTTTCTGTGTGTGTTTCTTTTTTGCATCACACCACATCATTTATATAATTTGCCGCTTTCTTTCCTCCCCCAATTCATTTCTTAACTCATTCAAAGTTGCGCATTCCGAGAGAGATTAAGGGTCAGTATATAGTAGAGCATGCGTATATAAACAGTCTCATTACTTAAAAGATAAAAAGAGATGCATCTTACATCGCCAGTCAAGCTTATTTTTTGAATTATTTGCACCAATACCTTCGGTTCTAAGTTCTAGTCGGTGCAAATACCAGTCATTATCAGCAACCATGTAAATAAAGATTTCCGTTGGTAAGTCTTCTAAAGCTCATCTGTTGAAGGATGGAGAATGTACCGCCCAGAAAAGATGAAGATACTCATCAAAATAAATAATCGACATGTTATTAATTAATTAAAATTTTCCAAACACATAGAAATACAAGTAAATAAAGCAAACAAGATATTAGGATTAATACGGAGGTCATATGAATACATAAATAAAGAAATGTTGAAAAATGTATGCATTGGTAAGACCTCATTTGGAATTTGCTATGTAGTTTGGAGTCTAAGACTAATCAAGGACATAAAACTCACTGAGGTAGTTCAAAGGAGAGCTACTAGGGTAATGAATGATTTAAAAACCCTTTCGTATGAAGAAAGACTTAGGAACATTGACTTACCAAGTTTGGTTTATTGACGAACAAGAGGGGATATCATTAAAGTCTATAAATATACCCATTGATTTTATTAAACAAACTTTGATCTGCTAAATATTGCTCAAAATATCAATACCAGGGGTCATGAATTAAAACTAAAAAAAATAAATTTGCAAATCAAATGCAAGACAAAATTATTTTAGTAACAGAGTGGTGAATACATGGAATAAACTACCACCATCAATAGTGAATGCCCCATCTCTGAACTCCTTTAAGGCAAGGTTAGATATTCTGTGGAAAGAGTATACATATTCTGTGGAATTAAGATCAATATTTATAAGGAAGAGCTGACAGGTCTCAGACCTAATATACTAGCTGAAAAAGAATATTATTATTATTATTATTATTATTATTATTATTATTATTATTATTATGTTAGAATGCTTCATCTTCAGATTTTCACAAAACATTCTTGAATAGTTTCAAACTTTGGTAAAGTCTTTTGCGACTTGCTTCTCCGGAATAGTTATACATTTCCAGACGATAATCCTTACCTTTATTATATGGGTGTCCTGGGGATGACATAAAACTGCATTTTATGGTGAGGTTCCAGTTCTATAGATCTGCGTGAAAATTATTGATATTCGATAGGACTGTGTGCAAAAAAAAAAAACTCTTAAAAAACAACTACACAAAAATGTAAACATGAATGTACAATTATTGCGATTCCCTAACCTATAGGCATAAAATAACCCTAGTCAGGTTGACACGTCATTAAAAGCAATCAATCAATCTAATTATATGGGTATACAGTTCTACCTTGTGACTAGTTTTTAAAAGTAGGTTTGAGTCATTTGTTTAACGGCATATCAACTGCTTATGGGTTATTTAATACCGAGATTTAATTCATTTGTAAATATTTGATTATAATCATGACTATATTTTCAATGCTCCTTGGCATCATTTTAAAAAAATGACATTTTTTATTTGTCTATGATTATTTGTACACAGTTATATGTATTCCTATCTAAGTGTATGGATTCAAGTATCCTACCTAATATTAATTATTAATACACAATTGTATGGTTTAAAGTAACTATTTCTATTTAATAGTAATCATTAATTTGCACATTGTTATACGGCTTCAAGTAACTAATAGTAATCCTTAGAAAATTATTATAGTATCAAGTAACTCTTCTTAATACAAATAATTTACGCACATTTATATAGTATCAAGTATCCTATCTAATACAAATAATTTTTAAACAAATCTATTTGGTCCATAGATGCAACAGTAACAGGTACAACCTCTCTGGGTCAGAATGGACCTGAGAGTAATGGCCATGAAGGGGTGACTCTATACTCTCTAGATCTCCAGAACTGAAGCCTAACAATCAGGCACAGCTTAGTGTCATACCAAGGACACTTTAGAAGTAGGACTTACTCTCAAATATTTTATGGAATGCTAGTAATGTTACCTACTGTGGGGAGTTATAATCTATGAGAGAATTTCCCAACCTTAAGACCTTGGCACACTGATGCGGTGCGTAATGTAACTATGTGGTATGTGGAAAATTATACATAAAATCTGTATGAAAGAAACGACTCTATGCCAGTAGAGCATTTGACAAAATTGGAATCAATTAGTTTTATTTTTCCACCATTAAACACAGGCGATTGGGATCGGGTTCGAAAGCCTTTTATAAAAAAATAATCTAATAGTCGTTTGAAATTATGTGAAAAAGAAGAATTTACTTACATATTCAGTGATCATAGATTTTAAACGCAACTATGGAGTATTATGTATTGATAAATTTGGGTGTTCTATTGTCCAGATGATCCATCAGATAGAGTTTGGTTTGGTTTGTTTTGTTTTACGGCATATCAACCACGGTGGGTCATTTAATGCCGACAAAGTTTTGAAATAAATCAATTCTTGATGCATAATACAATTTTGTTTATAAACACGTTTTTCTATTTAACCCATAGATGGGACCCTAACAGTTACTACCACTCCGGGTCAGAGTGGACCAGGGAGCAATGGTCATGAAGGGGTGCTCCACCTTCCCAAACCTCCAAAACTGGAACCTCACCATCAGATAGAGTTTAACGTCATTCCCAGGACATGTAGACCCTCAGTCACTGCCTTCTAGCACCCATATGATAAAAAAGGGTTGGGGCTTGCCATAAGGGCAATAGGGTTGGGAAAATCATATAGGTGCTAGGGCTTGACGTGACCAGCCGATTGATCGGAAGAGGCCTCTCTGACCGCCCGTCTAGCCCAAGATAGAGCCAAAGTGGAGTATTGCAAGTCATGAACTGCTCATCCACCTGGGTTCTATCTTAAGCGATGATCCATCATTAAAGAATGTCCATATTTGCAAACTTGTTTCACCTCCTACCTGTCACCTCCGACCTGTAGTGAATGGGTTGGGTAAATACCTACCTATTGATAAATTTTGAACTTCTATTAGAGAACAATATCTTTTTAGGAATCTTTTAGAAAACAATCAAAACGTTTTACGGTTTAATTGTTTTGGTTCAGTTTTCCACTTAAGATTTATGCAAAGTCGGATATTCGTCTGTTATTAACATTAAACGCAAAGGATAACAAAATGGCGATTTGTTTCATGCACGTCTTTAACATAGAAAATATCGCAAACGAACATCAAAGCAATATTTATTAAAATCATCCATAATTTACTGAAAAAAAATGATTTCCTCATAATGTTCAGCGGTTTAAAGATTATTTAAAGCTACAATGTATAAATATCTAAAAGAAAATGCATTTTTGAATTTGTGCATAAAACCAATCCTGGAAGCACCACCCACAAAAGGCAATTGTATGGCCACTTGCTTCCTATCACACAAACCATCCAAGTAAGACGAACAAGACATGCTGTACTGCTAAGAAGCAAGGACGAACTCATTAGTGGATTTTCTGTGGACACCTACACATGGACACACCAGTGTAGGCCGACCAGCAAAAACCCTATATCAATCAGCTCTGCACAAATTCTGGATGCCGTGCGACGAAGACCTGCCAGGGGTGATGACCCATAGGAACGATTGATGAGAGTATCATTGATTTTTGTGTTGTTAGCACAACCTGATGATGATGATGATGTCATAATACCTTCGTTGCTTCTAGAGTATGGTCCAAGCAAGAAAATTAAGCCCCCTACAAAAAAAAAAAAAAAAAAAAAATAACCAAACAATCCAAAACAAAAATGCAATGGATTTTCATAATGTTTATCTGATTCGCTTACATCCATTTATTCACATGGTCGACCGAAGTCATTTGCACAATTCCCTATGTACTACCGTTCCTTCATTGTAGTGTCTTTTTTTAAAAAACTTCTTTTGAGCCATCTTGTTGCATTCATTTAAGAGGTATTTTACTGTCTCATTTTTTCTTTGTAACTGCAACATTTGCTGTTTATGTGGGTTTTGTTTATTTTCACTTTGATCTAATTGGTCCCGATGCATTTTTTTTTTTTAGATTTTAATGATACGAGACTTTTAAAAGATTATCTATGCTGCTGTTTGTTTGTTAATATGTACAACCATTACGCTTTCCGAACAAGAATCTCCGAAACCTTCAAAGCTAAAAACAGTTACGCTTTCTGATCGAGAAAGCCATATAAAATTAAACAGGAAAGTGAGAAAAGAGGAGAGTGAAGAGACAGTGTGAAGGGGAGGGGGGCAGGTAAGTAAGCAAACAAGAAAGAAAGAAAGAAAGAAAGAAAGTCAGGTGGGAGGAAAGGAAGACATGCTTACGATATCAAGATACAATGAGCGAAAGTTTAAAAAGCAGGTAGGAATGGAAAGGTATAAAAATTGCGATCCATTAAATTCTTTCTGGAGAAACAGAGCAAGAGAAGATGAAAGAGATGATGAAATAGAAATTATTTGTGCATTTCTTATTGCTTTTTGCATGTGAAACTAATCCATGTTTGTATAACATTTAGATAAAAATATCTTCAAACAACACAAAAAAGTTGTTAGGACCAAGTTACAGTTTTCTTTTCAGTGAATGCTTCTGGCGAGAAATCAATTAAAAATGGCCGTAACATGTTGAGTCGATGTTGTTTGCAAGAAAAAAGGCGGTTTTATTATGAGACACTTTTGATATATTGAAATATCAGTGAAATAAACAATAATACACGTTTGGCATAAGGCTGATTCTTATCTAGGGCTCAAATTATTTGACACATTACTTTACACACACACACACACACACACACACACACACACAAAATATATATATATATATATATATATATATATATATATATATATATATATATATATAACAACCCCTCCACACGAATAGGATGTAACACAAGGTCAATTTCCTGAGCGGAGTTTAACAGGTTTGAATTCAGATTTTCCTACTCCTAGACTAGTTTCCTAACCAAGAGCCTTGTCTGCCCTACTATTTACTCATAGCTGGAGGGAGAATAGTTGGATTCATACCTTTTCAAAGATTTTTAATATATATGGTTACTGTTCTAGGAAATGGACAAGGCGAGACAAATTCAAATCCTGGGAAAGGTATGAATCCAACTATATATATATATATATATAT
This sequence comes from Doryteuthis pealeii, assembly GCA_023376005.1. Classification (NCBI taxonomy): domain Eukaryota; kingdom Metazoa; phylum Mollusca; class Cephalopoda; order Myopsida; family Loliginidae; genus Doryteuthis; species Doryteuthis pealeii. Next base: position 24,846,460 of record CM042137.1, read on the forward strand.
ATATATATATATATATATATATATATATATATATATATAGGATAGTGTAGACACAAAGTTAACGGCGCATTGGGATCGCCAGTTTCTGGTCGATGCGATCATCAAACCAAGTCCTAAAAGCAGCTAGGGATGACTTGTAAGCGCAACACCAGAATTGTTTAGTTCGGAAATTTGTCACTAGTAGCGACCCTAGCCGTGTGGCTCCTGTGGTTGATGAAAGCAATTAAAGTTGGATTCCTCTTTCAAGACCAAAACTGTCTCATTCATCTCCCAGGAAAGCCACTCTGACTCACCTTCACATCTTTCACTTTCACCCAACACTGAGGGAGACGACGTGTTACCACTATAAACAATCAGGATCCAGCATTGCCAACAGACAAGCAGTATTTCCGGGGAGCTTCCTAGTTTTTCCTGGCTTAGAGTAATAACCACTCTGACATACTCTATACAATCACGACAGAATATATTTCTCTTACTCTACTAAAGTACAAGGTAAATTAAATGTTTTGTTTTGTTTTACGGCATATCAACCACGGTGGGTCATTTAATGCCGGCAATGTTTTAAAAGATTCGTAGCGATAGTCTGGAAGAAAATTTTTTTTCTTTTTAAACAAATTTTCTATTCTACCCATAGATGGGACCCTAACAGGTACTACCACCCCAGGTCAGAGTGGACATGGGAGCAATGGGAATGAAGGGGTGCTCCACATTTCCCAGTCCTCCAGAACTGGAACCTCACCATAAGTTAGAGTTTAACGTCATACCCAAGACATGAAGACCCTCAGCCATCGCCTTCTAGCACCCATATGATAAAAACGGTTGGGGGTTGCCATAAGGGCAATAGTTGAGACAATCATATAGATGCTAGGGCTTGACATGGTCAGCCGATTTATTGGAAGGGAGGCCTCTCCAGTCGCCCGTCTAGGTAAATTAAAGTTATCATTACACTATTCTTTCAGCTTTAGGTGTGCCAGAAACACTGGTTTCCTTGACTCTCTATCGCCATCGGTAATCGGAAATTTCTCTTTGCAAATTCTCAAGACGGTATCAAGTGTTTACACAGACCTGATGAATTTTAGTTTTTGCAGGTCGGTCGACGCTAGTGTGTCTATATGTAGGAGTCTGTAGAAAAAAACATATTCTTTGGGTTTGTTCTTACTTCTCGTCTTACTAGGATAATTTGTGAGATGGGAGGTAAGTGGCCATACAGCTACAGTTTTGTGGGGTGTTGCTTCTAGGAATTATACAGAACAACACGCAGCATTTTTGCGTAGTTCTCATCTACCTTTTTCACCAAGCATTTTGTTAAAGTATATGCGGTACAGCCATACAATGGTACTGACACGACTACAGTTAGGAAGAATCTCTTTTTTTTTTATCTTATCAGAGGAAACTTTTGCATATTTTGTGTAATTCATATATATTTTCTAATCTTTGGATCGTAAATTACTGATTTCCCCGAGTTTAGCGCTTTCAGGTGTTCTGCTTGTTAGAGACGGTTCAGAAAAGTGGATTGCTTTTAATGGTTAAATTTAAAAATGTCGGTAGCGAAATTCAATCTGATCTTCACTCACTGAATCATTCTCGAAAGCCTTTTTAATCATTCGAATAGTTTCCACGCTCGAAGCTCGACGTTTCAATCAAAATTTGATTTATATTCACTATTAATGCACAGTTCCTACAATACACAAGTTTACTCAATGACATCGCATAACTGAATGAATGACATAATTCGAAAACTCTAGATAGCCAAGTTATATGAACGCCTTGTTCGGTGTTCCTATATATATATATATATATATATATATATATATATATATATATATATATATATATATATTATATAACATTTTTAGTACAAGAAAACTTATACAGTACCAAGAGTAAAGGAATCATATGTATGTTGGGAGATCATACAAGTTGCGGGATGGTAGAATAAACAATATTTTATTACGAAAATAAAATAA
>CM042137.1:24855926-24863426 GCA_023376005.1 Doryteuthis pealeii
TGAATAGATCTAATGGTGAAGTTTCAATTTTGGAGCTATGAGGAATGTGGAGTACCCATTCATTGCCATTATCCCCAGTTCGACTCTGATCCGGAGTGGTAGTACCTATTAGGGTTCCATCTAGAAAAATGAGTTTAAAAATGTGTTTTTTTTTAAAATTGTTTAACTAAATCTTGAATACCCATCAACCTAATTGTTTCACGTTTTCCTGATCACCAGACAAAACTAAATTCGGAAGAATGTCACAAGTGGTTCGAGAAGTTTTTATTAGAATATTTACCATAGCATCACGTCTGGAATCATTAGAAACAACTTAAAAACCATGGATTAAAATTAATTAAAATTCACAATTTCAAAATTTATCTTCAGGGATGTTCGAAGGAAATGAAACTCGATGCCGGATTAAAAAAAGAAGAATATTTTTTTATTAAATCTAATCTTCTATAGACTTCTTTACAGATTTTTTCTAATCTAAATCCAATTCTATTTTATTTTCCATGTTTTCTATGCACAACCTCCTGATACCACTGGTAAGAATTTTCAGAACTTATTACTGCCAGCAGATGCGATAACGATGTGTTAGTTGTAATATGATGTTTTAACTTCTGTTATACTGCATATATATATATATATATATATATATATATATATATATATATATATGTATAGGTAAGGGTTTTGCGTACGCCTCGCATAAAAATAAAGATATTGTTTTTTTTTTAGCATGAATGGATGGTGAATGTAAGTGTTGAAATGGACTAATATTTAAGAAATACTATTGACTTACCTGTGTGTGTTCATGTGTGTGTGTGTGTGTGTGTGTGTGTGTGTGTGTGAGAGAGAGAGAGAGAGAGAGAGAGAGAGAGAGAGAGAGAGAGAGAGAGAGAGAGAGAGAGAGAGAGAGATGGCTGATAAAAAGATACCAATCGAAAAGAGAAATAAATCCTTACATTTTGAATTAAATCTTAAATCTTTTTGTAATATATTATTATCATTATCATTATTATTATTATTATTATTATTATTATTATTATTATTATTATTATTATTATGAAATATGGTCGAAAGTATTAATATATGATTCGTTGATCATATAACGACACATCAAAGAAATCAGAGAAATTCTTTTGAGCCTCTATGGAGGCTTAATCTCTCAGCTATACGGCACAAGGATTATTTCTAGAAACACACACACACACACACACACACATATATATATATATATATATGTGTGTGTGTGTGTGTTTAATTTTACTTTTGTTTTCAGAGTTTTAATGCTGTAGTGTTTAGTTATAAATACTATCTAATATTATCCACTACTATTAATTAAAACACATTTAACGTAACGGTTTTTGTCGTAGCAAATGGAATCAGTGAAACAAGTTAAAATTCTGAATGAGGCTGTTCGCGTTTCACTTTGCGTAGGAAAGGCATGAATCCATCTCTTCCTTTACCTAGCTATGGGTAAATAAGATTGGGTTAGTTAGCTTTCGTTAGGTAACCGTTCTAGGTGAAGGGACACTCAAATCAGTTAATAATTGACCATGTTGCATCCTACCCATGAGATGTCCGATATTTATGAATAAAGAATGGTCAATACCGTGATATGGTAATATTGGTGACTTGGTCCGATGCTCACATAGGGAGAATGTGACTGACACCAGGTTCTGTTGACTCTGTGGCTATGCTATCCTAAATTAATGGTATCCTAAGAAAATCTATTCGTAAAATTCAAATGATAAATAACTTAACCGTTGGAACAAAGTTTATATATACTAGCAAATATATGCACCCTCCGGGTGCAAGTATTTAAGTTTTGATATAATAAAATATCATATTAAATTAGAAAGGCTAATGAAACTGACTAAGAATGCAGATAAAAAGATCTGCAACAGAGGGGGTATAATCGAAAAATAGAACAACTTTGAAACTAACTATTCCATCATTTTCCATTACTCCCCTCTTTCATTGGTAAATTTTCCTAATTTAACTATTTAGTTAAAATAGGAAGTAAAGGATAATATTACAGTTATTTCTTCTTGTAAATAAATTTCTTTTAAGATTTATCCACGAGATTTTTGTTTATATTTCTTAAGATAAAACCAAACAATTAGAAATCAATAATACCAAGCACATATTTATTAAAATAAAATTTTAAATATCAATATGCAAATTAGTCTTCTCGTTCAAACTGTAAACCGCTATTTTGTTGTATATATAAATACAATTGCATGTTATTAGTACGTAGATATGATCAACAGTATTAATAATGTAAAACAATTTTTATTAATAACTGAAGGTTTAAAAGAATGAAATCATGGAGAATTTGACGTAAATAATTAAGGGAATTGTGACTTGAGTAGTAGTATAGTTTCGGTTACAGACAGAAAAACACACAATCTCCATTATAATAATATATATATATATATATATATATATATATATATATGTGTGTGTGTGTGTGTGTGTGTATCATAACGCAATGATCATCTGTTTACAGATTTGATATCTCTGGTAATCGTAAAAGTATATACACAAATGTATATATTTAAAACAGTTAAAACACCGCTCCTTAATGGCAGCTGGCGATGGCCTAGAGGTTAACGGATTAGGTTGACATAAAGTCAGCCGGATTTCGCTGCTGATCAGGGTTAGTTGCTGTGTCTACCCACACTGATGAGACGTGAAACGTTGAAACACGGTGTCTGTGTATGACATATATATATATATATATATATATATATATATATAAACATGACGAAAAGTTTAGTAATATATTAACTAAGAAAACAGAACTGAAAATCTATTAGTAAAATTCAAATAACAAATAATTTAACCGTTGAAACAAAGTTTATTTACTTTTGCCAGGCCATTACAACTGAAATGAGACCACTCCTCATGCGGCGTCTTACAAGCAGGACCTAGTTGAAAGGGGGTGGGGATTAGCCGGTGCATAGGTCCGGTCCAGAAATTCAAAGAGGGTCCCGTAAATATTTGACAGCCTAAAACAAAAAACAAAACAAAACAAAAAAAAGACCCCACACTTTAGTATTATTGGTATGGTTGCTAGCAAGGAAGATATTCTGTCCCAAATCACCAAGGACCAACGGAAGGAAAGACATGATAAACTCATTTACACATACAGGATCGTTTAACATTTAAATAAACAATATACGTACCAGTGGTATTAAAAGAAGAAACATAAAAATATGCATGTACTGTTCCATGAATATGCAGTATGTAGAAAGGATACAAAACTGGAAAAAGTCTTACTTGATGAGTGTATATAATATCGCCATGTGGTTTTACTGTTCTCTGATAAAGTCAGATACAATATATCAATTGTTCAAAGAACAGAGGCAAAAAGAAATTTAGAAGGGGTTTTTGGGACTGTCATGTGACACCCTACAAGTCCTTAACGGACATATACATTATTTAAGGGAGATAATTATTTATTGTACTGTATATTGTTATGCGGTCATTCTGGTACATACGCATTAATAAAAGTTTATCAGATTTACGGAAGTTTATTCAGATTAACCATCGTGTTCAATCATGTTTTCATAATTATATATCTTTACAGCTCTACTCTATTTTCTTCAGACGCCCGAGATCAAATCCTGGACGAGACAGGCTGCATTTCACATAGTGTTCATACGCTTAGGAAAGATATACATCTAAATATTCTCCCTCCAATTGTGGATAAATCGTAGACAGAGTGGGTTGTTGGTATGGCAACCGGTCTAGAAAGAAAATCTGTTTAACTCCGTTTAAAAAATGATCTTGTGTCACCTATTTCTCGTGCTAATTTCAATTCGTTTAAAAAAAAATGAATAGCAGACCAAAATTTTGGCAGACCCTAATCTTTTTCCGAGTCCCAGTTATCTAACGAGAGCTTTGCAAGTGACCTAAAGGGTCTCGTTTTGTCTAGTGTATATATATATATATATATATATATATATATATATATATATATATATATATATATATATATAATATTGTAAACAAGGTATGTTTGGAATGGCTTTATATATAAGTACCTTGGTTCATCAGATATGAATTTAGATTTATTTCGTTATTTTTACCTCTTCAGGAAGAGCCGGATTAGCTCAGTCGGTAGAGCGTTCGAATAGAAACCACAAGGTTCCTAATTCGATACCGGCCCTCGCCAACTCAGCGTATGAGTAGCACAGGGATCTGTGCGGTAAAGTAAGGAGCTGGTGGCGCTCCACCTCAGACGCAAAAGCAATATTCTTGGTCTATCGCTAGTGAAAATAGGATAGACTCCCTCGGTGATTTTACTTTTTTTTTACCTCTTCAAGTCTGATTTTTAAAAGCCTGAAGAGTTCCTATCATGTCTAGTTGATATGATTTTTCTTTGTCACTGATTTTGTGTTTTCAAATTTCTTTTGTGTTTGTAAAAAAGATTTATTTAAAGACTTCGACGTCACAAACATGAACACCCACAAACAATCATTTTTTTTTTGTTCGCGTGCCCGTGAGCAGGCGTTTTTAACAAACGCGAAAGGAAATTTGAAAATACAAGATCAGTGAGAAAAGTGCCGAAATAAATTTAAATTTATATCTGATGAACTAAGGCACTCATATATTGATTTATTCATAATACTCCGTATATGCAAAATATTTACGCAAGTCTTTATATATACGTTTGAGTTCTCAATTTTTGTTGAATCTTATCTCAGAAACACTTGATACCATCGACCAATAATATATATATATATATATATATATATATATATATATATATATATATATATATATATGAAATAACCCACCTCAAAGAGGTTTTTCACGGAACAGATGGACTTGCTACTACTAACACACTCTTCTACCCGGACTTTTAATAGCATGTCAAACCCTCAAAAATACTCCATTTTTTATAGTTCTTCTATAATACTCCCTTTCAAAAAATCTAAAACAATTTCTTCAAATAAGAAATTTTCTCCTGACCATGACCTAAGGTCGAAACTAGTTGAGAATAAATAACATATAAGAAATACTCCTGTTTGTCTTATTACTTTTTGTTCATACTATATATATATATATATATATATATATATATATATATATATATATATTTAATATACCAAACTTAAAATCCTTGCGGTGAGAAAAAACCAGCAAATATTTTGATTGTAAAAATATACTACCAAACCCGGGAAGAAAATTTTTTAGGGAAAAAAGAAAAGACCAAGATAATCGTACCAACAAAAAAATAATCTATTGGTACAATATTTGGCCAAAAGAAAAAAAAAACAATTTATATGTATTTTATATATATATGTATATATAAGATATATATATATTCATACAAAACCACCAGGAGACTAAATAGTCAGATCTTAGCCTGAAGAGCATTAAGCGAAACTTTAGTAGGTTCGTCTGACTCATTAGATTTATCTTTATATATATATATATATATATATATATATATATATATAATGGCTAGTGAATGATTATCGCGTAGGAAATGGAATCGGTAACGAGTTCAAAACATGTGCAAGACTGACTGTATCTTACTTCGCACTAATGCGACTGGGAACAGCATGAATCCATCGTTTCCCCATTCCAGCTATGGGTAAATAGTAGGACAGACTGGGCTCTTTAGCTTTTTAGTCTATGAGAAGGAAAACTCTGAATTCAAACCAGCTATGCTCCGTTTAAAAATTGACCTTATGACACACCCTGCTCGTTTGGTAAATATATACATACATGTATACATAGATTTTCCAAACAGCATCTCTTCTTGACTGGATATTTCTCTTGCTTCTTGGCTATTGATTTCCCTGTCTGTACTTTATTTCTCTAAGTGACTATCTATCGTGCTGTCTAACTTGATATACCAGTCTCTTCATATTTATGACAGTCTGTTCGAATTTATCTATAGCACTTTGTCCATATCTCTGGCTAGCCAACTAATTAGCTACCAATGTCAGTCTGTTCCTATTTATCGCCGCTATGCGAACTATGAAGTGTAATCAGTCGGTGTGATTTTCTTTTTTATCAACGAAATATGATTAACCTGCATATTTAACTAAAGTAGCCCCCCCCTCCACTACAAACACAAGGTCATTTCACCTTGTGTCGTAAAAATTCATCAGTAATACAACCAACATTTTTGTAGGCACTCCTTAACTTTTTGAAACGACTAAGGATTTTTAATACGTCACGGTCAGAACTAAGTCAACTGTAACGGGCTTTCTCGCTTTCTTCTCTCTCTCTCCGTGTCTCTCTATCTCTCTCTGTGTCTCTCTATGTCTCTCTCCCCACTCTCTCTACATACACATACATACATACATACACACAGACACATTTATATGGTGTTTTTATGTATTTATCAGTTACCGAATTCCGTGAGTGCCATGAAAATCGGGTTGGGTTGACTGTTTCGTTTTACATGTACGCGTGTACATTAAAGTGGAAGTGTGGAAAGATTTTTCAACAATTAACAAGAGATTCGCACTGTGTCCAATTTGCATAAGGCTGTGATAAATAAATGAACGAATAGAATAAACGCCACGCGCCTAATTCATCGTTAACCACAGGAAGCAAAAATTAGAACTTTTCAGTTCATGAAGGCGTTGTTTTCTTCTCAGTTTTATTGAAATCTATCTATCTATCTATCTATCTAATCTAAAATCACCAATTTTAGATAATACGAATATTTTTCACAGTGGACAGTATGTAGGAGATAAAATATTCCTACCATCTAAAATGGATGATTTTTAAACAGATACGAAAATTTACTCTCCTACATACTGTTCACTATTATCTATCTATCAAATAGTTGGTTAGACTGGCTTCTCTAGCCTTATTTGGTAAGCAGTCTTGGAGAAGGACTATTTTTGTTGAGAACCTTACTATTTACTTGAGGGGAGAAGAGATGGATTTATACCTTTCCGAAAGGTATCAGTTCCTAGTGAAACACAAATGGATTTGAACTCGGATCAAAATTCTATTTTCTGCGATTATGTCCATAAAGCCATTTGCATCTTTTATTTTCAAGATATATGTACAATCTTCACATCTATCTATCTATCTATCTATCTATCAACTAGTCGGTTACACTGGCTTCCCTAGCCTTAATAGGTAAGCAGTCTAGGAGAAAGACTATTTTGAGTTGAGAACCTTAAGGTAGTCCATTATTTAAAAAAATACCATTCTGGTATCTTTTGCGACTACAGTGGTGTTGAGTCGTATCGACCGGTATCATTCTCTTAAGATAAATGACGTGGAGAGGGAAGACTTGCTGTATGGGCAATCCCTGGCTTTCCATACAACCATGTCCACTCCTACATCTAGGTCCAAGTGCATATCGCCAGGTCAGTGAATGCCACGTGCTCTTTTGCCTCCTCAGGGGATGAAATCACAATTCTAGGCAAACAGCCAATGCCAAAACCCAGGCCTTCGGGATGGGACTAGAGTGTAGTATCTGTTGATATCAAAAATAGAATAAGTAAAGTAAAAGTAAAGTCGTCG
>CM042137.1:24865926-24868426 GCA_023376005.1 Doryteuthis pealeii
ACAGGCAAAAAAACTCCCCGCCAAAAAACTCCCCGCCAAAAAAAAAAAACCGCCAAAAAAAAAACCGCCAAAAAAGATTATTTGTAGTGTCTTTTTCACGTCATGAACACGTGCAGCGTTTGTCCTCCAGAATTCGAGCTGTAATCTGCCCGATCGGCCACCTGTGTGCAAGGCGAATTGCACGAAGACCACGTCGTTGAGGGGTAAAAGCCAACGGGCTGGCTGGTAGCGGGATAGGTGTGGATAGATACGGGACAATGTTTAGAGATTTTTATTTAATTTTTTTTTCATAAAGGATTTTAGAGGAAGTATGGTTGAATGAGGATTTATTTAAAAAATGGCGGCAAAAAAAAAAAAAACAAAAAAAACAACAACAAAAAACAAGAAAATAAAACACAAAGCTGAAGCGAAAAAAAAATCAATAATAATATGAGTGGAACTAAAATGAGGTGAGAGAGGAAGGATGAGTTAAAGATAAAAAACAAAGAAATAGGAGTAGACAGAAAGAAAGAAAGAAAGAAAGAAAAGAAGAAGAAGAAGAAGAAGAAGAAGAAGAAGAAGAAGAAGAAGAAATTAAGGATAGGTTTGAAAGAATAATATAAGAAATATAAAGGCAGCAAAGGTAAATAAAAAATATCATATTTGCAAAAAAAGTTTCCAGCGAAAACCCCGGTTTTCAAACAGTGTATTCGCTGCCAACTTTTGCACGTATCTAACAATTTCTAAGTGACTCTTGTCAGTTACCTTTGTTATCTATTGTAAACAAGTTGTAACCGTGTCAGTACTACTGTATGGCTGCACCACATGGACTCTAACGAAACGCTTGAAAAAAAAAAACTGGATGGGAACTGTACAAGAATGCTACGTGCGGCCTTGAAAAATCCTGAAAGCAGTACTTCACAAAACGGCCACTTAATTCCTATCACAAAAACGATCAGGGTAAAACGAACAAGACATGCCGGACACTGCTGGATTAGCAAGGATGAGTTCATAAGTGACGTTCTCCTATGGGTACCTAAACGTAGACATACCAGTGTGGGTCGGTCAGCCAAAAAAACATTGAAACAGATACTAGATGGTGTGCCCAGAGGATTGGCCGATAGAGAAAGGTGCCGAGGAAGAGTAATGAAGATTAGTATTGTCAGCACGACATGATGATGATGATAATGATGATGATGATAATGATGGTCAGACAGTCTTCTGGTTTGGATTTGAATTTCATAAATTCAAAAATATTAATCTGTTAATTTTCTCGTACACTTTTAGGTTTGTGCATCTACCATTGGCTTACCTGTTCAAATCGCAATCTTTTCCACCATCCATGCCCTGTCATGTCTATCACATACATTCTACTTATGATTATCTGTTTTTACGTTGTTTGATTCAAATTTCGTAGTTATTCCCTAGTCCAGTTTAGGAATGACACCGAATACCTGACTAGACATGTGTATTTATGCCTTTGATCATGTTTCTGTTGTTAAGTCTAGAATTGCAAACTGAAGACATTATTTAATTTGCTTCACTCTCCATGCTTAAAGATATCTTCTCTCAATTAACAATTCTTAAGCAAACTGCTTCATCCAGGATTTGAACCCAGGTTGTCGATTCCATTTCCTACGATGATAACCTTGTACTCAACTCTAGCGTTCAAGTTATTTATATTAGATAGGAATACTTTATATCATATAACTATTTAGGGGCGCTCGTGGCATAGGTATTGTAGAAAATGGATACGGTAACCCGAGTTCAAATCATAGACAGGGCTGTTTGCATTTCCCATAGCGCTAATACCCTTGGAAGAGGTCTGCATCCAACTATTGTCCCTAAAGCTCTGAATAAATAATGGGACTTACTAACTTTGATATGGGGCTTCAAAGATCCCCCTAAAATGCTCTTTTACCCCCATTATAAGTCTACCTATTTTGGTGAAAATTTAAGTTGTCGATTTTATTGTATTTTCTTATAGATTCTGATGCGTAGAATTCATTGATGCTGAAGAAAGTTCTCAATTCGAAAATTTAGCGGAGATTTGAGCGCTTATAACCCCCTTATAGTGCCTGAAAATGACCAATTTCGTGAAAATTTAAAGTGTCGATTTTTTTTGGCTTTTCTGATAGATTTCGATGCGTAGAATAATATAGTAGAAGATAATTGAATTCTGTTGCGAATTGACAGAGAAAGAAAACTGAATTCAAACCTAAAATAAATATAAAATGCATATAACTGTGAGCAAATAAAGGATTATACATAAATAAAGAAGTGTAATAAAATGCAATGGAACATTGAAAATAGAAATGATTATGATTACAATCAAACATTTACAAAGGGGAACTATGCAAAGATGCTGCAGCATCCCACAAGAAAGCAACTGTACGGTCACTTCTCCCCTATCACACAAACCATCCATGGCAAGACGAACAAGACATGCTGAAGAAGCAAGGACAAACTCATAAGTGATGTTCTCCTGTAGACACCTACGCATGGACACACCATTGTAGGC
>CM042137.1:24873426-24898426 GCA_023376005.1 Doryteuthis pealeii
GTGAGGCTCCAGTTCTAGAGATCTGAGTGTTAGAAAGGTATGAATTCAACTACTCTCCCGACAGCTATGGGTAAATAGTAGGGCAGACTGGACTCTTTAACCCGGATTAGGCAACCACTCTAGGAGAAGGAAAACTTTGAATTCAAACGTGTTAAACTCCGTTAAAGAAATCGACTTTGTGTTACATCCTGTTCGTGTAGTGGGATTGGTACATATGGATATGGATATTAAATATTCAACAAATAATCTTAAGAATCAATAATGTCTTTTGTTTAATTGTTTGAGGTTTTAGTGAATTTAGATCTATTATATTAGCATTAAAAGTTTTATGCACTCTCCTGTTGGGGTAAAGTAATATTTGTCATGTCCTTTCATATTTCCTAACAACAAAAAGGAAAAAGAAAAAAGAAAGAGGATAATAGTAATGATGTAATCGACAACATTCCCTTAAACAAATATCAATCCTATCTGTCAGATAGATTTATAGATAATAAGAGAGAGAGAGAGAGAGAGAGAGAGAGAGAGAGAGAGAGAGAGAGAGAGAGAGAGAGAGAGAGAGAGAGTAAAGACTATAACTTTGTTACTAGTCATTGTAAAATTGCAGTACAAATATCCTTTTGATAAGATAAAGAATCTTTGACAGTGTTTTAGTGCAACTGGAAATGGCCGATAAACAACTCCTTGAATCACTTCCGGTACACAGACTACGCTCTGATTGGCTGAAAACTGAGTCAAAGTAATTAAAAGTCAGTGGTCAAATAAATCCTGTTCTGCTCAAACCACAACATACCACCATTACGAACTTACCTATCTACCTACCAACCAAGCTTCTTTCCATTCAACTACACTCGAGAATATATTTGAACAGAGAAGAGAAAAGTTGGTCAAATTTGTACGATTCTCATGATGTATATGTGTGTACCTGAACCGATAGATAGATAGACAGACAGACAGATAGTTGAGAAGAAAGAACACCAGAAATATGCTTGGAGGAAATAAGCACAGATTTTAGTGACCTTGATTATAGCAAGAGAAGTACAATAAATGTTTATTTCGTCTCTTTAATAAGTAAGAAGTTTATTATTCTGTTTAACGGATAGAAATCTTTTTTTAGTAACTCGACCAGATTTTTGTTGTTCATTTCCTAAAGTCTCGATTTCATGCAGTAATTTACAGAAATGTAGGTATTCATTCAACCCATACGCCACGAGTAGGATATGACACAAGGTTACAAGTATGGGGCATCCAGCGAGAATCAAGCTATTTAGTAGTAATTAATCTGTGAGTCTAGCTCGCTACCCACTACACCACGATGGTACGCCCAAATTTACGGCAAGGTATAACAAGAGAGTATTAATACTTATATTAATAGTAAATTATACAGAATCATATAAGGATCTGATTTCTATAAAAAAACGACACATTGTAGCGAGATTTAACATTGGGCAATAAGGTTAAATTGTCAAATAGAGGAATTTTCATTCTAATTTGAAATACTACTACTACTACTACTACTACTACTAATAATAATAAGAAGAAGATAGACAAATACCTGGACCTTGCTAGAGAACTGAAAAAAACTGTGGAATATGAGTGTAAAAGTGATATCAGTTGTAGTTGGGGCACTTGGAACTGTCCCCAAAAGCGTAGAAAAAAGACTAGAGGAAGAATTGAGACCATCCAGAAAACAGCATTGTTGAAATCAGCTGGAATACTCAGGAGAGTCTTCGAGACTTGTAACTCAAACTTCAGTGAGAGACCATCAGCTAACGCTGATGTGAAAAACTAATAACTTGGAACGGTCCCCAAAGAGTATTGGAGATCAGAGAAAGAATCGAGACCATCGAAACCACAATACTTAAGATCAGCTAGAATACTTAGAAGAGTCCTAGAGACATAATGAGACTTGTTGTCCCTTAGACTTCATGAAAAACCAGCAGTTAAAACTGGGGTAAAATACTCGTAAAGAGAAAAAAAAAACATAACCGTTTCAGTGGACCACAGAATCAAAATAAAAGACAAAGGAAAAGATAGATAAATACTTAGATCTTGTCAGACAACTAAAGAGATTGTGGAATATAAAGGTAGCGGTAATATCAATTGTAGCTCGTCTCCTTGGAACGGTCCCCAAAAGCCTATAAAAGAGAATGGAGGAACTGGAGATCTGAGGAAGAATCGAGACCATCAAAGATCACAGCATTGTTAAAAACAACTAGAATACTGAGAAGAGTCCTGGAGACTTGGTGAGACTTGTTGTCACCCAGAATTCAGTGACAAACCACCAGTTAAAACTGCTGCGAACTCGCATAAAGTAATAACAGATATGTGCATATCAATTTCATTTAGTTCGTTAATATCTACTAGCAAATATATGCACCCTCCGGGTGCAAGTATTTAAGTTTTAATGTAATAAAATATTGTATTAAATTAGAAATAATGCTGGCATTAATGTACAACATTTGCATTATAAAGAAAGAGAGAGGGTGAGAGAGAAAGAGAGAGAAATAGAAATGATAGATAGATAGATGGATAGACAGATAGATAAAACAATATGTAATAGATTGATATGAACATGAGATGGATAGGTATATAGATATGGACAGGATATATATATATATATATATATATATATATATATACATATATATATGTGTGTGTATATCTATATATATATATGTATGTATGTATAATATATATATATATATATATATATATATATATATATATAGAGAGAGAGAGAGAGAGAGAGAGGGGGGAGAGGGAGACAGAGAGGAGAGAGAAAGTATAACTTTATTATATCTACTAGCAAATATATGCACCCTCCGGGTGCAAGTGTTTAAGTTTTAATGTAATAAAATATTGTATTAAATTAGAAAGGCTAATGAAACTAAATAAGAATACAGATAAAAAGATTTGAAGCAGAGGGAGTATAATAAAAGATTTGAAACAGGGTGTATAATAAAAAATGGAACAACTGAAACTTACTCTTCCATCACTCTCGTCTTTCATTGTTATTTTTTCTAATTTAAGTATTTAGTTATAAGAGGAAGTAAAGAATAAAATGACAGTTATTTTATCTTGTTAATGGATTTCATTTAAGATTCATTGAAGAGATCTTTGCTTATATTCATTAGAATAAAACCAAACAGTTAGAAATCAATAATACTAAGCACATATTTATTAAATTCGATTTTTTAATATTAATATGCAAATTAGCCTTCCCGTTCACACTGTAAACCGCTATTTTGTTGTATATATAAATATAATTGCATGTTAGTAGCATGTAGTTATGCTCAACATTATAAGTATTGTAAAACAATTTTATTAATAATTGAGGTTTAAATAAGAATAAAATCATTGAGAATGTGATGTCTATAACTAAGAGAATTGTGACTTGAGTAGTAATATAGTTTCGGTTACAGACAGTAAAACACACAATCTCCATTATAATAAGATATGGCGAGTGTGGAATCACACTTTTGTTGACATTTCTCTCAGGTCCACACTTAATTTGAGTGGTTGGACCTGTTAAAATAATATCTATGGATCAAATTACTGTATTTGAAAATTATTAATATTAGATTGGAATATTTGAAACGATATAACTGCGTGTAAATTATTTGCATTAAGAATAGTTACTTGCCTCTATAATTGATTACAAAGGATTTATTGGTGACTTAATACAATAAACTCGCTAGGAATATTTGAAATCATATAACTATGTACAAATACTGATAATTATCACTATTACTTAGGAACGTTTGGAAACGTTTTTGTACTAAGAATAGTTAATTCGGGCTATAATAATTCACAAGGTTTTATTATTATTATTAATTATCTTGAATTATTTGAAACTATGTAATTGCTTACTAATAAAAAAGATTGAATTTGGTATTAAGTAATCCAACAAGGAATGACCAACCAGCCAAATTTGTCATTCTCTTTGTAATAAACCAAAATGTTTATATCTATCTATCTATCTATTTATCTATCTATGAAGATGGATCAATTATTATGATTGGTAATTCTTAACTGTATAATGGTATAATGTTCCATCTATTAAAAATGGTTAATATCAAAATAATTAATTTTAATAACTAAATTAAGTGTAGTTAGGAGATTATGTTAAAAATGAATATTGGTTGTGTAAAATACATGGTTTCTTTTTATCTATCTATCTATCTATCTATCTATCTATATATGTTGACTTCATCTATCTATCTATCTATCTATCTATCTATCAAGTTCATTCTTTTCAGATCTATCTATCTATCTATCTATCTATCTATCTATCTATCTATCTATCTTCATCTATCTATCTATCTATCTATCTATCTATCTATCTATCTATCTATCAAGTTCATCCTTTTCAGATCTATCTAACTATCTATCTATCTATCTGTTGGCTTCATCTATCTATCTATCTATCTATCTATCTATCTATCTATCTATCTATCTATCTGTTGGCTTCATCTATCTATCTATCTATCTATCTATCTATCTATCTATCTATCTAGTTCATTTTTTAAAGATCTATCTATCTATCTATCTATCTATCTATCTATCTCTCTATCTATCTATCTATCTATCTATCTAAGGTTGTCCAAAATGCAAAACTAATTTTAGTTTCCCCTCACCCCACAAAATACTATTACACAATCTTTCAACACTTTTTTCATGTACATAATTGATATACTTGTAAAATACGCAAAAACCACATATTTGATCTATATATCCAGATGAGTATCAATTAAAATCGATATAATTGAACCATCATTGAAGATATTTGTACTAATTAATGAATGAATCAATCAATGAAATATATCACTCAGTTTATCTGTAGATTAAATCTATACAAAATTTGTGGAATCATTAATTGGATCGTGGGTGTTTGTCTATGATATCATTCAAATGTATTTCCTAAAGAAGTTTCTTTTATGAATGGATATAAATTTCCCGTTCATAGTAAATGTTTCTAGTGATTTCATGAATGAATGAATAAATGAAATTGAGGTGTGAGTGAATTGCTGGAATCAGAAGTTGACTGTAGAAATTGTAAATTCGACCCGATTCATTGTGTCATACTATTTTGGGTGCGGTTCGTTTAACCGACTTAGCTTTTAATAAGGGATTCTTAAAAATTTTCCCACCTATTTGTCATCGTCATGATCATTGTTCTAGGGTGGGGGGATACGGACAAGGAAATCTCCAAATAAAGAATTATTAAAAGAACTAGCAAATATATGCACCCTCCGGGTGCAAGTATTTAAGTTTTAATGTAATGAAATATCGTATTAAATTAGAAAGTCTAATAAGAATGCAGATAAAAAGATTTGAAACAGAGTGGGGGTATAATAGAAAAATAGAAGTATAAGAAGAGAGTGTTATGTCAACGATCAAAATTGCTTAGGGGGGGGCTTACTTTCCTTGAAAATCAACTCAGCTTCATAGTAATTGGAAGGTTTGAGAAATGTATCGAGGAAGAGTCCCCGTGGGGTAGTGGCTAACGTGTAGGACTGTGACATCGTAGTAAACGAATTTGAACACTAGTACGCTTTTAAGTTTAATTTCGGATAAATACAATTGGGAAAATTATAAACATCTCACCCCCCAGCTATGGACTAAGTAGTACTACTAGTGTTCTTCTACACGAATGGCTTTGTCATTAAATAACCCACAAAGGTCGATATGCCATTAAACAAAGAAACCAAACCAAACCAAACCAGACATTGTCTCATAGACATTTTCTCCTCACAAAATATTTTATCTTTTACTTGGCTGGTTGGTTAATTTTACGGCATGTCAACCCTTTGGGGCATTCTATGCCGAAGACGTGGATCCTGATGATTGAGTAGTCCATGACATACAAGACCCCACTTTTGACCTTACTTAGGCTAGACGGGCTAGAGGTCCTCCCCGATTAATCGGCAGATCACGTCAAGCCTTAGCACCTATATGATTGTCACAACCCTATTGCCCTTATGGCAAATCCCTCACCCTTTTTATCATGTATGCGTTAAAAGGCAGTGGTTGAGGGTCTTATAATCCTGAGTATGATGTTAAACTGCATCTAGTGGTGACGTTGCAATTCTAGAACATTGGGGAGTGTGAAGTACCCTTTCATCGCCATTACTCCCGGGTCCACTCTAACCCTGTTAGATCAAATAGATCAAAACATAAGTTAAAAATGAGTTTAAAATAGAATACCCAGTAAAAATGAATAAAATAAAACATATTCGGCATAAAATAACCCCAAAAGGGTTGACATGCTGTAAAATCCCACCAACCAACCAACTAACATTCATATCAAGCCATAACTCAGAAATGTTCTTTATTTATCCGTCGAATTTCAGATCTATCTATCTATCTATCTATCTATCTATCTATCAAGTTCATTCTTTTCATATCTATCTATCTATCTATCTATCTATCATATCTATCTATCTAGTTCATTCTTTTCAGATCTATCTATCTATCTATCTATCTATCTATCTATCTATCTTCATCTTTCATCTATCTATCTATCTATCTATATCTATCTATATGTATCAAGTTCGTTCTTTTCAGATCTATCTATCTATCTATCTATCTATCTATCTATCAATCAAGTTCATTCTTTTCAGATCTATCTATCTATCTATCTATCTATCTATCTATCTATCTATCTAGTTCATTCTTTTCAGATCTATCTATCTATCTATCTATCTAGTTCATTCTTTCAGATCTCTATCTATCTATCTATTCATTCTTTCAGATCTATCTATCTATCTATCTATCTATCTATCTATCTATCTATCAAGTTCATTCTTTCAGATCTATCTATCTATCTATCTATCTATCTATGTTTTCCAATCTGATGAAATATCGTCATATATTTTGTCCTGTGAAAGAGAAAAGCAATTAAGTATCAGTTACATTTCTTATTCATATTTTTCTAAGTTTAACTCACAAAACACAATCAAATGAAAGGAAATGAAAAATTAATGATTGTATTTCATCACTTTTCTTACGTATATGTTTACATGTAATAATATACCGTGATCTTGTGGTGGCTCAGATAATTGTATATTTCCGCTCATCCCCCAATCACTTGTTAAGAATGCCAAAATTTTAAACGTCAAGTACAACAAACCTCCCCACCTCGAAAGATTAGTGCAACACAGTCTTTCTTCCTATAAAGCAGATTTAGTCAGACTTATCGTATATACGTATTTACGAACACCTCCACACAAACAAGATGTGACTTCAGTTCTATTTTAAAGCAGAGTTTAACAGTTATTCAGAGTTTTTCTTCTCCAAGTTCAGTTGCCATACCAAGGTTAAAGAGCCCCGTCTGCCCTCCTATTCTTCCATAACTTGAGGAAGAATAGTTTGATTCAAACCTTTTCCAAGCGTATTAGCGCTATGTGAAATGCTACCACCCTTGTCAAGGATTTGAACTTGTGTCACAGAGTCCATTTCCTACAATGATAACAATTACGGAACATTCACGTGTATGTCGTATATACAACTGATTTACAAATGAATGTTAAGAAAATGGTTTTAAATTGATATAAGCCAGACAGACTACTGAAAAGCTATTATATATATATATATATATATATATATATATATATATATATATATATATATAATCCTTTGAATAATTTATTGAACATGAAATTGCTGTCATGGACTATTAAATAAGGACATAAAAACATTGACTGTAATTGATTATATATATATATATATATATATATATATATATATATATATATGAATGATCAATTACATATATATGCTCCCCAAACCCGGTAGAGCTCTCTAGAAGGGACTTCAACTGACTTTCACCGTTAGCGTAAAGGAAGACTCGTCTGTTATTTACGGATTTGAGTTCTCTAATGATCATAACATATATATGCCAATGTATGTATTTATCAGTTATATATATATATATATATATATATATATATATATATATATATATATATTTGTATTTCACGAAATTTTCGATAATTATTCATCTGTTGATGAAAAAAAAAAAAAAACAGATAAAAAACGATTTTTTTCTATAAAGATAAGAGTCTGAATAATTATATCAGAAGATTTTTATAAGTTTCTATACGGGACATTTTTTAGTAATCCCCCCCAAACCCCCCCCGAACCCCCCCCAAAACAAAACAAAACAACAAAAACAAAAAAATCCAATCCAGCAAAGATTGAATTCACTATTCAGTAGAAATGGATTTACGAGACTACCATGCTAACTATTACACAATGATGAGACCTCATTTTCTTTACCCACTCTTTTAGTCACAGATAGGATATGGTACAAGATCGAAAGCAAAGGGCATCTAGCGAGTATTAAAATCGCTATTCAGTAATAATGTGAGTCTAACTTGCAAACCCTTACACCACAATGGGATGTTATTAATATTCAAAAAATGTAAACATCAAAAAGAGACTATTCCTAAAATAAAGTAATATTATAATACACAAACTATTAGCTTTGTTTAACATTAAATATCCAATAAACGAATAATTTTCGTTCTAATGAAAATTCATTTTTTAATCTATTCAACCTATAGATGGGTTCCTAACAGGTACTACAACCCTGGATCAAAATGGCAATGAAAAAGTATTCCACACTTCCCAGAGCTCCAGAATTAGAACTTCACCATTAGATGCACTTTAATGTCATACCCTTTTTAGGAACACTCCCTGGTATTCCTAAAAATGGTTTCGTCCAGTCATAGACCGGGTACTTTTGCTAGTAAATCTATAAATCAATGATTGATTTTACACAAAATTCATTTATTCGCGAGTATATACGGTATTAAAAAAGTAGAATAGTTTCCCTAAAAATGAGGGGAATATTTAAGCATTTACGGCATTATAGCACTTCAACGTAAGATAAGAGTAGGTATTTTCGTCACGGATAGGATGTGACACAAGGTCACAAGTATGTGGCATCCAGCGAGGATTTAACTCACTATATATTTGCGAGATGAGATTGCAAACCATTACATCACGGTGGAACAAACCGTAAGATAATATTATATGTGGGATCTGCCTAGGATCACTGTGTTGCTCTCCGAACCTTCTGTCTAAAATCAATGTAATATATGTGCAATTTCTCTGATTTTTTTTTAGATGAGGCTTGATAATTTGTATTATTTGGATTATTCGGACTATTGTCCTAATCTTTATTGTTCGAGTTCGAGAAGGTTCCTGAGTTCGACAAGAAACACCCGAAGAAGGTCGGAGGGAACATCGGTCGAAATGCTGTGTATATAACAATAAAGATGAGGATAATATTCCGAATAATACAAATAATACAAACTGTTCAAACAAGTTCTTGTGTTTGGGTTCGATTCTTCTTGAAAAGATACAAAAGAAAAAGAAAAGATATAAGGACCCCCCCAAAAAAAAACCCTAACAAAAAACAAAACAAAAACGAGGCTGGTTTGGTTCTTGGGATCCCGACCCGAGGGCAGCACCTCTCCATTACGCTCTAAGAGGAGGGACGGAGCAGTCTGACATTTTCGCGACTTTAGTATTTTCTAGCCATAAATATTTATTTCAGACACCTGCTTAAAGACTTGAAGAATATCCTGATATGTCACTTTATTAAAAATTGTCAGTCACCACTAATTATCCTACAAGATCTCTCTATCCATTGAACAACGCTGTAATGGTGATCAATGTCCAGCATGTTAGCAAGTTGGCCAAACAAGTCACGTACATTTGATAAAAAGTTTTGAAGACTACCTTGTAGTAAGTTCGATCTCCCTTTGGAGAAATTGTGGCCTTGTTTCAGGGTAAGCTAAAACAGTATGTATGTATGTATGTATGTGTGTCAGGTCGCATATTGCGCTACTGGTACTATGTAACCCAGTACTACCTGTCTCATAGTCGGGTTATCGGCGACTAAACCGGTTAACCCACCAAGCCTATCTGGTGAGGAGGATGGCTAGACATCCAGCAGGACGAAAAACAAAACCTGTCAAAGGGCGGATGAAGCCTTTCGCTCAACGGCCATCTAGCAAATAACATACGCAGGGACGTAGAAATACTTGGATTGGTATCCAGGCGCGTAGCAAAACCACCGGGAGAGATACATTCCTCAGCTTTGTCAATGCAAGTGTCTAGGAGAAGGAAAACTCCAAAATTTAACCTCCAGCAGCTGCTGCAGCCAATGATGTTGACTTGTTCTTCTTTTTGGCTCAAATGTGGCAGTCGCTTAGAGAGTGGAATTGGTTCTGTGCAAAGCCTTTCCTCACTTAAAAAAGCTTCAGGCACAGGCATTGCTTGATATGCAATACTTGTCTTGTATCAAGCAATGGCAATACTTGAATACGAGTTTGCTGCCATCATGTATGTATGTATGTATGTATGTATGTATGTATGTATCTATCTATCTAGTCTGTTCATATCTATCTATCTATATATCTATCTAGTCTGTTCATATCTATCTATCTATCTATCTATCTATCTATCCCACTCTATTCTAACCTATCTATATATCTACTTATCTATCTCACTCTATTCAGATCTGTCTATCTCTATTTCAGATATGTCTGTCTGTCTGTCTGTCTGTCTCTCTCTCTCTATATATATATATCACTCTATTCTAATTTATCTATCTATCTATCTATCTATCTATCTACCTCACTCTATTCAGATCAATCTATCTATCTATGTGAATTCATGCATATCTATCTATCTGATTTCGTCATGCGACTTTTGGTTTATATATAGACATTTACGTCAATAGATCAAAATAAACTGAAGATACATTTAATCAGATATTTATTTAGAACAGTCATTTGAAGAGTAAAAATAAATTTTGTTGAAAAGAAAAAAAGAAGAAAGAAAAAAGGAGAAAAGTAATCTAATAAGCAAATGAAAGAAAAAAAAGAAGTGTTTTCCTTTGTAGGTCGCACTTTAATTTCTACTTAATGTACAATATTTGGGGTATGAAACAAAACTGCATTTAGTGGTGAGTTACCAGTTTTTGGAACACTGGAAAATGTGAAGTACCCATTCATTGACATTAATCTCAAGTCCCCTGTAATCTGCAATGGTAGTTGGTTGGTTAGATTTTATGGCATGTTAACCCTTGTTGGGTTATTTTATGCCAAGGACGTTTTATTTTATTCATTTTTGTTGGGTATTAATTTTTTTCCAACTCAATCTTTAAAACATATTTTTAATACTCATTTTTTTAATTATCTATTTAACCCATAGATAAAACCCGAACAAGTACTACCACTCCGGATCAAGGTGGAACTGGTAATAATGACAAGAAAAGGGTACTCCACACTTCCCCAGAGCTTTTAGATGAGGGGATAGAAGACCCTATAGAGCCGAGTGCCAGGTAAGAGGCTACTTAACGTACCTGCAGTTACAAACCCATTTAAGTATTGAACAGGTTCATGCCTTCTTAATTTGTTTGATCTGGCAGGACCTGACCGTAAATGAACTGAAAATTTATTCTTACCTAATTTTCATTCTCGTATATATGAGGGTGGGCTTAAATGTTCATATAATGACGTCATATCTGATGTTGATAACTCTTTTGACCAATGGAATCCAAGCACTGCAGCACCGATCGAAGAAGTGTATGGACCACAAGGGAGACTATATTGAAAAATAAACGTCATTTGTCAACATTCCATAACAGTATCTTGGTCAGCCTATGAACTTTTCATTCGACCCTCTAGATAGGTTTGAAAATTATGTTATGTTAATAAATTATTATTATTATTATTATTATTATTATTATTATTATTATTTGAGTAAGCTGATGGTCTTTCACAAGAGTCTGAGTGACAACAAGTCTCCTTTAGTCTCCAGGACTCTTCTGAGTATTCTAGTCGGATTCAATAATGCTGTTGTCTGGATGCCCTTCCTCTGATTTCAAATTCATCGTCTGTTTTCTAAACTTTCGGGGACAGTTCCAAAAGCACCAGCTACAATTGATATAAGTTTCATCCCCATATTCCACAGTTTTTTTCAATTCTCTAGCAAGGTCCAGGTATTTTTTTATCTTTCTGTTTTCTTTCATCTTCACTCAGTGATCTGCTGGGACAGCAAAATCTACCAGTTGACAAGTTCTTTTTTTCTTGCTAATCACTAGTAGGTCTGGTTTTCTGTTATTATTATTATTATTATTATTATTATTATTATTATTATTATTATTATTATTAATAATAATAATAATAATAATAATAATAATAATAATAAATAATAAATAGGAATAATCATTTGAAACCATACAATTGCCTGTAAATCGTTTGTATTAAATATGAATGCTTAAAAACATGAATGTGTACAAACTATCAGTATTAGATAGGAATACTTGGAACCATATAAACGTGTATAAATTATTCGGTTAGTTTTGTTTCTTTGTTTAATGACATATCAATCTTCGTGGGTTATTTAATACCAAATCCCTCCTTGTAGAAGAACATTATTTGTACTATTTAACCCATAGCTGAAGGATGAGGGGGTTCATACCTTTTCCAAGAATATTAGCCCGAAAATGATCGTAATAGCGCGACTGTCCAGAACGTTAGTTAGGTCTCCCTCTTCAAATTATTTGTATTAATAATAGTTACTTAAAACTTTAACTGATTACAAAGGATTATTATTATTAGTTACTTAAAACCATATAATTGTTTGCACAAAAGATCCCTCCTAAAAAAACAAACGTCAGTATTGTTTCCCTTGTGGAGATATTTAATTCTGTATTATACGGTTTAGTTAATATTGATAATTTAGTTTACAAGAGTATTAACTCAATTACCACCAACATTATTCAAGGGATTTAAAGATTTTTTAATAATATAATTAACTTATAAATGAGGCTTTCCAAAAAATAATTTGTATGCAATATATGATTGGTACGGATATTTATTATCTGCAAAAAGTTCTGTTCCATTTATAATACATTGCCAAGATCTAAAATAACAGAACAATTTTGCCTATTGAGTTATATGGTTGTACGTTGGGCACATCACATGGTGTAATGGTTAGCAAGCTAAATTTGTAGACCATTGTTAGTGAGTTCGATTCTCATCAGGCGATCTATATTTCTGGCCTTGTGCAACATCTAGGTAAAGCTTAGTGAATAACTATATAATTGTGATTTCGGTCCAAACTGGGCTCCCCACTGTTGTGGCTTTATGTTAGAGTAAGCTAAAACCATTACAATTTGAAATTGTTAATCTAACCGGAAACGGATATGGGTTTTTCCCCCAGAAACTTCAATTCAATAGAAATACGAAATTATTTTTTCAATCGAAACTATTGTATTTTTCCCGCTAGATTTTTATCAATTGCAGATTAGCGTAAAACTTTTAGTTAATCCGAAAAATATGTTAATTCTTATTCATTTCTATAAATAAAGTATAAACTCTGGTCTTTGGATTAGAATTGTATATCCGGTCTGCGAGGTATTGTTATCATTCAATACTTTTTTTTGCCATTCAACTATACATTGAGTTATTGTAATCTTTCCTCACGTTTTCCCCTCTCGCCCCCCCCAAATACATTTAAATTCTTAATGTCGTGGGTTCTGTTATATAAATATTTTAGAGGACAAGATAAGAAATAAATTTTGAAGAAATCTGGTCAGTCTAATGTGAGATAAAAAAATTGTCAAAGAGGGAACACGAGTACAGTTTTCGATTGGTTGTTTTATTTTACTGCATATCAACAACAACAACAACAAAAACAACCCCCACCAAAAAACAAAAACAAAAAACAAACAAACAAAAACAAAAACAAAAAAAAGACAACAAAAAACAAAAACAAATAACAATAAACGAAAAAACAAATAAGAATGTCCGTGACGGACTTTTTGCAATCCGCATCAGGTTTCTCTACATTCATATTAAACTTTGAAGATTTTGGGGATACATGAATTATTTTATCCTCCATTTTAGGAATTTTGTCCATATTAATTTTTCTTCTTTTTGGCACACGTGCTACTATGGACGAAGGAAATGTATTAGGGCTCTCTGTTTCTCTGAAATGGACGGTAGCTTTTGCCGCCAGTCAGCTCATTCCCTTGCTCATTCATTGATACACCTTTTATAAGTAGTTTGGGGATAGCTCCCACAATGATACGCCCAGATACTAATTTGGACTTTAGATAAATACGGTGTAAGGAAACTTTTAACAATTCATTACAGACTTTTCTGTTGTTTGTTACATTACAATTCATTACAGACTTTTCTGTTGTTTGTTACATTACAATTCATTACAGACTTTTCTGTTGTTTGTTACATTACAATTCATTACAGACTTTTCTGTTGTTTGTTACATTACAATTCATTACAGACTTTTCTGTTGTTTATTACATTACAATTCATTACAGACTTTTCTGTTGTTTGTTACATTACAATTCATTACAGACTTTTCTATTGTTTGTTTCCTTGTTTTTGTTATACGACAGGTCAACCTTTTTCGAGTCATTTGATGCCGAATCAATTCACTTTGTTAAACAGAGGACTCGGGTTGTTTACAGTACCTGCTGTTGCTTAAGTGGTCATTCAATTAAGTATTGAAAATGCTCATTGCTGCTTAACTTTGGGGATCTAGCGGGAACCGGTGCTTTCAGATACTTGACCATAATTTTAGTTTCCTGGTGATGTTTGGTTTGCTGGACTTTACGGCATGTCAACACTTGGGCCATTTTATACCTAATATTTTTTAAACTGAATTTTTCTTTAAACATCATTCAGAACTATTTTTGATCTATTTAAACCATAGATGAGACACTAACAGGTAATATTACTCCGGGTCAGAGTGGACCTTGAATAATGGTGATGAAGGGGTACTCCACACCCCCGAGCTCCAGAATTGGGGCTTCAGTAGATTCATTTTAACTTCATACTCAGAACACAGCATTCTAGCACATATATGATAAAGACTGTTGATGGTTTGCCATAAGAGAAAAACAGTCGAGACAATCATATAGTTGCTAGAGTTTGACGTGACCAGCCGATTAATTGGAGGGGGCCCACTCCGACCATCCGTCTAGCCTAAGAAAGGGTCAACGTGGAGTAATACATGTCATGGACTGCTCAGCCACCAGAATTCCGACCTTAAGCATTGCAGTTCTCCAATCTCGGCCAACAGGTGGCCCCATTGGGGGTAGGAGTCTTACACCTCTGCAGAGTTGCAATTGGCATATTCTTGACCCCAACCAACTGAGCTGTCTGGCTGATGGAAGATTTCGGAAGGTGTGCTGAACTCGAGAGCAACAACTCTCGCTGGATATGGCGTCCACCTGAATGAGGGTTGAGTGTAAGCAGCCAGAATGTTGGAATGACAACAATTAAACTTCTTAGATGCAATTTACATTTGTCTTGTATGTTCACATTAAAAGAGTTAAAACAAAGCAATCTGAAAATCGCCTTGTTTTTTTTTATTAGACATTTCTTTTTCTCTTACAAGATAAGGTATATAAGGATTAAGGGAGTGTAAGAATTTTCCATGGTCCATAGACCCGGAGGAAAAAAGTTATTGCACTCCTTTAATCCTTATAGACGTTCCCTTGTAATGAAACAAGAAAAATGAATAAAGCACTATTAAGACGTTCCTTGCCTGTCATATTCAATAAAACACAAACGCACTCATATATATATATATATATATATATATATATATATATATATATATATATATATACACATACACACACACACATATATATATATATGTGTGTGTGTGTGTGTGTGTTTGTGTGTTTGTATATATATATATATATATATATATATATATATATATATATATATATATATTCGCAAACAGACATAAGTAAATTCACACTTTATGAATATATTTATAAATATAAATTATATAATATATATTCACTGGCATATACACATACACACAGTATAAATACATTTATAATCACACACCATATCTATTCACAGACATACATATACACATACACGCTGTATAAATTTATAAACTCATACAATATATATATGTGTGTGTGTGTGTGTGTATGTATATGTATATTCACAGATAATGTTGGAAGTTTTCACTCTGTATTTAAACATTTTCAACATAATTCTTCCGTTTAAGAATTTCTATGTTATATGAAACTTAATAATATTCCATGATTAATAGAATATCATTTGTCAGTTTTAGAGAACAGAATACTTTTTCATTTGATGGATTGGTTGATTGATTTTAACGGCCCGTCAATCCGTATATTGTTATTTTATACCTTTATCATTATTACTAGTACAAAATAAAAAAACGCCCCCCACGCGATGTAAAAATAGATTTTTGAAACATATTGCCTGAGGGGTGGGAGTAAAAAATTCAATGTAAGCGAGTTTGTACCCTAAGTAATATCATCAAATTTATTAAAGGATTAAAAAATAAAACAATTTGAAATGTAAACTTTAAATATGTATTAAAATAAAACAAACTATATATAGATATATAATACCAGTCATATATTTATTAAAACTTGTTTTAAAAAACAATGAGGACTGTCTAATGTTGCATGTTCAAATTTTGAGTGTATTTATTCTATGTTATGACGATTTTGGGTAATGTGACGTAAGCAGTGATGTAATTTTTGTTACAGACAAAATCCGGAAGCGAATCTCCATTATTAATAGAAGATATCATTTGTCAGTCTTGGAGATCAGAATATGTTTTCATTTGATGGATTGGTTGATTGATTGATTTTAACGGCCCGATAATCCGTTTATGGTTATTTTATACCTTTATTATTATTATTATCTTATTATAATGGAGATTGTGTGTTTTTCTGTCTGTAACCGAAACTATATTACTACTCAAGTCACAATTCCCTTAATTATTTACGTCAAATTCTCCATGATTTCATTCTTTTAAACCTTCAGTTATTAATAAAAATTGTTTTACATTATTAATACTGTTGACCATATCTACGTTCTAATAACATGCAATTGTATTTATATATACAACAAAATAGCGGTTTACAGTTTGAACGGGAAGGCTAATTTGCATATTGATATTTAAAATTTTATTTTTAATAAATATGTGCTTGGTATTATTGATTTCTAATTGTTTGGTTTTATCTTAAGAAATATAAACAAAAATCTCGTGGATAAATCTTAAAAGAAATTTATTTATAAGAAGAAATAACTGTAATATTATCCTTTACTTCCTATTTTAACTAAATAGTTAAATTAGGAAAATTTACCAATGAAAGAGGGGAGTAATGGAAAATGATGGAATAGTTAGTTTCAAAGTTGTTCTATTTTTCGATTATACCCCCTCTGTTGCAGATCTTTTTATCTGCATTCTTAGTCAGTTTCATTAGCCTTTCTAATTTAATATGATATTTTATTATATCAAAACTTAAATACTTGCACCCGTAGGGTGCATATATTTGCTAGTATATATAAAATATTTTATACTTAGATACTAACGAACCGCATTTATTTTATGTTTATATTTTCATTTTTCTGTAGTTGTTTCTTAAGAGATTTTTTTTTCTCGATTGGCGCTATCGAATACGAATATTTTTTAACAGATCTATTTCACAAACAGATAGGACCCTAACAGGTAATACCACTATAATTCAGATTGGGTCTGGGAATAAGGACCAGGAAATGCGTACTCCATACTCTCCATGTTTCCTAAACTAGAGCCTCACCTCCAGATGCAGGTTAGTGTTATACTCAGGAAATCTTTTTAATCCGAGAAGCTGACAGAATAATCTATAAGAAAAAATCCGTTAAAGGAACTAAGAAATTGTATTTGACATTATAAATAAGTAAACTTCTTAAGTAGGATAATTTACAATATAATATATATATATATATATATATATAGAGAGAGAGAGAGAGAGAGAGAGAGAGAGAGAGAGAGAGAGAGAGAGAGAGAGAGTCATTTGATAAATACGGTGAATTTTGCCGTAGGATTTTTCAGTAGGAAACTCTGTTTACAGTTACAAGTAAATAAATAGTGATGGGCCTTTTCATGTCCCAGAAGACTGTCAATAGTAACCTTATTTACTGACTACTGCGCCCTGGACTGTCTCTTTACCAGAGAATCTATGTTTACACTCCATGGACTGTATTTTCGACTCATGCTCGTAGTGGCAAACACGTATTTAACTCACTTGTCAACATTTTTTGTCTAAAACATGCTTCTCCAAACACATCACACATTCTTCTGTAAATTTCATATAGATTGTACTTCTTAGCCACCAAAAATTTGATGACAGACCTCTGTTCAAGTCTGGAGTACACTGTTTGATTTGCCGCCACTTTGAATCATCCCAAAACATAAAATAAAATAAAATAAATTAAAATAACTTTTGCAATAAAAAATTTAAAACAATGGAAAACAATTAAAAAAAAATTTTTTTCTACTTTTTTTTTTTGAAAAGTTCCTTTATTTATTGAATGACGTGCGCATAATATTAATTTAGCATAATTCATTAGAACTGTTTCCTTTATAGCAAGGAGACAAGCCATACAATGAATTGTTAACTTCATTTTACATTTAGTTTAATTTAATATTCAAAAAGTATTATATAAACAACACAATGCAGAGTAACATAGGATATTCGATATTAAGTACAATTTACTTGCAAAGTTACATAAATTTATCCATCATTTATTATGGAACGGTTAAACTAATATAATATATATTATATATATATATATATATATATATATATATATATATATATATATATATATATATATATATCAAAATGTTAAATTCATTCTGTCGGATTAATTTCCATTTATTTACACATTTGTCTCATGAAAAAACAAAATATACGGATTTTTACACCTCCGAAGATTATTCTACGAACACTACAAAAAAATTTACCTACACCACAAACTTTTTGAAACTTAACATCTTCTTTCAATTGTGCTGTGGACATGTAAACAACTTAATAGCTGGATTATATTTTGAACATTTTTGATAATCTCTTACACTTTTTTATATATTTACACCAAACTCTTTTTGAGTTTATTTTTGGATTAAAAATGCTTCTGATTTTTAAAAATAAAATTTATTTTATATTTTGAAACAGTATGCGCATTTTAAAAAATTCAAGCATTCCAGCGTGTGTTTGTACCCCCTATTCTCTTCCAACGGTTTTTTATCCCTTCTTTCTTTCATATATTTTGCTCGTTGATGATGACCCTTCTACTAAGGTGTCGAAACAGATTCTGTCAGCAGATAATAATTAATAATTGTTTTTTCAAAATGTTAAATTCATATATATATATATATATATATATATATAATATATATATATATATATATATATATATATATATATAATATATTAATAATGTATTTCGGCACATATCTATAAATCTGTCTAATAATGCTAAAGAAAGTTTGTTGCAACAACCCAGTAAACAACCTACCACTCGGCCCATCCCGGAAGTGCACTTAATCTGTCTCGCTTTCACAATTTACGTCAGCTCAATGCATAGCAAACAAAACGTGTTATCTAAAGTGTGTAAACATGATATTCTCTGCTAATCTGTTAGGTCAAATATTCATTCAGTATTCTTTGCTCCAGTCAGAACATCTATGACGTATCTATGACGTAACGTCCCGCCTCACTGCTTTTCACCGTGAGTGACGACTTATCTATTCAAAAGAAAACGAATGGACAGAAAGACATTTGTGAGCAGAGAGAGAGAGAGAGAGAGAGAGAGAGAGAGAGAGAGAGAGAGAGAGAGAGAGAGAGAGAGAGAGAGGGGGGAGAATGCCCAAATAAGAAAATAACATGTCATTCGTTGTCACACGATCATGAGATAAAAATAGATTATTTTTGTTAAGTTAGTTTTATTTTCTCGAAGGTTTAGAAAAATATAAAAAAAAGCGTAAAGCGTTTAAAATTTAAATTGTCATGGATTAAAAACAAAATAATGAAGTTTGACGTTAGAAAAACGTCATTCCTGGTATTAAGTTAAAAATAGTTATTCGATTAAAATCGGATGTTTAACATTTTGAAAAATGATATTTAATTGTGTAATAGTTAGCAAGCTAGTCTCGCAGATCCATTACTATTGAAAAGTTAGTTTGACCCTCGCTGGATACCCCATACATGTGACCTTGTGTCAAATCTTACTCGTTGAGAACGGGTTGGGTAAATGATTTAAAGGTGTCCCGTCGTGGTGTAATGGTCAGCAAGCTAGTCTCGCAGATCCATTACTATTGAAAAGTTAGTTTGACCCTCGCTGGATGCCCCTTACTTGTGACCTTGTGTCAAATCTTACTCGTTGAGAACGGGTTGGGTAAATGATTTAAAGGTTTCCCGTCATGGTGTAATGGTCAGCAAGCTAGTCTCGCAGATCCATTACTATTGAAAAGTTACTTTGACCCTCGCTGGATGCCCCATACTTGTGACTTTGTGTCACATCTTATTCGTTGAGAACGGTTTGGGTAAATGATTTAAAGGTTTCCCGTCATGGTGTAATGGTCAGCAAGCTAGTCTCGCAGATCCATTACTATTGAAAAGTTAGTTTGACCCTCGCTGGATGCCCCTTACTTGTAACCTTATGTCAAATCTTACCCGTTGAGAACGCTTTGGGTAAATAATTTTTTTCCAATGAATTATCTAGTTTGTTGGTTGTTTGTTTGTTTTCGTGGCATATTGACATTTCAAGTTATTTAATGCCGAAGTCAGTGTTTTAAATTAAATTTACGGTCCGGTTTAGCTCAATCGGTAGAACATGTCTTGAAACCACAAATTTCCTGTTTCGGTTCCGGCCCTCGACAACTCAGCTCATGAGTAGCACAGTTTTGATCATTGTGACAATGTGGTGAGCTGATGGTAGGTGTGGCGCTCCACATCAAACGCTAAAACAATCTCCCATATCTAGCGCTTGTGAAAAGGGGATATACTTCCTTGTTGTCAGGCTGATACCAACAATAGGCCACTCCGTCTACTCTACGTTTTTAAAATATAGTTTCAAGTAACTATTTCTATTTAATAATAATAATAATAATAATAATAATAATAATAATAATAATAATAGACAAATACTTGGACCTTGCCAGAGAACTGAGAAAACTGTAGAAGATAAAGGTGAAGGTCTTGCTAATTGTAATTGTTACTCTTGGAAAAATCTGGAAAAGAATTTGGGTGAATTGGAAATCAGAGGAAGAATCGAGACCATCTAAACTACAGCATTGGCTAGAATACTCAGAAGAGTCCTGGAGATCTGAGGAGACTTGCTGTCACTCGGGCTCCAGTGAACCACCGGCTACGGCAGGTGTGAAGAAGTCGATAATAATAATTATAATAATAATAATAATAATAATAATAATAATAATAATAATCCCTATTTAATTATAAAATCAAAAACTTCAATATAATCTTTAAAACAAGTTTCCGAATGATACGGAGGTCATATTGACTGATTGACTGAAAGAACTAAAAATTATTTATGAAAAATATTCGTTCCTATAGAAACGACGAACTGATTAAAACTAAATCTTGACTAATCAATTTTACCCAGTGACCCTGTTCCGATAAAAAAAAAAAGATAATCCTGAAATATCCGCTAAATGTGACTATGGCGATCAAGAAAATTTGATTAGATTTCTTTTATTTAGTGGTGTCGAGTCTTTTATTTATTTTTTGTTAGTCCTTATGCTAAATAATCATCCGACACGTACTTATTAAACCAGTATAAATAAGTCATCACGTAGACCAAATATCTTATTATAATGGAGATTGTGGATTTGTCTGTCTGTAACCGAAACTATATTACTATACAAGTCACAATTCCTTTAGTTATTTACATCATATTCTCCATGATTTTATTTTTATTTAAACCTCAATTATTAATAAAATTGTTTTACATTACTTACACTGTTGACCATATATACATACTAATAACATGCAATTGTATTTATATATACAACAAAATAGAGGTTTACAGTATGAATGGGAAGGCTAATTTGCATATTGATCTTAAAAAATTGATTTTAATAAATATATGCTTAGTATTATTGATTTGGTTTTATCTTATTGAATATGAGCAAAAATCTCTTCAATAAATCTTAAAAGAAATCCCTTAACAAGAAGAAATAACTGTAATATTATTCTTTACTTCCTATTTTAACTAAACAGTTTAATTAGGAAAATTTACCAATGAAAGACGGGAGTAACGGAACATGGTGGAAGAGTTAGTTTCAAAGTTGTTCTATTTTTCAATCATACCCCCTCTGTTCAAAATCTTTTTATCTACATTCTTATTCAGTTTCATTAGCCTTTCAAATTTAATATCATATTTTATTATAAAATTTAACTAAAATACTTGCACCCGGAGGGTGCATATATTTGCTAGTAATTATAATATCGAGGAATTTTATCATCAAATCATGCATGTATACGTCTTTGATTGAGTAAACATGTATTTATATATTTGGAAGTGAGTGTGCAAGTAGGACTATTAACGTTTATTACAAGTGTGTATCCATAGCTGTATCTGTAGGTGTGTGACAGGTATCTCCTTATGAGAATAACCTCTTCCCCCCTAAAAAAACAAATAAAAAAAGAACTGACGAATACAAACACACACGTTTTCTGAAATTTTCCACCTTACGAAAACATAGACGCATAAATAAATAATTTAATATCATATTCAATACTCTTTTTTTTTAGGGAGGTATTACTCTCTGCAGGGCATACAATCATCGTTTTCTAAGCCCCATCAACAGGATGGATTACGACTCGAGTTAGTTGCGATAATAAGAAACAGAAATTAGGAAGATAGAAGATAATACTAGTCACAATTATAAATAATAACGTTTTTACAACGTTAAACATAAAATGACGATCGTGTCCTTCTATTTTATAAAAGACTATTAGTCATTAAAGAATAGAATATCTTTGTGTTTATATATATATATATATATATATATATATATATATATATATATATATATTTGGGGGGGGGGAGAATATGTGCTTAATTGAAGTCATACCTAATTTTGAAAGTTAATTAATTGATAATTAATGAATTAGGCGGGCATATCTGTTCAATTCATTAATAATCAATTGATTAACTTTCAAAATTAGGTATGACTTCAATTAAGCACATATTCTCCCCCAAATGTCAGCTAAAGCCATATAAAACACATTGTTTGTTTGTTTACTTCTCTCTCTCTCTCTCTCTCTCTCACTCAACACACACACACACACAACACACACATACACATATATATATATATATATATATCCACAGACACGTGTTCGACTTATCAAGTCTCTTCAGTGTGGCTAGACATTCGTAAGCTACCTACAGCCGGCATTGAAATCCGATCGGTTCAGCATCAGTCAGACACCTTAACCGCTTGGTTATAGTCACCTATAGAATGCGAAAGGGTTTTTAACTGTTTTTAATACACAAATCCCTATGTATGTAAAGGCCACCATTTAGTGCTCCATCCCTTATATAGGAGAGCGTTGCATTTACGCTTTAGTTGCCGGTCGTCAGCGAACCCCCCCACCCCAAAGTGCTCAATCCCAGGGGAATGGGGGACATATATAGTCATCCACAGACACGTGTAAAGGCCACCATATATATATAAAGTAAAGTCGTCGGGGTGGCCTAAGACGGTATCACCTAGACAGCGAGGGAGTCTATCTCCTTTTCACAAGTGCTTGACCGAGGAGTTTTTTTAGTCACTGAGACGGAGCGCCACACCTATCGTCTGTGTTACTCATTTATTGAGTTGGTTCTCAGCCGGAGACTCTACCGACTGAGCTAAACCGGCCCTATCTCTGTCTCTCTGTCTCTCTGTATGTCTCTCTCTCTCTCTCTCTCTCTCTCTCTCTATATATATATATATATATATATATATATATATATATCTTGGCAGTCGAGGTTTCGAGTCACACACGAACAGTCTCCCATGTCTATAACCTTGCTGATGAGACCTAATAGGTCGAAATGTACATTCAGGGATTGACATTTTCTCGATTTGTTTAGCCTTACATTTGAACATATATGCCCGCCTAAATTCATTAATTATTAACTAATTAATTTTCAAAAGTAGGTATGACTTTAATTAAGCACATATCCTCGAAAAACTGTCGGCTAAAAGCCATATCAAATAAACACATTATTTATTTACTTACTCTCATATATATATATATATATATATATATATATTATATATATATATTCTTCAACTGTTACTCCCACGTTATCACTGTAGTATTATTATTAGTTAATCCAAAAGGGTTCAATGTATTTCGTAAAATATAGAGCATTTATAGTTGTAGAAAAAAGTTTTTCTTTCTTCCATGGTTTCGGTGTTCAGGGTACACCTTCTTCAGGAGCCCTTAAAATTTTGTTCTACTATTGAGGGTATATATTTCCCCAGCCCCTCCAACATGGACACGGTACGACATATGGCCAGTTCATAAGCGGCGTTTAGCTGACTTGAATTCCGAATTTTTCTTCTCCAAGACCGGTTGTTATAACAACATTAGAGCCCACCCTGTTCTTACTATTTTACCCATATCCGGCGTGATAGCTGGATTCTGACCTTTCCCAAGGGTATTAGCGCTATATGAAATGTAATCAGCCTCGTCAAGTCCATTTTCTCCGCCGAAAACAGCCTACTTACTACTACAAAAAAAGGACTTTATTTAATGAAAAAAAAAAAACAAAAAAACAAAACAAAAAAAAAAAAAACAACAACCCCTAAACAAACAAGGAATATTAAATTAAAAGAGGAACCTTTAAACTAATTAGAATTTTTGCTTATATTTGAAATTCTTTTTATAGACTATTCATGTCATTTTCATATTTCTGTAGCCATAGAATTTTCTGGAAATATACACGGGATTATTTCATTAAAATATCTTTTCTCTTATCTTTATTCTCGAACATCTCCGGTTACCTTGAATTTATTCTATTAAAACGACCGTAAGAAAACTTATCTCGCAAGCTATTGTTTTACACATTTTGATACTCAGAGAATTATGTATCACACTAAG
>CM042137.1:24903426-24905210 GCA_023376005.1 Doryteuthis pealeii
TATATATATTAAATTATATATATATGATATATATATATATATATAATATATGAGAGAAGAGAGAGAGAGAGAGAGCTAACATTGCTGGATGTGGAAAAGAAAGGAGAGAGAGAGAGAGAGAGACAGAGAGACATGCACACACACACCACACACACAAGACAGAAGTAGAGATAGATAGAAGATAGAGAGAGAGAGAAGAGAGAGAGGAGAGAGAGAGAGAGAGAGATAACATTGCTGTAGTGTGGAAAGAAAAGGGATAGAGAGAGACAGATAGACAGATAGACAGACATACGAGAGAGAGAGAGAAGGACGAGAGAGAAGAGAGAGAGGAGAGAGCTAACATTACTGGATGTGGAAAGAAAGGAGAGGGAGAGGACAGAGAGACAGATAGACAATACAGAGAGAGAGAGACGAGAGAGAGAGACGATAGAGAGAAGAAGAGAGAGACGGAAAGAGAAGACGAGACAGAGACAGAGAAGAGAGAACTTGGCCGGATGTGGAAGAAAGGGATAGAGAGAGGAACAGAGAGACAGATAGGCAGCACTACCCACACACACAACACAGATAGAGAGAGAGAGAGAGAGAGAGAGAGAGAGAGAGAGAGAGAGGAACGAGCAAGAAGAGAGAGAGAGGGAGAGAGACAGACAGACAGGACAGACAGACAGGGAGAAGAAAGGGGTTGGATATATCTATATAAATACAGATAGATAAATTGATAGATAGAATAGAGAGAGAGAGAGAGAGAGAGAGAGAGAGAGAGAGAGAAGAGACAGAGAGGAGAGAGAGAGGACAGACAGACAGACAGACAGAGAGAAAGGGAGAGAAGAAAGGGCTGGATATACATATATAAATACAGATAGATAAAATGGATAGATAAATATATATATATATATATATATATATATATAGAGGGAGAGAGAGAGAGAGAGAGATTGGACATTAACATTGCTAGATAGATGTAGAGAGAAAAAGAAAAGAGGTAGGGATATACATACATACATACATATATATATATATATATATATATATTATATATATATATAGAGAAGAGAGAGAGAGAGAGAGAGACAGACAGACAGAGAGAAAGGGGAGAGAAGAAAGGGGCTGATATATACATATATAAATACAGATAGATAAATGGATTGATAAATATATATATATTATATTATATATATATATATTATATATATATATAATATATATATATTATATATAGAGAAGAGAGAGGAGAGAGAGAGAGAGATTGAGAGATTTAACATTGCTAGATGATGTAGAGAGAAAAGAAAGAGGGTAGGATATACATACATACATACATACCTAACATAGCTAGATGTGGAGAGAAAGACAGATAAAGGGTCAGTAAAAGAAGAGAGTGAAGAAAGAGGGGGTTCATATATATATATATATATATATATATATATACATAAGTATGGTCTGTGTGTGTGTGTGGGAGAGAGAGGAGAAGAGAGAGAGAGAGAGAGAGGAGAAGAGAGAGAGAGAGAGAGAGAGAGAGGGTTGGGGGATATGGAGATAGAAAGTCTGACCAAGACGTCAGGGATCATTTACTGTGACTTAAGCCGGCAATGGAAAAACCACATATTTGCGACGTCATCAGTGTCATAGCGTGGCTGCTTGACAGTCGCACACACGGACACAGTCACCTACAGCACGACATCATCATATATAAAAAACCATATGAGGATCAATGAAGGACACGGGACGTTACATCGCTAGGTGAACAGGAAGCAGTGCCCCGGCCTCGTCGCCAGCTGTAACTTGCTCCC
>CM042137.1:24905220-24907720 GCA_023376005.1 Doryteuthis pealeii
AAAAGGATCAGGGAGAGGGAGTGAGAAGAGAGAGAGCAAACGAGGAGAGAGATTGAGAATTAACATTGCTAGATGATGTAGAGAGAAAGAAAGAGGTAGGATATAATACATCCATACATAGAAGAGAGAGAGAGAGAGGAGGGAGAGAGAGAGAGAAGAGAGAGACCTAACATAGCTAGATGTGGAGAGAAAGACAGATATAGGGTCAGTAAAAGAAAGAGAGTGAAGAAGAGGGGTTCAATATATAATATATATATATATATATATATTATATATATTATAAGTATGTGTGTGTGTGGAAGAGAGAAGAGAGAGAGAGAGAGAGAGAGAGAGAGAGAGAGAGAGAGAGAGAGAGAGAGGTTGGGGGTATAGGGAGAATAGAAAGTCTGACCGAGACGTCAGGGAGTCATTTACCTGTGACTTAAGCCGGCAATGGAAAAAAACCACATATTTGCGACGTCATCAGTGTCATGCGTGGCTGCTTGACAGTCGCACACACGGACACAGTCACCTACAGCACGACATCATAGTCTATAAATAACCATATGAGGTAATGATTATTTTTGGAAGGTGACGTCTTCACATCCGCTCAGGTGAGGGAAGAGTGGGTGGAGTGTAGGGCAGGGGTGGCCGATCGCCAGACCGGGAGGAAGTAATGAAAGAAAATACCTCCATTGTGTCCACTAATTCTAGCTATTAGGTTTTAAATGATTTCTTGAATAGTCCATGTAAACAGCTTCATGTCATTCATGAAACATGCCGATACATAAAATCTGGGTATATATATATATATATATATATATATATATAATATACATCGAAGTATCTAAAGTGATGGACAGGGTATTGTCACCTGTCGTGTGATAAACATAGTTAAATTCTGTGACCGGTGTCAGAGGTCGTGGTCAGGTAAAAAGCTAGAATTTTAAATGCTGATTTAATATTCCAATTTTTCATATCACTTTTGGTCATATATATATATATATAGTCTATATATGGCCTAAAGTCGGAATCAGCCAATTATCGAGGGAGTCTATCCCCTTTTCACTAGCACTAGACCAAGGAGATTGTTTTTTAAGTCTAGGGTGGAGTGCCACACCTACCATCAGCTCCTTACGTTACTGCACAGTTCCCTGTGCTACTTATACGCTGAGTTGGCGAGGGCCGGTATCAAACTAGGAACCTTGTGGTTTCTAGCCGAACGCTCTACCGACTGATATATATATATATATATATATATATATATATATATATATATATATATATATTATTTATTTATTTATTTATAAACTCAAACGGTGTGAATAAACCCCCAGGTAACTCAGTTTGCGAAATTAAAAAATTACAAACTGATATCCGTTTTGAAAAAGAAAAGACCAACACATCCGTACTTTCTGAAAATAATTATCAGTATCTTATGTAATGGTCAAAAGAAAAAAAAACACCGAATGAGTATTCTAAGTTATGTATGTAAAAAGTACTCAATACATTTAGTAGATCAAAATTATAGGGACCTAAATGAGTCGAATACTATCTACCTAGATTTCACCTGAATAGTTCTTCCGGATAAGAACCATAGTAGGTAGATAGTATCTGACTCATTTAGGTCCTTATATTATATATATATATATATAATATATATATATATATATATATATGTGTTGTGTGTTGTGTGTGTGTGTGTGTGTGTGTAATATCTATGTAATAAATATATATACACAAACTAATAAACGTTTGTTAATATATATATATATATATATATGTATATATATATAATACACACACACACACACACACACACACACACACACACACATATATATATTATATATATATATATATATATATATATATGATAAACAAACGTTTATTAGTTTGTGTATATATATTTATTACATAGATATTCTAAAATGCAAACTTTGGGTTTCATGCTTCACCATTCATCAGCATTCATCAGACAGAATGTCTGATGAATGCTAATGCATGAAACCCAAGGTTAAAAAATATCCATGTAATCAATATATATACACAAACTAATATATATCTATCACAGATATTGAGCACTCTTTTAATAATACCGCAAAATATTCACCCACCACTAACTTCCCAAAGGAGATAGGTATAACCATACATTATTGCAATATATATATATATCAATAATTATATTAACTTGATGCTTCAAAGAAGTCTAATAATAGATGAGAAAATCTTTCTATCAGGGACCCCACTCTCAAAAAGTGTTTTAATACTTTTGAGATGAATCCCTTGGAAAGGATTTTTCATTTATCCCCCTCATTTCCTTCATTTTTATTTCATCCATTCATTCATTTTACCATTTATTTTTAACTATATATATATATATATATATATATATATATATATATATATATATATATATATGCGCGCGCGCGCGTGTGTGTTTGAAATATCCGTCAATACATTGGAAAACCGTACGTAACTGAACAGATTTCTTAAGATTCCATGAAATTCTCATCAGCAT
>CM042137.1:24912720-24960749 GCA_023376005.1 Doryteuthis pealeii
CGTTTTATTCATTCTTGATGGATATTTAACATTTTTCAAACTCAATTTTTTAAATTCATTTTTTCTATTTAAACCCATTGATGGGACCCTAACAGGTACTACCACTCCAGATCAGAGTTGACATGGGAGTAATGGCAATGAAGGGGTACTCCACATTCCCCAGAACCCTAGAATTGGTTCATCATCAGATAGAGTTTAACGTCATATCCAGGACATTAAGACCCTCAGCCACCGCCTTCTAGCACATATATGATATAAAAGGGTAGGTGTTTGTGCCATAAGGGCAATGGGGGCGGGAAAATCCTATAGATACTTGGGTTTGACCTAACCAGCCGATTGATCGGAGGTGGCCCCTCTGATCGCTCGTCTGGACTAAGTAAGGGTTAAGTGTGTCATGGAGTGTTCAGCCACCAGAGTTCCATCCGCAAGCATCATGGCCGCCACCCACGACCAACAAGGAGCCCCATGTAGAGGTACAGTCAGCGTATTCTACTCCCACAGCCAACAAAGTAATTACGTAAGTTTTTGTCCTGTTTTAATTTAGCTTAATTTAAATTTTGCCGTATTTTACACTACGGTTGAGGAATTTTATTGTTTGGTGCTTTTGTTGCTGGGTATTTTATCTGGATGCGCTCTAGAGAATTCTATTTGAAATAGACAGCATTAGTTTTTACTATATTCTAAAAGAAACCTAAGTCTTGATTGTTTTCACCTGTTAACCGCCCCCCCCCAAGAAAACAAAAATAACAAAAAAACACTCTTGATACTACACTGCTCAGGTCCCACAAGTTGAAAATGGGCTTTATCATCGACAAATTGATCAACAAAGGTAAAGTTCTATCAATATTTGCCTATCCTAACAAGTGTCTACTTTGACACTAGTTAAATAAATGGGGTATAAGTTCGTCTCCACGAGACGAAACACCCACGGGACAAAACTCCTACCCGTTAAAATACTAACATCTAAAGTAGAGCCGCGCTTATCATAACGGTTATCACCTAAGAAAATGGAATCGGTGACTCGAGTTCAAGCTACGGACGAAGCTGTTTGCGTTTAGGAAGAGCATGAATCCATTTGTTCTCAACCCAGCTATGGGTGGATAGTAGGGCAGACTGGATTCTTTAACCTTGATTAGGCAACCAGTCTAGGAGAAAAGAAACTATCCTAAGCTCCACCGAGAGGGCGTCATTCAAATTTACGGCATATTAACCTCAGTGGGTCATTTAATGCAGATAAAGTTTTGAAATAAAGTAATTCTTAAGTGAAAGCACAATTTTTTTATAAATACATTTTTCTATTTAACCCATAGATGGGACACTAACAGGTACTACCACTCCGGGTCAGAGTAGACCAGGGAGCAATTGAGATGAAGGGGTGCTCCACATTCCCCAAATCTCCAAAACTGGAACCTCACCATCAGATAGAGTTTAACGTCATTCCCAGGACATGTAGACCTTCAGCCACCGCCTTCTAGCACCCATATGATAAAAAGGGTTGGGGCTTGCCATAAGGGCAATAGGGTTGGGACAATCATATAGGTGCTAGGGCTTGACGTGACCAGCCGATTCATCGGAGGGAGCCTCTCTGACCGCCCGTCTAGCCTAAGTAAGGGTCTAAGTGGAGTGTTGCAGGTCGTGGACTG
Source organism: Doryteuthis pealeii (assembly GCA_023376005.1). Lineage (NCBI taxonomy): Eukaryota > Metazoa > Mollusca > Cephalopoda > Myopsida > Loliginidae > Doryteuthis > Doryteuthis pealeii. Next base: position 24,914,364 of record CM042137.1, read on the forward strand.
CTCATCCACTAAGACTCCATCCTTAAGCATCACGGGTCACCACCCATAGCCAACAGTCTTACCTCTCTGCAGAGGTGCAGTCGGGGCATTCTACCGCCCCAGCAGGATGGATTCTCATTGGGGCGGGGAGCATACTTCTACATATGAATGGACGTTGACTATTTGATAATTAATTTTTCTTATGACTGAGGTTATTGCATATCTCCTTCCAGTAAAGCACAAGGAAGGTCCTCTGTATCTGGTAAATTGGCGCAACACAATCTTTCTAATCTGTATTTAACTGTCTATTTGGTTTTGTGCGAGTCTAAGCCAAGATCAATAAATATCTATACATTTTGATATATGATACTATTATATTTAGTCTGTGTTGCTATAAAGATGAATTGATAAATCTCTAAGTGAGATATGAAGCAGTTACGATAACCGTTGCCCTACGACAGCTGTTTGGGATTTTATTTTAACGGTATTTTGTTTGGAGAGTTTTTTTTTTCCAAATTAACGTTAATAAATCCTGATATCAATCAATTCACCCATCCTTTCACGACTCTTTCAAATAAATGCTTGCACAGTCTAATTTTTATTCCTACATATTTTACTTGATCTTAAGATGATGTTATTTCTCTCTCTCCCCTCTCTATCTATCTCTTTATCTATCTGTTCATTATCTATCTATGCTCATAATATATCTATATTCATAATCTATCTATCTATCTATCTATCTATCTATTTCACGGTTTGTTCGTGTCCGACATTGCCCTTTTTTATCTATTTCACTTTGTTCGTATCTATATCAATATGTTCATATTTGTCTATCACAATATTTATAGGTCTATTCCTCTGTCTGCCTATTTTTATCTTAGGGGTTCGTATCTACCATAAGTTTATCTATCTATCTATCATGTAGAAAATCAGTATTCAAAATTCTACTCTTAACCAGGGCTAGAACGCATCAGATCTGCTGACATACAAGGTATGTCAAAAAGTACCAAATTTAAAGCTGTATTTACTAAGATAGAAATGAACAATGAATGGAACGTTAATATTTTTCCAGAATACAAGGTGTGTCAAAAAGTACCGAGTTTAAAGCTGTATTTACCAAGATAGAAATGAAAAATAAATAGAATGTTAATTTTTTCAGAATACAAGATGTGCCCAAAAAGTAAAAAAATGTCGATACTTTTTTGACACACCTTGTATACACAGTGATGTAACTCACCAAGCAGGTCAACAGATATCTATCACACTTATCTGGATCTATCTATCTATTTATCTATCTATTTACCTATCTATCTATCTGCATGTATTTGTGCGTGTGTACATTTGTATATATGTTTCATGATAGAATATCACACTTCTTCCCGTGGTATTGAGAAATACACAAGTTCACATCAATGGACATTGTGACAGTGAATATAACCATAAAAACAAGAAACAAAAAACAAAAACACGCACATCTGGCAATGATAGAGTAAATAGTACGAAACTGTCACTGTTTATATAAAGTAAAAATCACGACGTTTCATCTTAATATACGGGTCTATTTTGAGCGTCCTCGATACAACCTGGTTTACGTAAGAGATGTTATTTTCAAAAACACAACCAATCTTTCTCACAATGAAATAAGAGTGTAAATAAACACTTTCACTGGGTTTCTTTCTTTTTCTTCTTTTTTCTTTTCTTTCTTTCTCTTTTCTTTCTTTCTTTTCTTCTCTTTCTCTTTTCTTTTCTTTCTTTTTTCTTTCTTTTTCCTCTTTATTTTTGTGTGTCAAGGTTGAGCAAGCATCGGCAGGTAATTCGTTTGTGAATTTGCAAGGAAATTAACAATCACAAGGAGAAAAAAAATGAGTAACGTAAATATTTGTAAAACCAGTCCTATTTTATAGTATCTATCTATCTATCTATCTATCTATCTATCTATCGACAAGTGAACAACAAAGTTAAAGATCTACCAAAAAAGTGTCAACAAAATCGTGACCAGTAAAGTATTTATTTTTCACAATGAATATAAAATTAGTTCAGTCGGTCGAGCGTCCGACTAGAAACCACAAGGTTCCGAGTTCTATACCGGCCCTCGCCAACTCAGTGGGTGAGTTGCACAGGGATCTGTGCGGAAAAGTGAGGAGCTGATGGTAGGTGAGGAGGTGGACCTCAGAGGCCCAAAACAATCCCCTTGGTCTAGCGCTAGTGAAAAGGGGATGGGCTCCCTTGCTGTCTAGCTGATACCGACAATAGGACACTCTGTCGATTTCACTTTAGGACCTTTTGAATGATGTTTGCTTTGAGGGGACTACTTTAAACTAAATTAAAAAGTTTATTTTTAAAAGACATTTCGTTGATTGATTGATTTTAACGGCATGCTGTTATATACCCACTTTATATCTGGTATAATGGAAGCGCGTGGTGTAATGGTTAAAGTCATGGGAAATGGACTCGTCGCCCCGAGTTCAAATCCTGGTTGTGGTAATTGCATTTCACTTAGCGCTAATACCCTTGGGAAACGTATGAATCCTACTCTCCCTCCAGCTATGGATAAATAGTAGGGCAGATTGGGTTCTTTAACCTTGGTTAGGCAACCGGCCTAGGAGAAGGAAAACTAAAGGAAGTAATTTAAACCTGTTGAATTTCGCTTAAGAAATTGACTTTGTGTCACATCCTACTCGTGCGGAGGGGTTGATAAATATATATATCTGGTATATTATGGGGAGGAGAGAGCGGATGAGTTGAGTGTTCTTGAGTGGATCTGTTTCGTCGGCTGCCATCTTCCTTCTGGGTTGTTTCCTTCCTTCTGCTGTGGAGGGTTGTCTGTGTTCATTTCTTTGTTGTAATAATGAAGCAAGACTTTAGTATTATACAAGACGTCTTTATTAGCCCAAAGGGTTTTATAACTGCGCAGTCAGTTAGCATCTTGGGACAGAAGGCCATATAACGTCTAGCCCCTTTGACTAACAGCCGAAATCTTACTCAACCAGTTCCCATTCGCAAGCCTTTCCTTTAGCTAATCAGAAATCGGCGCCCAGGTTAACGAAAGGTAATATAACTTTTTCAACGGTTAATGGTAACTTTCCATTTATCATACTGTTATTTAAATTTAAGGGCGGGGCTAGCTCAGTCGGTAGAGCGTTCGACTATAAACCACAAGGTTCCTAGTTCGATACCAGCCCTCGCCAACACAGCGTATGAGTAGCACAGGGATATGTGCAGTAAAGTAAGGAGCTGATGGTAGGTGTGGCGCTCCACCTCAGACGCAAAAACAATCTCCTTGGTCTAGCGCTAGTGAAAAGGGGATAGACTTCCTCGCTGATAAGCTGATACCGACTTTAGGCCACTCAGACGACTTTACTTTTACTACACTTACAGACATAATTTGTAGGCCACCCACGAATTATGTAACAATGTCAACCCATCTAGGATTATTTGATGCCTAGATGTTAGGGAATTGCATACATTGTACGTTTGTATTTACATTTTTTGTGTAGTTTCTTAAGATTGGTTGATTCGTACATTTTAACGGCATGTTAACTCGGCTAGGGTTATATTATATCTAAAGGTTGGAGTGTAGCATACATTGTACGTTTATATTTACGTATTTTGTAAAGTTTATTAAGATTTCTTTTTGCACACGATTATAGGATAACAATTATTCCTCTCGAATACAAATAATTTGCACACAGCTGTATGGTTTCAAGTATTCCTATCTAATATTAATACTTTATACACATTTTTATACTTTCAAGTAAATATTTCTATTTAATAATAATCATTTGTTGGGAATGACGTTAAACTCTATCTGATCGTGAGGTTCCAGTTTTGGAGGTTTGGGGAATGTGGAGCACCCCTTCATCACCATTGCTCCCTGGTCCACTCTGACTCGGAGTGGTAGTACCTGTTAGGGTCCCATCTATGGGTTAAATAGAAAACATGAGTTTATAAACAAAATTGTATTATGGATTAAGAATGAAATTATTTCAAAACTTTGTTAGCATTAAACATTTTTTTTTACCAATAGAAGTATTCGGCATAAACTAACCCAAGGGGTTGACATGCCGTAAAACCGAACCAACCAAACCAAACCAAACCAAACCTATTTGATAATGATAATTTGTGTGTACATAGTTATATGGTTTCAAGTAACTAATATTAATCCTTAGTAAACAATTATAGCTTCAAGTAACTTTTCTTAATACAAATAATTTGCACATAGTTAAAATGTTAACAGGTATTTGTTGTATTGTAGTCCGACAGGAAAGTAATAAATAACACAGGAGATAATATTAGAAGTTAACTATAAGTATATTTTATTTATGTTCAAAATATATACACTATATATAGTCTTTTCAGGCAACTGGATTGTGTCAGTGAGGGATGTTCTTACCACTCCACAACAGTATTCCTTAAAATTCCTATTTAAAAGAATGGTAGGCGAAAAGTATCACGGGCAACGATTTAGAACAACGATTAAACAAGGAGGTTTCTCATCGTGGGGTTGTATACTTAGAAAAAGTATCGGTCTATTGCATAGAATTAATGGGATCGTAATTAGTAAGTATCATCTAGAATATTGGATAAGGTTATTCTACAATTTACACAAACTCATTAGTCAGAGACTGTATTGAAGACAAACATATTGAGATACAGTAGTGGCTGACCCAATCAACAGACCTGAATTTTATGGGGGACTTATACCAAAAGGTCAATACTGACATCAAAGGCGTTCCATCGTGGTGTAATAGTAAGAAAGTCTCTTTAGTCTCGCAGATCCATTACTACTGAATATTGAGTTCAATCTTCGCTGGAAGCGCCATACCTGTGTCACATCCTACCTGTGGCGAACGGGTTGGGGAAATATCTACTAACATCCAACGCAGTAATTATTTACGAAGCCTAGCTTAGTTTGGCACAAGGCTAGAAGTATGTATTTACCCAAATCTTCTATGCAGGATACAAGTTCAACTTATTGTCAGCAGAGTACAGCTTGTTTGAATTCAGAGTCTTCCTTCTTATAAGTCTGTTGCTGTACCAAGGCTAAAGAACACAGTCTGTCCTATTATTTACTCATAGCTAGTGGAAAAGAAGAGATAAATTAATACCTTTCCCAAAGGCAAAACGTATAGGGAACCCAGTGATAATCAAACTCACTAATAAGAGTCTAGTAACCTAATTCGTAGACCATTGCGCCAACCATCACCCCCCCCAAAAAAAAACAACAACAAAAAACAAGAAAAACTAAGCAGAGCTTATATTTAATAGAAGGTCACATGTATAGGGGACCAAATGAAGATTGAACTCACAACTAATTGGTCTGCATGATTAGCTTGTTAACCACTCCACCATGATAAGTGGCACTCCCCCACCGCAGTAAGTTTACAAACGCGAATGCTCTGTCCAATTATATGATAGAACGTTGGAGAAACCTTACATTTGAAACAGTAAGAAATTTAATTAGCTTAATGCTTTCATTTAACCTTCTACGTCTCAACAGGTTGTTGTGTTTGACTAAAATAACTGAAGGATTTTATTCAGTGAGCTCGTTTCATTTATTTATTTCATTTTTCTTTGTAGAAATTTTTCCATCGGTTTTGTGCACCAGAATTGTGGTTACTTACTTCCTGTTTTTCATATTCAAACCCGTTAACTGTTAAATGATAACGGATTTTTTTTAGACTTATCGGATTAAAAACAAAATCATGACATTTAGAAAAGAGCCAATCGCATAATTTTGTACTGAATAAATTTGAGACTCTAGTTTTCAATTTATTGTGTCAGATAACGAAGGCGATAAATGAATGTGAAATTAATGCAAAATGTATTAGTGAAATAGATCACTAATTAGAACTGGACCTATTCTAGTAGTGACCACAACAAGCGGAGTTTAACAGGTTTCAATTCAGAGTTTTCCTTCTCCTAGACTGGTTGTCTAACCAAGGTTAAAGAGCCCAGACAGTCCTACTATTCAGCCATAGCTGGAAGGAGAGTAGTTGGATCCATACCTTTCTCAATGGTATTAGTGCTATGTGAACTGTAGCTTCGTCAAGGATTTGAACTCGGATCGACGTGATTTATTGTGTTTTTCTTGGCTATAATTGTTGATAAATAAGAAAATAAAGCGTTACTATTAAATGAATTAAGATGTGATATTTAAAGATGTGCTAGAAGGACGATATGTGAATAGAGTGGTAGTGAAAGGGTTGATAAATGACAGGAAGATATCCACATATACATTGGTACCTTGACTTACGAGTTTAATTCGTTCCATTCGTAACTCAATTTCCTCGTATATCAATTCAATGTTCCTCATTGAAATAAACTACAATGCCATTAATCCGTACCAGTCATCCCGAAACACTAATTTTTGGTTACGTTTTTAAATAAGAAAAGTAACACTATACTGTATAAAAACATAATTGAATATAATATAATGAATTATGTGCTGTAATGTTTTAATGTTTATCTTTTATAAATACATTTATTTTATTGTAATTATAAGTGCATATATATTCCAATTATTTGTGTAAAATTAACTGGGATATTCTAGTTTAATTTTCTAGTGTAAGTCTGAGAACAATTGCGTTATGTTGATAAAAGGTGGGAGTAATCTTTAAAATGGAGGTTCATGAATCTGTTTGAATAAAACTTTTGGATTTTTCGTTCTTTCGAGGATTATTGAAATAAATTGTAATGAAGCGACCACAATTGATAAAGATAAAATAAAGATAAAATTCGGTTTTATCCACATAAATAATTAAGTGAAAGAGAACAGTTGAGTCTGTGCTAGTAAAATGCATTTAAAATTGTCTATATTGGGTTGCCATGCCGACCAGGCTTAAAATAAGCTGACTGTATCCTCCTTTTATATACTCGTTCAACATAAGATAAACGGGGATAAAGAGACAGATAAATAGATTAGATGATAATAGATGATGGATTTTACTTTTAAACTCTACTTTTGGTTCTTCGTCCAGGTCGTCTAACTCGGCTGCCATGTTCTTCTCTTGTTCTGTTGGGCTTCTTGTTAAGGGTTGGTCTTCTTCTTTATGTTGATTCTTCTTCGTGCTGGGCTGGTTATTGTTTTTAAAATTCTATTAACAAACAAGACTTGGTTGTTTCTTAATAAAGCTTTATTTTCATAACCCAGCCCAAGATTCCATCGCGGTGAGACAGACCATCAGAGCCGAAAATACCGTATGCACTCCTCAGAAACCGGGTCGCATCTGAACAAAACTAAAACTTATTCCCACGTTGTATTCGTAAGAAGTAAGATATGCTTGCTGATCCTATAAAAATTATTCCATACAGAATTAAAATATGTGTTATTTAATTCAGTTGTGTCATACATTTGAGGGAGATTCGGTAAATGTATATCTATTGTAATAAAACCTTAAAACTTGTAAGAAGACATTCGTCATTGAAAAACTCTACTTCTGATATGCAAAATTTAAATTGAAGTTATCTTTTCACACAATAAAATGATATGACACTTACCGATAAAATATAGAGTGAATTTGGCTACTGACTTTAGTAAGCGAATATACATGACATCCAGAACCAGCAGCCAGATAAACTGAATAAATGCACAAACCATCTTTTGATATATTTTTCTTAACAGAATGATGGACTCTCCCATCGATTTCGACGTATAAGAATCCATCAACTTATATTTTCATTTTTTTCTACTTGTGTTTGTGCCTCTCGTGACACTTCAATACAGAGTATATATATATATATATATATATATATATATATATATATATATATATATAGAGAGAGAGAGAGAGAGGAGAGAGAGGGGAGATTATAGGGTATAAATAGATACAGCTCTACCTTAGTTTTATAAATGTTGGTTTTCTTCCAAACCAAAGATATCAAGATTTTATTTTCTACTGGAAATTTATATTGTCAGACATTATTAGGCATTATTTGTTATTAAACTCCACAGCACTAAAACTCCCAAACTAAAAGTATGACAAAGTTGCAGTTCAAAAGTATATTATATATATATATATATATATATATATATATATATATATATATATATATTTGTGTTATAAAATATAGTAAAAATACTTGTTTTTTTTAAGCATGAAAAGATGGTGGATGTTCGAATTAAAATAAACTAATGTTTAAAAAATACTGTAGACTTACCAATTGTGTCCGAATTCAAAGGTGTAGATGATACTGTAGTGTAGATATATATATATATACTCATTATTCTAATGCCCGATTAAAGAAGTAAAATCAATGATGTAAATTATTCTAAGTTAATGGCTTATATATATATATATATATATATTATATATATATATATTATATATATATATATATATATTGGTAGGGTTGTACTTATTTAAGGAGGATACTGTATATAATGCCCACTTACCGACATCTGTGAAGTAGGGTTATTTGTAAACGGAAGTTAAGATGTAAGTCTGAAAATTTGAATATTTTTTTAATGACGAAAATTCTCGCCTGATGTAGTAATCATTTTTAGATGAAGAAAAAGAATGTTGAAAAACATGGTAGATATTTCTTAAAAAAGAAAAACACAAACACAAACATATGCACGCAGACACACATTTTGTTTTCAAAATATTGATAATCACAATAAACATACATATAGAGAAAAAATTGAAGTCTATTACTGCAACTTATAATTTCATATATTTTATTATTTTGTACCTTTAATAAATTTCATTTACAGGGACGAGGAGAAATACATTTTTATTTCGTTTTATCGTTTTCAAATGACTTAGAATTACCCAAAGTCCAGAACGCATATTCCCTTCCTATGCCCCCATTGATCACCTACCGGCAAAAAAGAAATAAAAAAAGTTTAGAAAATTTAGTCAAATATAAAAGTCAGTCCAAGCTAGAACTTGATACCCTAGCATCCATGTGATCCCCTGTCATTTTCTATGGTAATTGCAAAAATATATTGTATTTATTTTACTTTCTACCCTTAATGTATTTATTTCTACCCTTAATGTTATCCATTTTATTATTTTCTTCATAATACATTTCATTTACAGGGACATGTAAAAATACATTTTTATTTAACCATTTTCGCAAAGTTTTCTAAATGTAACGAGATCGAACGGCAAAACCCACAAACCTGTGATGAGCCAACAAAGGTCCGTCGGTCGAAGAGACAACGAGTGGCATGTTGTGTGTGTGGGCGGGAGCAGAGAAGGTGAAATGTGACGAGTTCGAGGTGGGCACGAGACGAGTTGTGAAGGAGGTGAAAGCGTGAGTGTCCTTGAGGCCACGATTTGTAGTTTGCAAGAATCGTGGCTGGCGAGACGAGAGTTGTGACGTGTCTCGGCCAGACCTAATATAAAAGGAGATGGTTGGACAGAGCGGGAGAACAGTGGCGAAGAGCGAACATGACGGAATTAGTTTGTCAGAATTCTTCTCAAGGTTACGAAACGTAAATTTGACGTGTTTCTTGTAGAATACAGAGGTGAAGTTTGGGCGTTGGCAGTAGAGCTTATTTAGGCCAAGTGTTATGTTGTCTTTGGCAGAATCAGTTGTATACTGCCTCTTGAGTTTTTACTTCGATCATACTTTTTCTCTAATTCCTTTTTCATCGTCCATCGAGGGTTGTTTTTCAGAGTTCTTTTTCGGTTATGATTGTCCATTTCTTCATATCGGAATGGTGTTTCTTCTTCCATCGAGGTTGTCTGCTTCTCCGTATGTCCTATCTTAGTTTTTAGTCATGGAAACAACACAGGGACATATTTGTGTGTATACACCTTTATTACCTTGACTCGATTACTTTCTTTGCTGACTCACACGCGCAAGAAGCAGAGACACATAACTATTTCTGTCCAAATCGGGCGCTCAGTCCCCAACTGACTAAATTCTAATCTATTTTTCCAGAGTCATCTGTCCCCGTGACCTTCTAGGTCAATAAGAACCACAGCAGGATTCAATATACCACCATAGATATTGGTTGGGAAATACTTATTGTAGGTGAATTCCAAAGAGAAAATATTTGATACCTTCGTATCTAAGTGCGAATTGTAAAAAACCTTCAGTTTAGAGTTTGGGGGCACTTTGGGTCCCGAAACCACATTCGAACCCTAGGTCTTCATCTGATGTAGGCTCTTGGAATCCGTCCTATGCTATCTCTAATTGTTTAAAAAGTTTAAGGTGAACACAATTAAAATGAGCTAACTCCCCAAACACCCTGTCACCCCCAAAAAAACCCCTCATATTATATAAAACACAACATAAGTAACCTCTCAATACCCAATATATATATATATATATATATATATATATATATATATATATATATATATATATATGTAAATTCAACTTTTTTATGACTCGTCACAAATTTAAGAATTATCCAATTTCTTTTTAGTTTCAATAATACTAAATCACTAAACAGTTCTCCATAGTAAATAATTTTCTAAATGATTTTTAAGATACAAACCATCTTCCAATAAAAATCCATTAACTTATAAAAAAATCATCTAGCAATTTTACTGCTTCAATCGGCTAACAACAATGAGTATAAGTATCCCCATAGTTTAGTATCATCTACACAATTCGGACACAATTGTTAAGTCTAGAGTATTTCTTAAATATTCGTCAATTTTAACACTTCCATTCACCATCCAATCATGCTTAAAAAAACAACAGTATTCTTATATATATATATATATATATATATATATATATATATATATATATATTTTGTAGTTAGGATCTTTCCATGTGTGGTTTAACCAAGCTGATGCAGGTAGACCATAAGGAGAGCTCAATGTGCCTAATACCAGTGAGTAGGAGGACAGAGCAAGATATTCAGTAAATGAAGGAAAAAACTCTTACTAAGAGTCATGTTCTTGTGATTACCTGAAGATGCCGTAGTAATACGGTTGAAATAAATTATTGTAATGAAGCAAGTTTAGAGTTTTTTCCTTCATCTAATATATATATATATATTATATATTATATATATATATAAGTGTGTGTGTATATGCGTATATATATGTGTGTGTATATATAATGTATGTGTGTGTGTGTGTGTGTGTATGTGTGCGCGCGCGTTGTTAGGGAGTACACGCATGCTTCTTTATAGATATCAGTGGTGGGTGCTGGAAATTTTTTTTGGATGTATTGGAAAATGGAAAATAAAAGATAACGAATAATAACCAGTTGTGATGAATATTATGTTTTTTAATCTTATTTATTAATCCTAATATTTCCACCTTTTTTCAAAAGCTTCTGTAGAATGTATATTTATACAAGCTTCCAATACAACCAAAATGTTTACCAACATCACACCACACACACACACACACACACCACACACATATATATATATATATATATATATATATATATATATATATATTATATAGAGAGAGAGAGAGAGAGAGAGAATGAAACAAAAGCACATCTCCTGTTTAACAATTTTATTAACGATCTTTTCAAGCTTTCTGACCAACTTTTTACATTTGGATGGAATCTGTAGATTAGTCCACCAAAGTTCTTATCCCAAATACTTTCGGCACTTCGAAGTGCCATCATCAGGGGTGATGTGCTTATATTCCAGTTTTTTCAAGTTAGTATATTAAGGTGTGTGGAGGCTGGAAGTAGGAACATTGGTAGGAAAAGTGTTATAGGCATTTTAAAATGTGTGTACTGCATTGGAAATTAATCTTATTTAAGGATGATTTGTATTGTTTGGTATATAAAGCTTCTAGTATTTGGAGTTTTTTTTCAATGTAAAAAAGTTGGCAAGAAAGCTCGAAAAAATCGTTAATAAAATTGTTAAACAGGAGACGTGACTTTTGTTTAATTCTACATGTATAAATGAAAGAATGCTACGCAAACACACACAACACACACACACACACACACACACACACACACATGTATATATATATATATATATATATATATATATATATATTATATATATATATATATAGATAGATAGATAGATAGATAATAGAAAATAATGTTTAGCCCAATTTCGATCTTTAGCTAGGTTACAGGTGTACGTTACATGTAAATACTGCGTGTTTATTGTTTATAGTACTCTCCTATTTTGGAAATACAAGAGTCATGTTGACACAATCTAGTCAAGCTCCAGTTCAAATAATAAAATGAGAGAGAGGAGAGAGAGAGAGAGAGAGAGAGAGAGAGAGAGAGAGAGAGAGAGAGAGAGAGAGTCATAGACATCCGTGCTGTCAGCACGACCTGATGGTTATGACTTGTAATTTATAGCTGAAATTTATCTGGTGATTGTAATCAACTTGAAGTAGAGTGTTTAATGTTATTTTCGATTATCAATCTTCTGATTGTGAGACTCCAGTTCTGCAAATCAGGAAGTCTGGAGTACCCCTTCATTTGCATTACTCCAGGTCCATTTTGAGTCGGAGTGGTTTACCTGTTAGGTCCAATTTATGGATCAAATAAATCTTTAAAATAATTCGTATTCGATAGGACCGTGAGCACCCCCCCCCCCAAAAAAAAAAAAATAACAACAAAAATCAAACAAACAAAGAAAAAAAACGCTTTAGAAACAATTGCACAAAAATATAAATATAAAACTAAAATGAACGAGATTCCTGACCATTCGACGGGTTTGACATGTCGTTAAAATCAATCAATTTAATCAGTTATTATATTTGGTCTACACTATTTTCGTATTGTGCGCTGTCTTAAGCCAGTAGAACAATTCACATACCTAGGTAGTAATATCTCATCCACAGAAAGCGATGTTAATACACGAATAGGAAAGGCATGGTCGGCCATAAACAGATTATCAGTCATATGGAAATCCGATCTCACTGACAGGTAAAGTGACAATTCTTCTAGGCTGTAGTTATATCAGTGTTGTTGTATGGCTGCACTACTTGGACCCAAACGAGGCGCCTTGAGAATAAGATAGATGGGAGCTGCACAAGAATGCTGCGTGGGTCTTGAACAAGTCGTGGAAACAGCACCTCACAAGGAAGCAGGTGTACGGCCACCTGTCCCCTATCTCACAAACCATCCGAGTGAGATGGACAAGGTATGCTGGACACTGCTGGAGGAGCAAGGACAAACTCATGAGCGACGTTCTCATGTGGAAGCTAACACATGGACATGCTAGTGTGGGCGGCCACCAAGAACCTACATTGACAAACTCTTCGAGGATACTGGATTCGGCGCAGAGGACCTCCTGGGGCAATGAATGATAGAGATGGTTGGCGAGAGATTGTCATGGATATCCGTGCTAATTGCGTGACATGATGATGATGATGATGATTGCCATGTTAGTCTTTAAACTGATGCATGAGTTTTAAGACGCTTAGTTTTTAAAAGGAACGGCAGTTTAAACATTTTTGTAATATATATATATATATAATATATATATATATATATATATATATATAGAGAGAGAGAGAGAGAGGGAGATCGTCAAATATAGTAAATTCCTGCTTCAAAGATGACTCCCTATTTTAGCCTTGTACCAGATTATGATACGTTTAGTTTGTATCAATTCCAAGTGTATCACCTTTCCAGCCAAGTCGTGCCCAGCATTGTATCCTCGTACTAGTTTTCTGCATTCACTTTATACATAGTTTATTGCCTCATCTCTGTCACCGCACACCCTACATTTGCTGTTCTGTTGCTTCATACTAATTTTTGCTTTGATATAATTTGTTCTTATGGCATTGTTTTGTGCAGCAATTATTAGAGACTCAGTATCTCTCTTGAGATTTCCTCTTCTTAACCATGTCCAGGTTATAATTATTATGAGTTTTTTCCACCTGCCGTAGCCGATGGTTCACTGGAGGCTGAGTGACAGCAAGTTTCCTCAGGTCTCCAGGACTCTTCTGAGTATTCTAGCCGATCTTACCAGTACTGTAGTGTGGATGGTCTCATTCTTCCTCTGATTTCCAGTTTGACCAAATTCTTATCTAGAGCTTTTGGGACCGTTCCAATTCTACCATTTATAATTGTACAACTTCACCTTCATATTCCAAAAATGTTTCTCAGTTCTCCGGCAAGATCCAAGTATAATTTTCGCTTTCTTTCATTTTCACTCTGTGGTCGCCCAGGACGGCAAAATTAACGAGATCACATGTTTCTCTTCTTCTTGTCAATAAATACTGTCCGGTCTTTGCCGGGATATTAATTATTATTATTATTATTTACTCCTTTGAGTTTTCACATCAGTGTTAGCTGATGGTCTTTCACTGGTGTCTGGGTGACAGAAAGTCTCCCCAGGTCCTCCAGGACTCTTCTGGGTATTCTGACAGATTGCAGCAGTGCAGTGTTCTGGATGGTATCAATCCTTTCTCTGATTTCCAGTTTTTTCCAAACTTTTTTCCAATCCTTTTGGGACCGTTCCAAGTGCACCAACTACAATTGGTATCACTTTGACTTTCATATTCCATAACTTTTTCAGTTCTCTGGCAAGGTCCAGGTATTTGTATTTTTTCATTTTCCTTCAGCTTCACCCTGTGATCTGATGGAACTGCAAAATCCACCAGTTGAAAAGTTCTTTATTTTTTTGTTAATCAGCACTAGGTCTGGTCTTCTTGCTGGGATAAGGTGATCTGTTTTTATTTCAATATTTTATGCGTTTCGTTCTCAAGAACAGATTCTGGTTTATGCATATACCATTTTGTTGTATGGTCAAAATTTAATTTTTTTCATAATTCCCAGTGGATCACCTTCCCAGCCCAGTCGTGTCTAGTTTTGTACTCCCGTTGTGCTAGTTTGCTACATTCGCATAGTACATGATTTACAGTCTCATCTCTATTACCTCATAGTCTACATTTACTATTTTGTTGGGTCTTATCAATTTTCGCTATGATATAGTTTGTCTTTATGGCATTATTTTGTGCAGCAGTTATTAGTGATTCAGTCTCCCTTTTGAGGTTTCCTTTTCTTAACGATGTCCATGTTTTTTTCATGTGCAACCTCTCCAATTTGTCGTTTGAAGTGTTCATATATTGTTTTTTTTCCCATTTTTGTTTTCTAGTCTTTGTTGTTTTTTCTGTTTGTCCATATGTCACATCTACTATTGTTGGCCGCCATAAGTAATCTGTCTTTGCTCTTTTTGTGTAGTCTTCAAGTTGTTGGATTGTGGTTTCTACACAGTCCCTATGTTGGGCAAGACTCTTCCCTTCCTTTCTTGACACTATAACTATCTCTAATCGTCTTTAGGGTGGAGAGCCTTGTGCATGGTCATTAGTTTTCTTCATCCTTTGGTCAATCGTTATTATTATTATTATCATTATTATATATCTACTACTACTACTACTACTACTACTACTACTACTCTTTATTATTTATAACTATTTATAATTATTATAAGTTAACCTTTTTTTTAATCGTTTGAAGCTTTTCACTTCTGCATCAGATGACTCAAACTAATATAATGTGAGAATTTTTTAAGATTATTCACATAAAAAATATGTTTTAAATTTCTCTATCATTAAATAACATATAATAACTAATAATAACATTATCATAAAATAACGTGTACATATTTTTAAACATCGCTAGATGTATGATAAAATATAAATTAACAAAAAAAAAAAAAAAGTGAAAAAAAAAGTAAAGAAAAACCACAAATTAAAAAAAATGACGGTCATCTGGTTCTAAATTAGAAGAACGAACCATGAACTTGGAAGCACTCAAATTGCCTTTCTAGTTATCTAACCTTTTCCCACCCTTAAAAAAAGAGGGAATACTCTTTTATACTTCTTCTTTACTTTCTATTTTTATCAACTTGTCTCCGAGCAGTCCGGCATGTATCACGTGATGATACTTTAGTTAGTTATCAAAGTATCTAAGTGTTGCTAATTTTAAAACTAACTGACATGCAGAATGTTTCAAATTGAAGAATGTCAAGATACCAAACTTTCCACCTCCCACGCAAAAAGCGTTGGAACTAATTATACAGAAGTCTGACCTTACTCGTTAAAAAAAAGTGTTTTTTTTTTCATGATGTAGCCTTTGAGTGGTATCTAGGCTTTCTTTTATACTAGTGTTCATTTAGTGAGCCTAGATGTTTCATAATTGCTCTCTAGATTTTATATGTGATGAATTTACTAAGCTTTACTTAGTCTGACACATAGGCTCAGGTTGCTTACGGTACCTGCTGTTACTAAGTGGTCACCCACCGAAATATTGAAAAGGCTCATAACTGCCTAACTTTAATGAGTATAAGAGGTTCATAGGTGTTAACTCTGGTTCTTATAAAGCATTAGTTACTTAAAGGAAAGCACCCAATGTGGAATACTTCAGTTAGAGCAACAACAAACGCGTAGTTACACTTATACACTTCATTATAAATATATAGAGGGACGAAGTACCCCAGGCTATGAAATGTCTCAATGTCCAAACATACATAGTAGTGTAATAGAGGCAAAATAGGTGAAACCACTTACTATATGTAGAGTCTGTATGTCTGGCTGCACCATGTGTTTTGTTGGAGAGAGGTGACAAGCACCTCCGCACTTGTCCAGTAGCTTCGGCCAAGAGGGGTGATCTTCTTGGGTTCCTGCGTCACGTGACCAAAAGGCTCTTGACGCAGGAGATCTCCCTCAGACAAGAGAAACTGCTCTTACATGAGCTGTTCTTTTTTTTTGGGGGGGGGTAAACCTTCCAAGATGTAAAAGAAGTGTATATTTTTTTTTTTAAAGTAAATTAAATACAAATATTCGAATTGTATTTGTAATATAAGTTATTTACAAAACATAATCTAGTTTGAACCCACAGCTACGAGTTGCTTACGGTACCTGTTGTTACTAAGTGGTCACCCTTCAAACTAATCGAAAGGCTCATCACTGTTAACTTTGGTGAGAACTGCTTCTTGTTTGGTAAACCGTTCCAATAATTTCAGGATGTAAAAGAAGTGTATCGTTTAAGCAACAGTTTAGGAGAAGGAAAAATCTGAATCCAAACCAGCCGTATTCTGCTTAAAAATTGCTTGAAATTGAACTTGTGTCGCAAATCTCACCTGTGATAGAAGAATTTGATTAAATAATATTAAGTGGTCGCCACTCAAGTACTGAAAAGGCTCATCATTGCTTAACATAGTGTGCAATCATTTCCTGTTTGGTAAGCGGTTGCATACTTTCAAGATGTCGAAAAAGAACCAAAACTTCTGCTGCTTGAATAAATAAAAAAGTCGTCAGGTGGCCTAAAGCCGGTATCAACACAGACAACGGGAGTATACCCTCCCCTTTTTCACTAAGCGCTAGACCAAGAAGATTGTTTTTGGCGTCTGAGTTGGAAAGCGCCATACATAAATCAGCTCCCAATTTACCGCACAGATCACTGTGCTACTCATACGCTGAGGTTGAAGAGGGCGGCTTAACCGACTAAGCTAATACTGGAAACCTTGTGTGAATTAATCATATTATGTTTCGAAGTTATACTTTTACACTCTGTATGTTATAAATTTAAATTCTAATCTATCATATCTATCTATTTATCTATCTATTCAGGTCTATGGCGATTCAGTCATGACAAAGTAAATAAAAGAAGTCGACGTAAAAGGAGTCTTGACGTAACGCTTAAAGGAAATGTTTTATAAGATCTTAATTTAGAAAGCAAGCAACCAGCGCTATCTATCATCTTATCTATCATCTAATCTATCTATCTATCAGTGAAATTATGCTTGAACAACAGAAAGTTTATCTTTGAAAGAATCCTGCAAAAATAAAAAGCTTATAATGTTACATAATTATTTCCTATAGTGACTTGGAATGTTTGAGGGTTGAATAAAAGTGCAAATATCTCTTTGTTTCAGAATAACTAAGGAAGGGATAGAAATAATTAAAGTTATATAATTATCTAGATTTAGTGTCACTGTTTTGTTTTTTTCCTATCGTGAAACAATCACCGATCCCTAGAAGACGATCACCCAGTGTTTCGTAATAGACAACATTACATGATATCGAGCTGCATATCTAAAGGGACAAGTACGAAATAAGGGGATCAATAACATAGAATTCATCTTAAAACAAACACTTGTAAACATGCGTTTTATGGGTTGTAGACTATAGAATTTTGTTTTTCCTAAAAAAGAAACAAACCAAAAAAACAAAACATAAAAGAAAAACAAAAACACGAAAAAACAACAAACAACAAAGAAACAGCTAAGTTTATGTAACTGGCAATGTTTTAATGTTTTTAAAAACTCTATTGCTATTGTATTATTTGGATTATTGGAATATTGTCCCATCTTTATTGTCATTTGTACAGTTTTCGACCAGAGTATGCCTCCGACCTTCTTCAGATATTTTCTTGTCGGACTCGGGAACCTTCTTTCGACTCGGGGACTTTCTTTGTCGTAGTCGGCGAACCTCTTGTCGTAATCGGGGAGCCACACGGAACTTTGAACCTACTTTTATTTAAAGGTCCAGCGAGGGTAGCTATTCTCATTCGCGCTAACGAATAGCTGGGGTAGGGAGTTGTGTTAATTATTTTCTATGTTGTTGCCTCTATTCATGATGCAACCTGAATCCAGAGATACTGTCACTTAGACTTCTTAAAACCTACAATACCTTATCATAGGCCATGTGGTCCAATTGGACAGAAAGTTCCGGTTCGAAAAAAGAAGGTTCGATCAGAAGAATACCTGAAGAAGTGCCGGAGGGCATATCGGTCGAAACTTGTTACAAACATAACTATAAAGCTGGGGACGAACAGTCGAATAAGCAGAAATACTAATCATCAAGGCTCATCTCAAACATTTGAGAATAGTATTTGCTATTGTAGCAAATTCTAACATACATACATCGTAGCAAGTTTTACATTAACTGTGGTCTCTGGAAGATTCAACATAAGTATTATCATATTCATGATATTTTTAGTTTTACTGAGTACCTATTTGTTTGTCTTTGATTATTACATTTCAAACTAGTGTGCTTTTCTAGCCGTATTCACTAAGTATGCATAGCTTTTACTGTGTGACAGTGATCCAAATAAAAATTTAAGGGGGCTTCGTGTGATGTAAGGTTAGCCATTTGTCTCATTTATATTCTGGGTAGGTATTTACCCAACCCTTCCACTAAAGTTTTCCTTCTCTTAAGTCTAGTTGCACAAACACTCATCCAGGATTTGAACTCGAGTCGATTCCTATTTTCTACGACCGTAACCGGTTTTTACGACGCTAAGTGTGTTTTCATTGCGGAATGGTGATATTATTTATAACAAATCAGTTCTAAATCTAACATCTCTGACTCTTACAACTATGATATCACAAAGAAACTCTTTACAACACAAAAATACAGCATGAGCGAAGAATGCAATACATTTTCGCTATGCCATATTCTTCCTTTGGTTTGTGGGTCTAGCGGACTACTTAGTGAATAACAAGAACTAAGTATACGTACATTTATGCCTTAGAAATTTACTTGGATAAATACTGTTCCTTGTGTATTTATATTTACATTTTTAATGTAGTTTTTCTTAAGAGTTTTTCTGCACACGATCAAATGATCCTATAGTTTCAAAGTATTATTTCTATTTAGCCAGAGTCATTTGTTTGTGCACAATTTTAATGACTTCCAAAAACTAATATAATTCTTAATAAACAATTAAGCTTCAAGTAAATTATTCTTAATACAAATATCTTTCAGTTTTAGGAATCAATATTCTATCAAACACTAATTCTTTCAAACAGATCTATTGTAGCCATAGATGGCCTAACATGTACTCCACTCAAGTCAGAGTGACCTTGGAGGATGGCAATGAAGAAATATACCCCACATACACAGATGCTGGAGCCTCACTGTGCATATCAAGATTATTGTCGTACATAAAACACCCTTTCCTTCCGGTGGGGTCTTTGTAGAAGTGCCCGTATATTCTTATCTATAAATATACTGACACTGTTTACAAATCTATACGCTGCAAGTCAGTCTTTATTCTAATGACTTGTCTAAAAAGAATTGAAAATACCTCCTTTAGAATTTGAGATTTTATATTAAATGCTGGGGTAGTGAGAATGTTATTACATTGCGTTGGGAAATACATTTGATTTAAACCAAAGCTGAAGAAGCCATTTTTCTTGTCATTAGATGCTATACAATTACGATGATTACTCAATAAATAAAAAGCCCACGAAGAATTATCTCTCGGGTTACGGAACGTAAATAGAAAACACAAAAACAAACATAAAACAACTCACATACTATAAACTTAAATGATATCACATCATGGTGTTCAAGTTTAGCAAGCTAGTGTAGCAAGATACATTTATACTGAATAGCGTGAGTTCGTTCCTCGTGGATTCCTTATACTTTTGACCTTGTGACAACATCCATCCGGGCGAACGGGATGGGTAACTTTCCTTATTGGAGTCTCTCATCGTGGTGTAATGGTAGAAAATAATTTTCATGTTGCATTTTTCATTAACTTCATGTTATTAATAAATAAGTAGAAAATAATTTAATTAACATTATCAAGATCTATTTGACTGTGATGTGACCCTAACAGGTACTACTACTCCGGATCAAAAGTGGGCCTGGAAGTAACTGGTAATGAAGGGCACTCCACACTTTCCAGAGCTCCAAATTGTTGAACTCCACTAAGATCTACTTTAGAGTCCCCATGCCCAGGTCGCACATTTCGAAAGGCAATATACAATCATTTTTTTCCGACTATTTGCTTTATTCTTGGATACGAATATTTGTCGATCGATCTTAGTATTTCCACTGTGTAAGTTCAATAGGGCGGGATAAGATGGGTCGGTAGAGCGTTTGGCTAGAAACCCCAAGGTTCCTAAGTTCGATAACCGGTCCTCGCCGATCAGGTAAGTAGATAGAGGGTCTGTGGTAAAAGTAGGGGAGCTGAATGGTAGGTGTGGCGCCTCCACCTCAGACGTCAAACAATCTCTTGGTCTATGCGCCATTGAAAGGGGATGACTACGCTTGATGACTGCTGATACCGACTTTAAGCATTCCCCAACGACTGTACTTTTAGATTAAATAATAATGAATTATCAGTAATGAAAACCTATATATTTATACAGGTGTTCTTAATCTTCGTCGTTTATCTTGCAACACTCTGGTTAAAATGAGAGCACCAATCATCCAAGATGAAATGCAAACATGTAAATACTGATCATCTGGGTCACTTAATCACCGTATTCTTTTTCTTGATGAGTTCGTCACTGAGCTAAATATGGACCATTTCCATTTTTTCATCATAAAGAAAGAAAAGGACATACTACCAGAAAAATCTAACAAAAAAAGAAAGTGAAATAAGAGATGAGAGGGATGCAAATACGTAAAAAATTAGCTAATCTGTTTCGGTCGATAGTGAAAAGAAGAAAGAAGAAAAGAGTTAAGAGGACGAGAAATTTAATACAAGATTATTATACGTTTTAATATTGAACTTATTTGCAAAGTCTTACGTAACATACCAAACATTGTAATAATTGAATTATCCTATGTGGTATAACATGTTGCTAGTACAAATAATCCATGATATAATAGATCAGTCAGGGCAACTGATGCTTCGTGAATTTAATTTGGACCATTGGGGTTATCGGTAATGCCATCTCGTCACAAGTAACACGTAACAATTGTACTCAGTGAAATGCTTACCTGGTCATCTTTGTGTTGGGTGGAGTAGAAATAATCAGCTAATCTTGTGGCATACTCCAACACTAAGTAAACCTGGTCCTCTTGTTCGAGGGGTAAGTCTGAGTTTATGATTAGCGCTTGATGTTGCTCAAAAGGGAATATCGGCAGTTATTTTTTGCCGATACTTACCTGGGAGGCTTGCTTCTTCGGGGCGCCACTCATTAAACAACCCTGTCACCTTCCATCACGCGTGGGATTTGGTAAATACCTAACTTGTGATACATTATATCAAAGCGAGCAGAGAATATATTAGACCTCCTGGGAAAGGTGGATTCATGCCTTTCTCAAGGACATGGTAAATTTCATTTGTTTGTAACTCATAATATGTTTTATAATTAATAATAGTAATTATTGCTTCAAGTGAATATTTTAATACAAATAAGAAAGTAAAAAGTTAAAGTCGACGAAGGGGCCTATTGTCGGTAAAATCAGGCCAGACTTTTTCACTAGCGTAGAACAAGGAGATTTGGCTTTTGCGATCTGATGGAGCTGAGAACACACGTTATTTTCTTTACGCTTCTCCTTTACCGCACAAGAATCCCTGGTGCGCTCAATACGCTGTTGTCGAGGGTCGTTTGAACCCGGAACCTTGTGTTCCAGCGGTGCTCTACCAGCTAAGCTATAGAGTAATACGAAATTTAATCAGATTTTACGACCCTTATGCAGCGTTGATGCTTACAAAACTAGTATCTAGCTGATTAGCCCGTGAATTCGATCCTCAAAATGGTGACTTACAGGCTTTTTCCAATGTAACCACACTTAGTTTAATTTATCTTTTGACACTTCCCGTGGTTTATAATTTTTATCTAGCAAATATAGACTACCAGAACGTTACAATTGAGTTTTGGTTCTCACTATAAGTCCAAATTAATGGCCTTGTGCTAAACTAACTCAGTAAATGACTATAAGATCATAGAACCATAAATGCAGGGATTCATTAATTCATTTAGCTGGCCTTCTTTCCAAGAATAAACGTTCTGTTGGGAGACAATAAATAATTATCTCCTTAGAGAATGGAATATCTTTGGATACTTCGGGGTGGTCTTATGACAGTTTCACAACCCATCCCGACCCGCTTTTAGGTCTCTTTTCTTTAAACACACAGACGAATCTCTGACTCTGCCCGGTAATAGTTAAGCCATGTAATATTTATTTTCCACATCAAATAAACCTTCTCCTTTTGTGTCCCTGTCCACATACTGCTAGTTCATTGATAATCTCTCATAATATTTTCTGCAGGAACGTTTGTGCATTTCTTTTTATTAATACCATTGATATTATTATATGCATATAAGGATAACATATATTGTATGTGTAAATATGTTTATATTGTCTTTCCGTTTCGTTCGTGTCAGTGTTAGTCTATCACGGATTACTAAATGCTAATATTGGCCCTAAATCTTCTGTCCTCGGGGTTCTTAAAAATGTTATCCTGGGTATGCGCTAAACTGCATTGAGTGGTGATGCTCCAGTTCTGGAGTTCTGGGGAGTGTGAAGACTTTTATTGAATTACTCCCAGGTTTCACTCTAACAGAGTGTAGTACCTGTGAGATTCCCATCTATGGTCAATTGAACTGTTTACAAAATTAATTCGTATTGAATAGGACGTTAAAAACAAACAACAAGGAAACATTACACAAAAATGTATATGAATGTACAATGAAAGCGATTCCTAACATAAAATATAACCCATATCAATTACTCATATCTTCTTTAGCACCATAAAGTCAATTTTATACTTCAAATAACCACATTTACAAAGATTCATAAATAGTATGCCGACAGTTTATCTATGCCCTATGTTTAATTAGTAAATATTATCCCAACTTGAATTTGAAACCGTTCGCGGTCTCTATTATTGTGGTATCATCTCAACTAAAAGGCCAACTCAAGCTATATCCCAATTGTCAATCCATGTCTCAAGATTGGACCCAAGATTCGACTTACATGAGTGTACACGATAATCTACATCATCTTCAGCAATTATATTAGTTTTAGTAATCTAAGGAATCCTCTGTATTTTTTCAGTTATACAGGATTTGTATCACCGCCTAATAATATTGGACGCTCACTTTGCTTCGAAACGTTGGAAATTAAATTTGCAGAAAGCGCATCAAGAAAAAGAAGAAGGAAAACTGTCCGAGAATTGAGAATAAAAAGAAGAAAAAAATTCTGGGTGCATTTTGGATTGGCCGCAGGTAAAAGTTTCGAGGCGCATTTACCAGCGTCCTGGGGAGATTGCTTGAAGATATGCCTCGGGCGACTCTACTGTCGTTACGGACTTGTCTTTTTCTTTCTCACCTGCAACAACCCTACATAAAAAAAAAGAAAAAAAAAAAAAGAAAAAAAAAGAAAAAAAGATGCTGCTCCTAATTATCTTTTTATTATTTATTTTTTCCTCTTTCCAGTTTCTACTGTCTAAAAATGGGAACGTTTCACTGAAAGGGCACGCGTGTGGATTATTTGTATGACGGTTACGAAAGTAAAGAATAAATTAAGCAAAATAGTAAAATAAGAGGAATAACTGTTGATGGAAATGAGGATGATAGACAAATAAAACAAGACAACAAGAACATAATAATAATAATATATAATAATAATATAATTAAAGCAGAGTAATTAACAATACTTCGTAAAATATACTACATAAAATACGCGGGTGACGAACTTCATACGATAGTCATTTCTGATGTTGATGCTTTTTTATTAATGGGATGAAGCTCTGCAACACCGATGGAGAAATGTGTTCGACCCTGTCACATTCCATGACAGTATTCTGGTCAGCTTATGACTTTTTCATCAGATCCTCGTACGTAAAATATACAGAAATATTGCACAATAATAATAAATTCGTCATTAGAGAAGAATTGAATCATAAGATTCTGTTTAATATAATAATATATAATAATAATAATAATAATAATATTATCGAAGCCGATCTCTATAGTAGAATCTCATCTGCACTATTCTTAAATGGACACAGAGAGGAAACTCGAGACGAAAGGACAAAAGACAATGGAATTGATGACGATGCACAGGCCTTAATCCTGAGAGATGACATAGACAGGCAATGTGTCAAGAAAGATGCAGGAAAAGAATACTCGTCAATCAATTAAGGACTGCGTAGGATACAACAATACAAGGAATAGGGGGATAAGCAAAAAGGCAAAGAAAATAATTTCAGCAGCCAGTAATAGAAGTGGTCAACATAATACAACAGTAAACTAAATTTTTTAGAAAAAATAGGAAGAAAAACAACTGTTATAGCATACTAGAGTGATCTGGACATGGCTAAGAAGGG
Source organism: Doryteuthis pealeii (assembly GCA_023376005.1). NCBI lineage: Eukaryota > Metazoa > Mollusca > Cephalopoda > Myopsida > Loliginidae > Doryteuthis > Doryteuthis pealeii. Next base: position 24,939,279 of record CM042137.1, read on the forward strand.
GAAACCTGAAGTGAGAAACTGAATCTCTTTATAGCAGCACAAAATAATGTTACAATGGACAATTATATTGAGTTGAAATACACTACAGATATTGCAAGTGTAGGTTTATGTGTGACACCAGAGACGAAACGGTTATCACACAATAGCCGAATGCAGTAACTGGGACAAAAGAACAAGAGTAGCCGACTGGGTAGGAATGACGATCCATTAGGAAATTGTGAATAGAGTTGAAAATTTGACAATACTAACTATGGTATATGCAGCAAATCAGAACTGTCATAGAAAATGAGACTTAATAAATACTCTGGGATTTTGAGATTCAATGGATCCAGCCGAAACCGACCAGATATTAATATTAATTAAAAAAAAGAGAAAAAGAGGTTTTTATCTAGTAGATTCAGAAAAAGATAGAAATATTTGGATCTTGCCAGAGACTGACGGTGGGATTACTGTAGTTGGTAACCCTAGGAAAAACTGGGTTCCCCCCCCCCCAAGTTTTGAAAGAGACTGGGAATTAGAAATCAGAGTAAGAATTGAGAGCTATCCATGACATGCATTGGTTATGATCGGCTAGAGATATCAAAGATTTAGAAGTCTGAGGAGACTTCATGTCACCCAGACTTTAGTGGAAGACCATAAACTAACGTTGTGTGAAAAAAGGATGATGAGACGTGGGAAAAAGTAAGCTGAAAAAAGAAAAAAGATAATCAACAGAAAAAAGACGACGCCATTTAGAATGAATAAGTGGGAGCTGAAGCGAAGAAAGAGAGAAAGCGGAAGTGAATAGAAAGGAAAAGAGGATAATAATAATGATACGAAAGAGTACAAAAAGGAAAAGGAAAAGTAGAGAAGAAGAAAGAAGAAGAAGAAGAAGAAGAAGAGAAGAAAGAAGAAGAAGAAGAAGAAGAAGAAGAAGAATAAATAATTGATAGAATAAAATTAAAAATAGATACGTGAGGATAAAGAATAGTAAGAAGGAACGGACAGCAGTTTAGAATAAGATGATGATGATAATGCGAACGACGACGACGAACGACGCGACGACAAAAGAAGAAGAAGAAGAAGAAGAAGAAGAAGAAGAAGAAGAAGAAGAAGAAAGAAGAAGAAGAGAAAATGACGGCAATAATTCAATTAAAATAAAAAATATAAAATAAGAAGATGTTGAGGATAAGTAAGTAGGAGGAACAGCACAGATTAGAAGAAGAGAAGAAGAAGAAGAAGAAGAAGAAAGAAGAAGAAGAAGAAGAAGAAGAAGAGCAAAGACACGATGTTGACTAGAAAGAGAGAGAGAAGGGCGATGTTGATAAGAAAAAAAGAAAGACCACGATGTGGTTTGGATGAAGAACACAGTAGATAACACCAACATCATCATAAGCACAGCAACACAAAACAATAAATGTATAATAGGATAGACAGTAAAAATACAAAATATATCTTTTTTTAGGAAGATGTGAAAAAAAGTAACCTCCATAATTCTCAGCTTAAAATTTCAAATATTGATTTTTGTCCGCAAGTAACCCGTCTTATCCAATCGGTTGATTGGTTCTTGACGCTGCCTATGCCCGGAACTCACTTTTTTTTTTGTAGATTATGTCATATTACGGCTACACGTTCCACTCCAATTGCTTTTCCCCTTTTCGCACCCGCAATATTGCATAATCCTACAAAAAACAAGTGAGTTCCGGGTAGGCAGTCAAGAACCAATCAACGATTGGATAAGGACGGGTTACTTGCGGGAACAAAAATTAATATTTGAAATTATTAGCTGAAGAATTATGGAGGTTGTATTTTATTTCATCTGTCCTAACAAAAGAGTATATTTTGTATTTATGTCTTCCTATGTTGATGCATTATTGTTGTTGTTGTTGCTGCTGCTTATGATGATGTTGTGATCTACTTGTTTTCTTCATCCAAACCACATCGTGTTCTTTCTATTTTCTTCTTATCCACATGCCTTCTCTCTCTCTTCTTAGTCACATCGTGTCTTTTGCTCTTCTTCTTCTTCTTCTTCTTCTCTTCTCTTCTCTTCTTCTTCTTCTTCCTTCTTCTAATCTGTGCTGTTTCCTTCCTACTTACTTATCCTCGAACATCTTCTTATTTTATATTTCTTTTATTTTTATTGAATTATTTGCGCGTCTTTCTCTTCTTCTCTTCTTCTTCTTTTCTTCTTCTTCTTTCTTCTTCTTCTTCTTCTTCTTTGCGTCGCGTCGTCGTCGTCGTCGTGCGTCATTATCATCATCATCTTATCTAAACTGTGTCTGTTTCCTTCTTACTTATTTCTTTATCCTCGACGTTCTATTTTTATATTTTTTTTATTCTTCAAATTATTTATCTTCTTCTTCTTCTTCTTCTTCTTCTTCTTCTTCTTCTTCTTCTTCTTCTTCTTCTTCTTCTTCTTTCTACCTTTTTCCTTTTCCTTTTTGTACTTCTTTTTCGTATCATTATTATTATCCTTCTTTTTCTTTTCTATTCACTTCCTGCTTTTTCTTTTCTCCTTTCAGCTCCCTTATTCATTCTAATTCGTCGTCTTTTTTCTTTATTATCTTTTCCTTTTTTCAGCTTACTTTTTTCCCACGTCTTCATCATCCTTTTTTCACACTAACGTTAGTTTATGGTCTTCCACTAAAGTCTGGTGACATGAAGTCTCCTCAGATCTTCTGAAATCTTCTGAGTATTCTAGCCGATCATAACAATGCTATTGTCTGGATAGTCTCAATTCTTACTCTGATTTCTATTCCCCAGTCTCCTTTCAAAACTTTGGGGACAGTTCCTAGGGTACCAACTACAGTTAATCCACCGTCAGCTCTCTGGCAAGATCCAAGTATTTTCTATCTTTTTGCTTGGAATCAAATAGATAAAAAATCTCTTTTTCTTCTTTTTTTAATTAATATTAATTCTGGTCGGTTTCGGCTGGTCCATTTGAATCTCAAAATCCCAGAGTATTTTATAAGTCTCATTTTCTATGACAGGTTCTGATTTGTGCATATACCATTTAGTAGTATTGTCAAATTTTCAACTCTATCACAATTCCTAATGGATCGTCATTCCTACCCAGTCGTGCTTACTCTTGGGTTCTTTTGTCCCAGTTACTGCATTCGCTTATTGTGTGATTAACCGTTTCGTCTCTGTGTCCACATAACTACACTTGCAATTCTGTAGTGTATTTCAACTCAATATAATTTGTCCATGTAACATTATTTGTGGCTATTAAAAGAGATTCAGTTTCTCACTTCAGGTTTCCCCTTCTTAGCCATGTCCAGATCATCTAGTATCTATACAGTTGTTTTTCTTCCTATTTTTTCTAAAAAATTTTAGTTTACTGTGTATTCTTATGTTGACATTGCTATTACTGGCTGCTGTAATTAGTTTTCCTTTGCTCTTTTTTGCGTATCCCTATTCCTTGTATTGTTGTATCTACGCAGTCCTTAATGATGACGAGTCTTCTTCCTGCATCTTTTCTTGACACATGCCTGTCTATGTCATCTCTCAGATGTAAGGCCTTGTGCATCGTCATCAATTCCATTGTCTTTTAGTCCTTTCGTCTGAGTTCCTCTCTTGTCCATTTTAAGAATAGTGCAGATGAGATTTCTACTATAGAGATCGCTTTCGATAATTTATTATTATTATTATTATTATTATTATTATTATTATTATTAAACAGGAATCTTTATGATCTCAATTCTTTCTCTAATGACGAATTGTTATTATTATTGGTGCAATATTTCATGTATATTTTACGTACGAGGATCTGATGAAAAGTTCATAAGCTGACCAGGATACTGTCATGGAATGTGACAGGGTCGACACATTTCTCCCATCGGTGTTGCAGAGCTTCGATCCCATTAATAAAAAAGTCATCAACAGCAGAAATGACGTCATCGTATGAAGTTTTCAGTTCACCCGCGTATTTACTGTATTATTATTTTACGAAGTTTATTGTTATTACTCTGCTTTTATTATTATTATTATTATTATTATTATTATTATTATTGTTCTTGTTGTTCTTGTTGTTATTTTCTATCATCCTCATTTCCATCAGCAGTTTTATTCCTCTTATTTTTACTATTTTTCTTAATTTTATTTCTTTACTTTCGTAACCGTCATACAAATAATCCACACGCGTGCCCTTCAGTGAAACGTTCCCATTTTTAGAAGTAGAAACTGGAAAGAGGAAAAAATAAATAATAAAAAGATAGATTAGAAGCAGCATCTTTTTTTTTTTTTTTTTTTTTTTTTTTTTTTTTCTTTTTTTTATGTAGGGTTGTTGCAGGTGAGAAGAATAAGACAAGTCCGTAACGACAGTAGAGTCGCCCGAGGGCATATCTTCAAGCAATCTCCCCAGGCGCTGGTAAATGCGCTTCGAACTTTTTCCTGGCCAATCAAAATGCCACCCAGATTTGTTTTCTTCTTTTTATTTCTCAATTCTCGACAGTTTTTCTTCTTTTTCTTGATCGCTTTCTGCAAATTTAAGTTTCCAACTTTCGAGCAAAGGTTGAGCGTCCAATATTATTAGGCGGTGAAACAATCCTTATAACTGAAAAATACAGGAGTTCCTTAGATTACTAAACTAATATAATTGTTGAAGATGTAGATTATCGTGTACACTCATGTATAGGTCGAATCTTGGGTCCCAATCTTTGAGACAGGGATTGACAATTGGGATATGCTGAGTTGGCCTTTTCAGTTGAATGATACACAATATAGAACCGGCGAACGGGTTTCAAATTCAAGTTGGGATAATGATTTACTAAATTTACATGTGCATAGATATAACTTGTGTGCATACTATTTATGAATTCTTTGTGGAAATGTGGTTATTTGTAATATAAAATTTGACTTTATGGTGCTAAAGAAGATATTGAGTAATTGATATGGGTTTATTTTATGTTAGGGAATCGTGTTCATTGTACATTCATATTTACATTTTTTGTGTAATTGTTTCTTGTTTGTTTGTTTTTTCATACGGTCCTATTCAATACGAATAATTTTTAAACAGTTCAATTTGACCCATAGATGGGAATCTCACAGGTACTACCACTCTGGGTTAGAGTGAACCTGGGAGTAATGGCAATAAAAGGATACTTCACACTCCCCAGAACTCCAGAACTGGAGCATCACCATCAGATGCAGTTTAGTGCCATACCCAGGATAACATTTTTGTAAGTAACCCCGAGGGGACATGGAAGATGTTTAGGGCCAATATTAGCATTAGTATATCCGTGATATACTAACACTGGACACAACGAAAGGAAAGACAATATAAACATATTTACACATACAAGTATATTTAACCTTTTATATGCATATTATATAATATCAATGGTATTAATAAAAGAAATGCACAAACGTTCCTGCTAGAAATATATGGATATTATTCTATGAACTAGCAGTATGTGGAAGGGACACAAAATGGAAGAAGGTTTATTTGATGTGGAAAATTAAAATAGTTACATGGCTTAACTATTACCGGGCAGAGTCAGAGATTCGTCTGTGCTGTTTAAAGAAAAGAGACAAAACGGGTCGGGATGGGTTGCTGAAACTGTCATGAGACACCCCGAGTAGTATCCAAATGATATTCCCATTCTCTAAGGAAGATAATTATTTATTGTCTCCCAACAGAACGTTTATTCTTGGGAAAGAAGTCCAGCTAAAGTGAATTAATGAATCCCTGCATTTTATGGTTATGATGCTATAGTCATTTACTGAGGTTAGTTTAGCACAAGGCCATTAATTTGGAGCTTATAGTGAGGAACAAACTCAATTGTAACGTTCTGGTAGTCTATATTTCTGCTAGGATAAAAATTAAACCACGGGAAGTGTCTATAAAATAAATTAAACTAAGTGTGGGTTACATTTGGCAAAAGGCTGTAAGTCACTCAGTGAGGATCGAATTCACGGCTAATCAGTCTGAGATACTAGTTTGGTAAGCATCACGCTGCGATAAGGTTCGTAAAATCCGGTTAAATTTCGTATTACTCTATAGCTTAGTTGGTAGAGCATCCGGCTGGGAACCACAAGGTTCCGGGTTCAATAACGACCCTCGACAACAGCGTATGAGCAGCACAGGGATCTGTGCGGTAAAGTGGAGAGCTAAAGTAAAGTAGGTGTGTCGCTCCACCTCAGACGCAAAAGCAATCTCCTTGGTCTAGCGCTAGTGAAAAGTCTGGCTGATACCGACAATAGGCCCCTTCGTCGACTTTACTTTTTTACTTACTTATTTGTATTAAGAATATTCACTTGAAGCAATAATTACTTATTATTAATTATTCAAAACCATATTATGATTTACAAACAATGAATTTACCTATGTCCTTGAGAAAGGCATGAATCCACCTTTCCCAGGAGGTCAAATAGTATTCTCTGCTGCTGATATAATGTATCCAAGTAGGTATTTACCCAAATCCCACGGTGATGGAAGGTGACCAGGGGTTGTTTAATGAGTGGCGCCCCGAAGGAAGCAAGCCTCCCAGGTAAGGTATCGGGCAAAATAACTGCGATATTCCCTTTTTGGAGCAACTCAAGCGCTAATCAATAAACTCAGACTTTACCCCTCGAGACAAGAGGACAGGTGTTACTTAGTGTGGAGTTGCCCACAAGATTAGCTGATTTATTTCTACTCCACCCAACACAAAGATGACCAGGTAAGCATTTCACTGAGTACAATTTGTTACGTGTTACTTGGTGACGAGATGGGCATTACCGAGTAACCCCAATGTCCAATAAATGTCACGAAGCATCTAGTGTGGCCCCTTGACGATCTATTATATCATGGATTATTTTGATACTAGCAACATGGTTATACCACAGTATGATAATTCAATTATTACAATGTTTGGTATGTTTACGTAAGAGCTTTTGCAAAATAGTTCAATATGTAAAACGTATAATAATCTTGATTTAACTTTCTCGTCCTCTTACTCGTTTTTTCTTTCTTTCCTTCTTTTCACTATCGACCGAAACAGATTAGCCTAATTTTTTCGCGTGCTCATCCCCTCTCTATCTCTTTATTTTACTTTCTTTCTTTCTTGTTATATTTTTCTGGGTAGTATGTCCTTTCTTTCTTTATGATGAAAATGGAATGGTCCATTATTTAGCTCAGGTGACGAGACTCATAAGAAATAAGAATACGGTGGATAAGTGACGCCAGATGATCAGTATTTACATGTTTGCATTTCATCTTGGATGATTTGGGTGCTCTCATTTTTAACCAGAGGGTGTTGCAAGATGATAACGGACGGAAGATTAAGGAACACCTGTATAAATATATAGGTTTTCATTACTGATAATTTCATTATTATTGAACTATAAAGTAAAGTCGTTGGGGTGGCCTAAAGTCGGTATCAGCCAGTCATCAAGGGAGTCTATCCCCTTTTCAATGGCGCTAGACCAAGGAGATTGTTTTGGCGTCTGAGGTGGAGCGCCACACCTACCATCAGCTCCCTACTTTACCGCACAGACCCTATGCTACTCATACGCTGAGTCGGCGAGGACCGGTATCGAACTAGGAACCTTGTGGTTTCTAGCCAAACGCTCTACCGACTCAGCTATCCCGGCCCCTATTGAACTATACACAGTGGTAAATACTAAGATCGATCGACAAATATTCTATCCAAAGAATAAAGCAAATAGATCGGAAAAAATGGAGTTGTTATATTTTGCCTTTCGAAATGTGGCGTATCCTGGGCATGACTCTAAAGTAGATCTAGTGGTGAGGTTCCAATTTTGGAGCTCTGGAAAGTGTGGAGTGCCCTTTCATTACCATTACTTCCAGGCCCACTTTGATCCGGAGTAGTAGTACCTGTTAGGGTCACATCTACAGGTCAAATAGATCTTTGTAAGTTAATTAAAATTATTTCTACTTATTTATTAATACACATGAAGTTAATGAAAAATGCAACATGAAAATTATTTCTACCATTACACCACGATGAGAGACTCCAATAGAAATTTACCCATCCCGTTCGCCACGAATAGGATGTGTCACAAGGTCAAAAGTATAGGGAATCCAGCGAGGAACGAACTCGCTATTCAGTAGTAATGTATCTGCTACACTAGCTTGCTAACTATTACACCATGATGTGATATCCTTTAAGTTTTGAATAGTATGTGAGTTGTTTTTGTTTTGTTTTTTGTTTTTTCTTTACGTTCCTAACCCGAGAGATAATTCTTCCGGGCTTTTTATTATGTGAGTATCATGAATTGTATAGCTATCTAATGACAAGGAAAAATGGCTTCTTCAGCTTTGGGTTTAAATCAATGGGCTCATTTCCAACGCAATTTTGTAGTAACATGTCTCACTACCCCAGCATTTAATATAAAATCTCAAATTCTAAAGGATTATTTTCAAGTTCTTAGACAAGCTCATTAGAATAAAGACTGACTTGCAGCGTATAAGATTTGTAAGAAGTGTCAGTATATTTATAGATAAATATACTGGCACTTCTTACAAAGACCCCCACCGAAGGAAATGGGGTGTTTTAGGTACGACAATAACTTGTATGGCACAGTGAGGCTCCAGATCTGGTGTATGTGGGGTATATCTTCATTGCCATTACTCCAAGGTCCACTCTGACTTGGAGTGGCAGTACATGTTAGGGTCCCATCTATGGGTTAAATAGATCTGTTTGAAAAGGATTAGTGTTTGATAGGAATATTTGATGCCCTAAAACTGAAAGATATTTGTATTAAGAATAATTACTTGAAGCTATAATTGTTTATTAAGAATTATTATTAGTTTTTGGAAGTCATAAAATTGTGCACAAACAAATGACTCTGGCTAAATAGAAATAATTACTTGAAACTATATGATCATTTGATCGTGTGCAGAAAACTCTTAAGAAATAACTACATTAAAATGTAAATATAAATACACAGTGAACAGTATATTTATCAATGTATAATTTCTAAGGGATAAATTGTACTGTACTTAGTTCTTGTTATTCACTAAGCTTAGTCTCGTACGACACAAGACCAAAGGAAGAAATGGCAGTAGGAAAATTGTATTGCATCTCTTCTTCATGCTGTATTTTGTGTTTGTAAAGAGTTTCTTTGTGATATACATGAGTTTGTAAGAGGTCAGAGATGTTAAGATTAGAACGTGATGTTTATAAATACATATGCACCATGCCGCAATGAAAACACACTTAGCGTAACGGTTACGGTCGTAGAAAATAGAATCGGTGACTCGAGTTCAAATCCTGGATGAGGCTGTTTGTGCAACTAGACTAAGAGAAGGAAAACTTTAGTGGAAGGGTTGGGTAAATACCTACCCAGAAGTTATAAATGAGACAAGATGGCTAACCTTTACATCACAGCGAAGCCCCCTTAAATATTTTATTTGGATCATGTCACACAGTAAAAGCTATGCTATACTTAGTGAATACGGCTAGAAAGCACACTAGTTGAAATGTAATAATCAAGACAAACAAGATTAGGATACTCGATTAAAACTAAAAATATCACTGAATGATGATAATACTTCATGTTGAATCTTCAGAAGACCACAGTTAGTGTTAAAACTGGCTACGATTGTAATGTAGTGTTAGAATTTGCTACAATAGCAATATACTATTTCTCTAAATGTTTGAGATGAGGCTTGATGATTAGTATTATCTGCGTTATTCGGACTGTTGTCCCCATCTTTATAGTTATTTGTACAACGTTTCGACCGATATGCCCTCCGGCCTTCTTCAGGTATTTCTTCTCGGACTCGGGAACCTTCTTTTCGAACTCGGGAACTTTCTTGTCCAATTGGACACATGGCCTAGTTGATAAGGTAGTTAGGTTAAGACAGTTCTAAGTGACAGTTATCTCTGGATTCCGGGTTCAATCATGAATAGAGGCAACAACATAGAAAGATAATTAACACAACTCCTACCCCAGCTATGGTTAGCGGAATGAGAATAGGATACCCTCGTGGACTAAATAAAGGGTTAGGTTCAAAGTTCCGTGATGGCTCCCGATTACGACAAGAAGGTTCCCGACTACGACAAGAAAGTCCCCGAGTTCGAAAAGAAGGTTCCCGAGTCCGACAAGAAATATCTGAAGAAGGTCGGAGGGCATATCGGTCGAAACGTTGTACAAATGACAATAAAGATGGGGACAATAGTCCGAATAATCCAAATAATACTAATAGCAATATAGTTTTAAAACATTAAAAGCATTGCCAGTTACATAAACTTAGCTGTTTGTTTGTTGTTTTGTTGTTTCGTGTTTTTGTTTTCTTTTTATGTTTTTGTTTGTTTTGGGTTTGTTTTTTCTTTTTTTAGAAAACAAAATTCTATAGTCTACAACCCATAAAACGCATGTTTTACAAGAGTGTTTGTTTAAGATGAATCTATGTTATTGATCCCCTTATTTCGTCACTGTCCCTTTAGATATGCAGCTCGATATCATTGTAATGTTGTCTATTACGAAACACTGGGGTGATCGTCTTCTAGGGATCGGTGATTGCTTCACGATAGGAAAAAAACAAAACAGTGACACTAAATCTAGATAATTATATAACTTTAATTATTTCTATCCCTTCCTTAGTTATTCTGAAACAAAGAGATATTTGCACTTTTATTCAACCCTCAAACATTCCAAGTCACTATAGGAAATAATTATGTAACATTTTATAAGCATTTTTATTTTTTGCAGGTATCTTTCAAAGATAAACTTTCTGGTTTCAAGCATAATTTCACTGATAGATAGATAGATAGATAGATAGATAGATAGATAGATAGATAGATAGATAACGCGTGTTTGCTTGCTTCTAAATTAAGATCTTATAAACATTTCCTTTAAGCGTTACGTCAAGACTCCTTTTACGTCGACTTCTTTTTTATTTACTTTGTCATGACTGAATCGCCATAGACCCTGAATAGATAGATAAATAGATAGATAGATAGATTAGAATTGATATTTTAGTAACATACAGAGTGTATAAAAGTATAACTTCGAAACATAATATGATTAGATTCACACAAAGGTTTCCAGTATTTAGCTTAGTCGGTAGAGCCGGCCCTCTTCAACTCAGCGTATGAGTAGCACAGTGATCTGTGCGGTAAATTGGGGAGCTGATGTTATGTATGGCGCTCCAACTCAGACGCCAAAAACAATCTTCTTGGTCTAGCGCTAGTGAAAAGGGGATATACTCCCCGTTGTCTGGTTGATACCGGCTTTAGGCCACCTGACGACTTTTTATTTATTCAAGCAGCAGAAAGTTTTGGTTCTTTTTCGACATCTTGAAAGTATTGCAACCGCTTACCAAACAGGAAATGTTGCACACCGATGTTAAGCAATGATGAGCCTTTTCAGTACTTGAGTGGGCGACCACTTAATATATATTTAATCAATTCTTCTATCACAGGTGAGATGCGACACAAGTTCAAATTTTAAGCAATTTTTAAGCAGAATACGGCTGGTTTGGATTCAGATTTTTCCTTCTCCTAAACTTGTTGCTTAAACAATACACTTCTTTTACATCCTGAAATTATTGGAACGGTTTACCAAACAAGAAGCATTTCTCACCAAAGTTAAGCAGTGATGAGCCTTTTCGATAGTTTGAAGGGTGACCACTTAGTAACAACAGGTACCGTAAGCAACTCGTAGCCTGTGGGTCAAACTAGATACTGTTTTGTAAAATACATTATATACAAATACAATTCGAATATTTGTATTTAATTTACTTTAATAAAAAAAATAATACACTTCTTTTACATCTTGGAAAGGTTTACCCCCCCCAAAAAAAAAGAACAGCTCATGTAAGAGCAGTTTCTCTTGTCTGAGGGAGATCTCCTGCGTCAAGAGCCCCTTTTTGGTCACGTGACGCAGGAACCCAAGAAGATCACCCTCTTTGGCCGAAGCTACTGGACAAGTGCGGAGGTGCTTGTCACCTCTCTCCAACAAACACATGGTGCATGCCAGACAGTACAGACTCTACATATAGTAAGTGGTTTCCACCTATTTTGCCTCTATTACACTACTATGTATGTTTGGACATTTGAGACATTTCATAGCCTGGGGTACTTCGTCCCTCTATATATGTTATAATGAAAGTTGTATAAGTGTAACTAACGCGTTTGTTGTTGCTCTAACTGAAGTATTCCACATTGGGTGCTTTTCCTTTAAGTAACCTAATGCTTTATAAGAACCAGAGTTAACACTCTATGAACCTCTTATACTCATTAAAGTTAGGCAGTTATGAGCCTTTTCAATATTTCGGTGGGTGACCACTTAGTAACAGCAGGTACCGTAAGCAACCTGAGACCTATGTGTCAGACTAAGTAAAGCTTAGTAAATTCCATCACATATAAACATCTAGAGAGCAATTATGAAACATCTAGGCTCACTAAAGTGAACACTAGTATAAAAGAAAGCCTAGATACCACTCAAAGGCTACATCATGAAAAAAAAACACTTTTTTTAACGAGTAAGGTCATGACTTCTGTATAATTAGTTCCAACGCTTTTTGCGTGGGAGGGTGGAAAGTTTGGTATCTTTGACATCTTCAATTTGAAACATTCTGCATGTCAGTTAGTTTTAAAATTAGCAACACTTTAGATACTTTGATAACTAACTAAAGTATCATCACGTGATACATGCCGGCTGCTCGGAGACAAGTTGATAAAAATAGAAAGTAAAGAAGAAGTATAAAAAGAGTATTTCCTCTTTTTTTTAAGGGTGGGAAAAGTTTAGATAACTAGAAAGGCAATTTGAGTGCTTCCAAGTTCATGGTTCGTTCTTCTAATTTAGAACCAGATGACCGTCTATTTTTTTTTTAATTTGTGGTTTTTTCTTTACTTTTTTTCACTTTTTTTTTTTTTGTTAATTTTATATTTTATCATACATCTAGCGATGTTTAAAAATATGTACACGTTATTTTATGATAATGTTATTATTAGTTATTATATTGTTATTTAATGATAGAAATTTTAAAACATATTTTTTATGTGAATATCTTAAAAATTCTTCACATATATTAGTTTGAGTCATCTGATGCAGAAGTGAAAAGCTCAAACGATTAAAAAAAAGGTTAACTTATAATAATTATAAATAGTTATAAATAATAAAGAGTAGTAGTAGTAGTAGTAGTAGTAGTAGTAGTAGTAATAATAATAATAATGATAATAATAATAATAACGATTGACCAAAGGATGAGAAAACTAATGACCATGCACAAGGCTCTCCACCCTAAAGACGATAGAGATAGATTATATGTGTCAAGAAAGGAAGGGGGAAGAGGTCTTGCCAACATAGAGGACTGTGTAGAAACCACAATCCAACAACTTGAAGACTACACAAGAAAGAGCAAAGACAGATTACTTATGGCGGCCAACAATAGTAGATGTGACATATGGACAAACAGAAAAACAACAAAGACTAGAAAACAAAAATGGGAAAAAAAACAATTATATGAACACTTCAAACGACAAATTGGAGAGGTTGCACATGAAAAAACATGGACATCGTTAAGAAAAGGAAACCTCAAAAGGGAGACTGAATCACTAATAACTGCTGCACAAAATAATGCCATAAAGACAAACTATATCATAGCGAAAATTGATAAGACCCAACAAAATAGTAAATGTAGACTATGAGGTAATAGAGATGAGACTGTAAACCATGTACTATGCGAATGTAGCAAACTAGCACAACGGGAGTACAAAACTAGACACGACTGGGCTGGGAAGGTGATCCACTGGGAATTATGAAAAAAATTAAATTTTGACCATACAACAAAATGGTATATGCATAAACCAGAATCTGTTCTTGTGAACGAAACGCATAAAATATTGAAATAAAAACAGATCACCTTATCCCAGCAAGAAGACCAGACCTAGTGTTGATTAACAAAAAAGAAAGAACTTGTCAACTGGTGGATTTTGCAGTTCCATCAGATCACAGGGTGAAGCTGAAGGAAAATGAAAAAAATGGACAAATACCTGGACCTTGCCAGAGAACTGAAAAAGTTATGGAATATGAAAGTCAAAGTGATACCAATTGTAGTTGGTGCACTTGGAACGGTCCCAAAAGGATTGGAAAAAGGTTTGGAAAAACTGGAAATCAGAGAAAGGATTGATACCATCCAGAACACTGCACTGCTGCAATCTGTCAGAATACCCAGAAGAGTCCTGGAGACCTGGGGAGACTTTCTGTCACCCAGACACCAGTGAAAGACCATCAGCTAACACTGATGTGAAAACTCAAAAGGAGTAAATAATAATAATAATAATAATATCCCGGCCAAAAGACCGGACAGTATTTATTGACAAGAAGAAGAGAACATGTGATCTCGTTAATTTTGCCGTCCTGGGCGACCACAGAGTGAAAATGAAAGAAAGCGAAAATATACTTGGATCTTGCCGGAGAACTGAGAACATTTTTGGAATATGAAGGTGAAGGTTGTACCAATTATAAATGGTAGAATTGGAACGGTCCCAAAAGCTCTAGATAAGAATTTTGGTCAACTGGAAATCAGAGAAGAATGAGACCATCCACACTACAGTACTGGTAAGATCGGCTAGAATACTCAGAAGAGTCCTGGAGACCTGAGGAAACTTGCTGTCACTCAGCCTCCAGTGAACCATCGGCTACGGCAGGTGAAAAAACTCATAATAATTATAACCTGGACATGGTTAAGAAAGAGGAAATCTCAAGAGAGATACTGAGTCTCTAATAATTGCTGCACAAAACAATGCCATAAGAACAAATTATATCAAAGCAAAAATTAGTATGAAGCAACAGAACAGCAAATGTAGGGTGTGCGGTGACAGAGATGAGGCAATAAACTATGTATAAAGTGAATGCAGAAAACTAGTACGAGGATACAATGCTGGGCACGACTTGGCTGGAAAGGTGATACACTTGGAATTGATACAAACTAAACGTATCATAATCTGGTACAAGGCTAAAATAGGGAGTCATCTTTGAAGCAGGAATTTACTATATTGACGATCTCCCTCTCTCTCTCTCTCTCTATATATATATATATATATATATATATATATATATATATATATATATATTACTAAAAATTGTTAAACTGCCGTTCCTTTTAAAAACTAAAGCGTCTTAAAACTCATGCATCAGTTTAAAGACTAACATGGCAATCATCATCATCATCATCATGTCACGCAATTAGCACGGATATCCATGACAATCTCTCGCCAACCATCTCTATCATTCATTGCCCCAGGGAGGTCCTCTGCGCCGAATCCAGTATCCTCGAAGAGTTTGTCAATGTAGGTTCTTGGTGGCCGGCCCACACTAGCATGTCCATGTGTTAGCTTCCACATGAGAACGTCGCTCATGAGTTTGTCCTTGCTCCTCCAGCAGTGTCCAGCATACCTTGTCCATCTCACTCGGATGGTTTGTGAGATAGGGGACAGGTGGCCGTACACCTGCTTCCTTGTGAGGTGCTGTTTCCACGACTTGTTCAAGACCGCACGCAGCATTCTTGTGCAGCTCCCATCTATCTTATTCTCAAGGCGCCTCGTTTGGGTCCAAGTAGTGCAGCCATACAACAACACTGATATAACTACAGCCTAGAAGAATTGTCACTTTACCTTGTCAGTGAGATCGGATTTCCATATGACTGATAATCTGTTTATGGCCGACCATGCCTTTCCTATTCGTGTATTAACATCGCTTTCTGTGGATGAGATATTACTACCTAGGTATGTGAATTGTTCTACTGGCTTAAGACAGCGCACAATACGAAAATAGTGTAGACCAAATATAATAACTGATTAAATTTGATTGATTTTAACGACATGTCAACCCGTCGAATGGTCAGGGAATCTCGTTCATTTTAGTTTTATATTTATATTTTTGTGCAATTGTTTCTAAAGCGTTTTTTTCTTTGTTTGTTTGATTTTTTGTTGTTATTTTTTTTTGGGGGGGGGGGTGCTCACGGTCCTATCGAATACGAATATTTTTTAAAGATTTATTTGATCCATAAATTGGACCCTAACAGGTAAAACCACTCCGACTCAAAATGGACCTGGGAGTAATGCAAATGAAGGGGTACTCCAGACTTCCCTGATTTGCAGAACTGGAGTCTCACAATCAGAAGATTGATAATCGAAAATAACATTAAACACTCTACTTCAAGTTGATTACAATCACCAGATAAATTTCAGCTATAAATTACAAGTCATAACCATCAGGTCGTGCTGACAGCACGGATGTCTATGACTCTCTCTCTCTCTCTCTCTCTCTCTCTCTCTCTCTCTCTCTCTCTCTCTCTCTCTCTCTCTCTCTCATTTATTATTTGAACTGGAGCTTGACTAGATTGTGTCAACATGACTCTTGTATTTCCAAAATAGGAGAGTACTATAAACAATAAACACGCAGTATTTACATGTAACGTACACCTGTAACCTAGCTAAAGATCGAAATTGGGCTAAACATTATTTTCTATTATCTATCTATCTATCTATCTATATATATATATATATATATATATATATATATATATATATATATATATATACATGTGTGTGTGTGTGTGTGTGTGTGTGTGTGTGTGTGTGTGTGTGTTTGCGTAGCATTCTTTCATTTATACATGTAGAATTAAACAAAAGTCACGTCTCCTGTTTAAACAATTTTATTAACGATTTTTTTCGAGCTTTCTTGCCAACTTTTTTACATTGAAAAAAAACTCCAAATACTAGAAGCTTTATATACCAAACAATACAAATCATCCTTAAATAAGATTAATTTCCAATGCAGTACACACATTTTAAAATGCCTATAACACTTTTCCTACCAATGTTCCTACTTCCAGCCTCCACACACCTTAATATACTAACTTGAAAAAACTGGAATATAAGCACATCACCCCTGATGATGGCACTTCGAAGTGCCGAAAGTATTTGGGATAAGAACTTTGGTGGACTAATCTACAGATTCCATCCAAATGTAAAAAGTTGGTCAGAAAGCTTGAAAAGATCGTTAATAAAATTGTTAAACAGGAGATGTGCTTTTGTTTCATTCTCTCTCTCTCTCTCTCTCTCTCTATATATATATATATATATATATATATATATATATATATATATATATATATGTGTGTGTGTGTGTGTGGTGTGTGTGTGTGTGTGATGTTGGTAAACATTTTGGTTGTATTGGAAGCTTGTATAAATATACATTCTACAGAAGCTTTTGAAAAAAGGTGGAAATATTAGGATTAATAAATAAGATTAAAAAACATAATATTCATCACAACTGGTTATTATTCGTTATCTTTTATTTTCCATTTTTCCAATACATCCAAAAAAAATTTCCAGCACCCACCACTGATATCTATAAAGAAGCATGCGTGTACTCCCTAACAACGCGCGCACACATACACACACACACACACACACATACATATATATATACACACACATATATATACGCATATACACACACACTTATATATATATATATATATATATATATATATATATATTAGATGAAGGAAAAAACTCTAAACTTGCTTCATTACAATAATTTATTTCAACCGTATTACTACGGCATCTTCAGGTAATCACAAGAACATGACTCTTAGTAAGAGTTTTTTCCTTCATTTACTGAATATCTTGCTCTGTCCTCCTACTCACTGGTATTAGGCACATTGAGCTCTCCTTATGGTCTACCTGCATCAGCTTGGTTAAACCACACATGGAAAGATCCTAACTACAAAATATATATATATATATATATATATATATATATATATATATATATAATATAAGAATACTGTTGTTTTTTTAAGCATGATTGGATGGTGAATGGAAGTGTTAAAATTGACGAATATTTAAGAAATACTCTAGACTTAACAATTGTGTCCGAATTGTGTAGATGATACTAAACTATGGGGATACTTATACTCATTGTTGTTAGCCGATTGAAGCAGTAAAATTGCTAGATGATTTTTTTTTATAAGTTAATGGATTTTTATTGGAAGATGGTTTGTATCTTAAAAATCATTTAGAAAATTATTTACTATGGAGAACTGTTTAGTGATTTAGTATTATTGAAACTAAAAAGAAATTGGATAATTCTTAAATTTGTGACGAGTCATAAAAAGTTGAATTTACATATATATATATATATATATATATATATATATATATATATATATATATATATATATATTGGGTATTGAGAGGGGTTACTTATGTTGTGTTTATATAATATGAGGGGTTTTTTTGGCGGGTGACAGGGTGTTTGGGGAGTTTAGCTCATTTTAATTGTGTTCACCTTAAACTTTTTAAACAATTAGAGATAGCATAGGACGGATTCCAAGAGCCTACATCAGATGAAGACCTAGGGTTCGAATGTGGTTTCGGGACCCAAAGTGCCCCCAAACTCTAAACTGAAGGTTTTTTACAATTCGCACTTAGATACGAAGGTATCAAATATTTTCTCTTTGGAATTCACCTACAAATAAGTATTTCCCAATCCAATATCTATGGTGGTATATTGAATCCTGCTGTGGTTCTTATTGACCTAGAAGGTCACGGGGACAGATGACTCTGGAAAAATAGATTAGAATTTAGTCAGTTGGGGACTGAGCGCCCGATTTGGACAGAAATAGTTATGTGTCTCTGCTTCTTGCGCGTGTGAGTCAGCAAAGAAAGTAATCGAGTCAAGGTAATAAAGGTGTATACACACAAATATGTCCCTGTGTTGTTTCCATGACTAAAAACTAAGATAGGACATACGGAGAAGCAGACAACCTCGATGGAAGAAGAAACACCATTCCGATATGAAGAAATGGACAATCATAACCGAAAAAGAACTCTGAAAAACAACCCTCGATGGACGATGAAAAAGGAATTAGAGAAAAAGTATGATCGAAGTAAAAACTCAAGAGCAGTATACAACTGATTCTGCCAAGACAACATAACACTTGGCCTAAATAAGCTCTACTGCCAACGCCCAAACTTCACCTCTGTATTCTACAAGAAACACGTCAAATTTACGTTTGTAACCTTGAGAAGAATTCTGACAAACTAATTCCGTCATGTTCGCTCTTCGCCACTGTTCTCCCGCTCTGTCCAACCATCTCCTTTTATATTAGGTCTGGCCGAGACACGTCACAACTCTCGTCTCGCCAGCACGATTCTTGCAAACTACAAATCGTGGCCTCAAGGACACTCACGCTTTCACCTCCTTCACAACTCGTCTCGTGCCCACCTCGAACTCGTCACATTTCACCTTCTCTGCTCCCGCCCACACACACAACATGCCACTCGTTGTCTCTTCGACCGACGGACCTTTGTTGGCTCATCACAGGTTTGTGGGTTTTGCCGTTCGATCTCGTTACATTTTAGAAAACTTTGCGAAAAATGGGTTAAATAAAAATGTATTTTTACATGTCCCTGTAAATGAAATGTATTATGAAGAAAATAATAAAATGGATAACATTAAGGGTAGAAATATACATTAAGGGTAGAAAGTAAATAAATACAATATATTTTGCAATTACCATAGAAAATGACAGGGGGATCACATGGATGCTAGGGTATCAAGTTCTAGCTTGGACTGACTTTTATATTTGACTAAATTTTCTAAACTTTTTTTATTTCTTTTTTGCCGGTAGGTGATCAATGGGGGCATAGGAAGGGGAAATATGCGTTCTGGACTTTGGGTAATTCTAAGTCATTTGAAAACGATAAAACGAAATAAAAATGTATTTCTCCTCGTCCTGTAAATGAAATTTATTAAAGGTACAAAATAATAAAATATATGAAATTATAAGTTGCAGTAATAGACTTCAATTTTTTCTCTATATGTATGTTTATTGTGATTATCAATATTTTGAAACAAAATGTGTGTCTGCGTGCATATGTTGTGTGTTTGTGTTTTTCTTTTTTAAGAAATATCTACCATGTTTTTCAACATTCTTTTTCTTCATCTAAAAATGATTACTTACATCAGGCGAGAATTTTCGTCATTAAAAAATATTCAAATTTTCAGACTTACATCTTAACTTCCGTTTAAAAAATAACCCTACTTCACAGATGTCGGTAAGTGGGCATTATATAACAGTATCCTCCTTAAATAAGTACAACCCTACCAATATATATATATATATATATATATATATATTATATATATATATATATATATATATATATAAGCCATTAACTTAGAATAATTTACATCATTGATTTAACTTCTTAATCGGGCATTAGAATAATGAGTATATATATATATATCTACACTACAGTATCATCTACACCTTTGAATTCGGACACAATTGGTAAGTCTACAGTATTTTTTAAACATTAGTTTATTTTTAATTCGAACATCCACCATCTTTCATGCTAAAAAAAAAAAGTATTTTACTATATTTTTATAACACAATATTATATATATATATATAATATATTATATATATATTATATATATATAATATACTTTTGAACTGCAACTTTGTCATACTTTTAGTTTGGGAGTTTAGTGCTGTGGAGTTTAATAACAAATAATGCCTAATAATGTCTGACAAATATAATTTCCAGTAGAAAATAAAAATCTTGATATCTTTGGTTTGGAAGAAAACCAACATTTATAAAACTAAGGTAGAGCTGTATCTATTTATACCCTATAATCTCCCCTCCTCTCTCTCTCTCTCCTCTCTATATATATATATATATATATATATATATATATATTATATTAATATATTATACTCTGTATGACAGTGTCACGAGAGGCACAAACACAAGTAGAAAAAAATGAAAATATAAGTTGATGGATTCTTATACGTCGAATCGATGGGAGAGTCCATCATCTCTGTTAAGAAAATTATCAAGATGGTTTGTGCATTTATTCAGTTTATCTGGCTGCTGGTTCTGGATGTCATGTATATTCGCTTACTAAAGTCAGTAGCAAAATTCATCTCTATATTTTATCGGTAAGTGTCATATCATTTATTGTGTGAAAAGATAACTTCAATTTAAATTTTGCATATCAAGAAGTAGAGTTTTCAATGACGAATGTCTTCTTACAGTTTTTAAGGTTTTATTACATAAGATATACATTTACCGAATCTTCCTCAAAATGTATGACACAACTGAATTAAATAACACATATTTTAATTCTGTAATGGAATAATTTTATTAGGATCAGCAAGCATATCTTACTTCTTACGATATACAACGGGAAATAAGTTTTAGTTTTGTTCAGATGCGACCCGGTTTCTGAGGAGTGCATACTGGTATTTTCGGCTTGGATGGTCTTTCCCACCGTCGATGGAATCTTGGCTGGGTTATGAATAATAAGCTTTATTAAGAAACACCAAGTTGTTTTGTTTAATAGAATTTAAAAACAATAACCACCAGCAGAAGAAGAATCAACATAAAGAAGAAGACCAACCCTTAACAAGAAGCCCAACAGAACAAGAGAAGATACATGGCAGCCGAGTTAGACGACCTGTAGACAAGAACCAAAATAGAGTTTAAAAAGTAAAATCCATCATCCTATTAT
>CM042137.1:24960849-24988349 GCA_023376005.1 Doryteuthis pealeii
AGGTTTCTCAAGCGTTCTGATCATATAATTGGACAGAGCATCGCGTTTTAAACTTGACTGGCGAGTGGGGAGTGCCACTTATCATGGTGGAGTGGTTCAACAAAGCTAATCAATGCAGACCAATTAGTTTGTGAGTTCAATACTCATTGGTCCCCTATACATGTGACCTTCTATTAAATATAAGCTCTGCATTAGTTTTTCTGTTTTTTGTTGTTGTTTTTTTTGGGGGGTGAATGGTTGGCGCAATGGTCTACGAATTAGGTTACTACGACACTTATTAGTGGAGTTTTGATTATCACTGGGTTCCCTATACGCTTTGCCTTTGGGAAAGGTATTAATTAAAATCTCTTCTTTTCACTACTATGAGTAAATAATAGGACAACTGTGTTCTTTAGCCTTGGTACAGCAACAGACTTTATAAGAAAGAAGACTCTGAATTCAAAACAAGCTGTACTCTCTGACCAATAAGTTGAAACTGACCTGCATTAAGAAGATTTGGGTAAATACATACTTCTAGCCTTGTGCCAAACTAAAGCATAGGCTTCGTAAATAATTACTGCGTTGGATGTTAGTAAGATATTTCCCCAAACCCGTTCGCCAAGTAGGATGTGACACAGGTATGGCGCTTCCCAGCGAAGATTGAACTCAATATTCAGGTAGTAATGATCTGCGAGACTAAAGAGACTTTCTTACTATTACACCACGATTGGAACGCCTTGAGTCAGTATTGACCTTTTTGGTATAAGTCCCCCATAAAATTTCAGGTTCTGTTGATTGGGTCAGACTACTGTATCTCAACTATGTTTGTCTTCAATACAGTTCTGCTAATGAGTATTGTGTAATTGTAGTGAATAACCTTATCCCCAATATTCTAGATGATACTTACTATTACGACCCATTAAATTCATGCAATAGACCGATACTTTTTCTAAGTATACAACCCCACGATGAGAAACCTCCTGTTTCGTTCGTTCTAAATCGTTGCCCTGATACTTTTCGGGCCTACCAATTCTTTTAAATAGGAATTTAAGGAATACTGTGTGAAGTCGTAAGAAACCATCCTCACGACACAATCCCAGTTGCCTGAAAGACTATATATAGTGTATATATTTTGAACATAAATAAAATATACGTATAGTTAAACTTCTAATATTATCTCCCTGTGTTATTTATACTTCCTGTCGGATACAATACAAACAATACCTGTTAACATTTAACTATTGTGCAAATTATTTGTTTACAGAAAAGTTACTTATGAAGCTTAATTGTACTAAAGGATTAATATTAGTTACCTTGAAACCATATAACTATGTACACACAAATTATCATATCAAATAGGTTTGTTTGGTTTGGTTGGTTGCGTCGGTTTTACGGCAGCTGTCAACCCCTTGGGTTAGTTTATGCCGAATACTCTATTGGTAAAAAAAAATGTTTAATGCTAACAAAGTTTGAAATAATTTCATTTCTTAATCCATATACCAATTTTGTTATAAATCATGTTTCTATTTAACCCATAGATGGGCCCTAACAGTACTACCACTCCGAGTCAGAGTGGAACCAGGGAGCATGGTGATGAAAGGGGTGCTCCACATTTCCCCAAACCTCCAAAACTGAGAACCTCACGATCAAAAGTTTAACGTCATTCCCAACAAATGATTATTATTAAATAGAAATATCTTACTTGAAAGTATAAAAAATGTGTACTAAAGTATTAAATTAGATAGGAATACTTGAAACCATTACAGCTGTGTGCAATATTTGTATTCGAGAAAGGAATAATATTTATTCCTATTTAATCGTGTGCCAAAAAAAATCTTATAACTTTACCCAAAAGTAAATAAAACGTACAATGTATGCTACACTCCACTTTAGATATAATATAACCTAGCGAGTTAACATGCCGTTAATGACGAATCAAAACCAATCTTAAGAAACTACACAAAAAATGTAAATACAACGTAACAATGTATTGCAATTCCCTAACATTAGGCATCAAATAATCCCTAGAATGGGATTGACATTGTTACATAATTCGTGGGGGCCTACCAAAATGTCTGTAAGATGTAGTAAAAGTTAAATCCAGTCTGAGGTGGCCTTAAAGTCGTATCAGCTGTATCAGCGAGGAAGTCTATCCCCTTTTCACAGCGCTAGACCAAGTAGATTGTTTTGCGTCTGAGGTGGACCCACACTACCATGCAGTCCTTACTTTACTGCACATATCCTGTGCATACTCATACGCTGTGTTGGGCAGCGGTATCGAACTAGAAACCTTTGTGGTTTATAGTCGGAACGCCTCTACCGACTGAGCTAGCCCCGCCCTTAAATTTAAATAACCAGTATGATTAATTGAAAGTTACCATAACCGTTGAAAAAAGTTATATTACCTTCGTTAACCTGGCGCCGATTTCTGCATTACCTTAAAGGAAAGGCTGCGAATGGGAACTGGTTGAGTAAGATTTCGGCTGTTTAGTCAAAGGGGCTAACTTACTATGGCCTTTCTGTCCCAAAGATGCTAATGACTGCGGCAGTTATAAACCCTTTTGGAGCTTAAGAAAGACGTCTTGATAATACTAATTCTTGGCTTCATTATTACAACAAGAAATGAAACACAGACAACCCTCCACAGCAGAAGGACAGTAAACAACCCAGAAGGAGATGCGCAGCCGACGAAACAGATCCACTCAAACACTCAACTCATCCGCTCTCTCCTCCCCATAAATATTACCAGATATATATTATTTATCAACCCCTTCCGCACGAGTAGGATGATAACCACACAGTTACAATTTCTTAAAGCGAAATTCAACAGGTTATAATATTCTTTAGTTTTCCTTCTCCTAGGCCGGTTGCCTAACCAAGGTTAAAGAACCAATCTGCCCACTAATTTATCCATAGCTGGAAGGAGAGTAGGATCATACGTTTCCCAAGGTATTCAGCGCTAAGTGAATCATTACCACAACCAGGATTTGAACTCGGGCGACGAGTCCATTTCCCATGACTGATAACCAGTTACACCACGCGCTTCTCCATTTTACCAGATAATAAAGTGGGTATATAACAGCATGCGTTAAAAATCAATCAATCAACGAAATGTCTTTTAAAAATAAACTTTTAATAAGTTTAAAGTAGTCCCCTCAAAGCAAACATCATCCAAAAAGGTCCTAATGAAAATGACAGAGTGTGTACGTTTGTCCGGTATCAGCTAGACAGCAAGGGAGCCCATCCCGCTTTTCACTAGCCGTAGACCAAGGGGTTGCTTTGGGCCTCTGAGGTCCACCTCCCTCACCTACCCATCAGCTCCCACTTTTCCGCACAATCCCTGTGAACCACCACTGAGTTTGGCGAGGGCCGTGTAAGAACTCGGAACCTGTGTGGTTTCTAGTCCGGACGCTCGAAACGACTAACTAATTTTATCATTTCAAATTGTGAAAATAATACTTACTGGTCACGACTTTTGTTGACAACTTTTTTGGTAATCTTTAACTTTGTTGTTCACTTGTCGATAGATAGATAGAATAGATAGATAGATACCTATAAAATAGGACTGGTTTTACAAAATATTACGTTACTCATTTTTTTTTCTCCTTGTGATTGTTAATCCCTTGCCAAATTCACAAACGAATTACCTGCCGATGCTTGCCAACCCTTGACCACAAAAATAAAGAGGAAAAAGAAAGAAAAAAGAAAGAAAAGAAAGAGAAGAGAAGAAAGAAAGAAAGAAAAGAGAAAGAAAGAAAAGAAAAAGAACGAAAGAAAGAAGACCCAGTGAAAGTGTGTTAGTTTACACTCTTATTTCATTGTGGAAGATGGTGTTTTTGAAATAACATCGTCTTTACGTAAACCAGGTGCTATCGAGGACGCTCAAAATATACGGGTCTATTTGAGCGTCCCGATACAACCTGGTTTACTAAGAGATGATTTTCAAAAACACAACCATCTTTCTTCACAATGAAATAAGGAGTTAAATAACCAACTTTCCACTGGGTTTCTTTCTTTTCTTCTTTTTTCTTTTCTTTCTTTCTCTTTTCTTTCTTTCTTTTCTTCTCTTTCTCTTTCTTTTCTTTCTTTTTCTTTCTTTTCCCTTCTTTATTTTTGTTTGGTCAAGGTTGAGCAAGCATCGGCAGTAATTCCGTTTGTGCAATTTTGCAAGGAAATAACAATCACAAGAAGAAAAAAAAATGAGTAACGTAAATATTTGTAAAACCAGTCCTATTATAGTATCTATCTATCTATCTTATCTATCTATCGACAAGTGAACAACAAAGTTAAAGATCTACCAAAAAGTGTCAACAAAATCGTGACCAGTAAAGTATTTATTTTCACAATGAAATAAAATTAGTTCATCGCGTCGAGCGTCCGACTAGAAACCACAAGGTTTCCGAGTTCTATACGGCCCTCGCCAACTCAGTGGGTGAGTTGCACAGGGGATCTGTGCGGAAAAGTGAGGAGCTGATGGTAGGTGAGGAGGTGGACCTCAGAGCCCAAAACAATCCCTTGGTCTAGCGCTAGTGAAAGGGATGGCTCCTTGCTGTCTAGCTGATACCGACAATAGGACACTCTGTCGATTTCACTTTAGGACCTTTGAATGATGTTTGCTTTGAGGGGACTACTTTAACTAAAATTAAAAAGTTTATTTTAAAAGACATTTCGTTGATTGATTGATTTTAAACGGCATGCTGTTATATACCCACTTTATCTGGTATAATGGAAGCGCGTGGTGTAATGGTTAAAGTCATGGGAAATGGACTCGTCGCCCCGATTCAAATCCTGGTTGTGGTAATTTGCATTTCACTTAGCGCTAATACCCTGGGAAACGTATGAATCCTACTTTCCTCCAGCTATGGATAAAGTAGGGCAGATTGGGCGTCTTTAACCTTGGTTAGGCAACGGCCTAGGAGAAGGAAAACTAAGGAAGTAATTTAAACCTGTTGAATTTCGCTTAAGAAATTGACTTTGTGTCACATCCTACTCGTGCGGAGGGGTGATAAATAAATATATATATCTGGTATATTATGGGGAGGAGGAGAGCGGATGAGTTGAGTGTTCTTGCAGTGGATCTGTTTCGTCGGCTGCCATCTTCCTTCTGGGTTGTTTCTTCCTTCTGCTGTGGAGGGTTGTCTGATGTTCATTTCTTTGTTGTAATAATGAAGCAAGACTTTAGTATTTACAAGACGTCTTTATAGCCCAAAAGGGTTTTATAACCTGCGCAGTCAGTTAGCATCTTGGGACAAAGGCCATATAACGTCTAGCCCCTTTGACTAACAGCCGACAATCTTACTCAACCATTCCCATTCGCAAGCCTTTCCTTTAGCTAATCAGAAATCGGCGCCCAGGTTAACGAAGGTAATATAACCTTTTCAACGGTTAATGGTAACTTTCCATTTATCATACTTATTTAATTTAAGGCGGGGCTAGCTCAGTCGGTAGAGCGTTCGACTATAAACCACAAGGTTCCTAGTTCGATACCAGCCCTCGCCAACACAGCGTGATGAGTAGCACAGGGATATGTGCAGTAAGTAAGGAGCTGATGGTAGTGTGGCGCTCCACCTCAGACGCAAAAAACAATTCTCTTGGTCAGCGCTAGTGAAAAGGGGATAGACTTCCTCGCTGAAAGCTGATACCGACTTTAGGCCACTCAGACGACTACTTTTACTAACACTTACAGACATAATTTGTTAGGCCACCCACGAATTATGTACAATGTCAACCCATCTAGGATTATTTGATGCCTAGATGTTAGGGTTGCATACATTGTACGTTTGTATTTACATTTTGTGTGTAGTTTCTTAAGATTGGGTTGATTCGTACATTTTAACGGCATGTTAACTCGGCTAGGGTTATATTATATCTAAAGGTTGGAGTGTAGCATACATTGTACGTTTATATTTACGTATTTGTAAAGTTTATTAAGATTTCTTTTGCACACGATTTAGGATAACAATTATTCCTCTCGAATACAAATAATTTGCACACAGCTGTAGGTTTCAAGTATTTCCTATCTAATATTAATACTTTATACACATTTTTATACTTTCAAGTAATATTTTCTATTTAATAATATCATTTGTTGGGAATGACGTTAAACTCTATCTGATCGTGAGGTTCCAGTTTTGGAGGTTTGGGAATGTGGAGCACCCCTTCATCACCATTGCTCCCTGGTCCACTCTGCTCGGAGTGGTAGTACCTGTTAGGGTCCCATCTATGGGTTAAATAGAAAACATGAGTTTATAAACAAAATTGTATTATGGATTAAGAATGAAATTATTTCAAAACTTTGTTAGCATAAACATTTTTTTTACCAATAGAAGTATTCGCATAAACTAACCAAGGGGTTGACATGCCGTAAAACCGAACCAACCAAACCAAACCAAACCAAACCTATTTGATAATGTAATTTGTGGTACATAGTTATATGTTTCAGTAACTAATATTAATCCTTAGTAAACAATTAATAGCTTCAAAGTAACTTTTCTTAATACAAATAATTTGCACATAGTTAAAATGTTAACAGGTATTTGTTGTATGTAGTCCGACAGGAAAGAATAAATAACACAGGAGATAATATTAGAAGTTAACTATAAGTATATTTTATTATGTTCAAAATATATACACTATATATAGTCTTTTCAGGCAACTGATATGTGTCAGTGAGGGATGTTCTTACCACTCCACAACAGTATTCCTTAAAATTCCTATTTAAAAGAATGGTAGGCGAAAAGTATCACGGGCAACGATTTAGAACAACGATTAAACAAGGAGGTTTCTCATCGTGGGGGGTGTATACTTAGAAAAAGTATCGGTCTATTGCATAGAATTAATGGGATCGTAATTAGTAAGTATCATCTAGAATATTGGATAAGGTTATTCTACAATTACACAAACTCATTAGTCAGAGACTGTATTGAGACAAACATATTGAGATACAGTAGTGGCTGACCCAATCAACAGACCTGAATTTTATGGGGGACTTATACCAAAGGTCAATACTGACACCAAAGGCGTTCCATCGTGGTGTAATAGTAGAAAGTCTCTAGTCTCGCAGATCCATTACTACTGAATATTGAGTTCAATCTTCGCTGGAAGCGCATACCTGTGTCACATCCTACCTTGGCGAACGGGTTGGGCGAAATATTCTACTAACATCCAACGCAGTAATTATTTACGAAGCCTAGCTTAGTTTGGCACAAAGGCTAGAAGTATGTATTTACCCAAATCTTCTATGCAGGATACAAGTTCAACTTATTGTCAGCAGAGTACAGCTTGTTTGAATTAGAGTCTTCCTTCTTATAAGTCTGTTGCTGTACCAAGGCTAAGAACACAGTCTGTCCTATTATTTACTCATAGCTAGTGGAAAAAGAAGGATAAATTAATACCTTTCCCAAAGGCAAAACGTATAGGGAACCAGTGATAATCAAACTCACTAATAAGTGTCTAGTAACCTAAATTCGTAGACCATTGCGCCAACCATCACCCCCCCCAAAAAAAACAACAACAAAAAAACAAGAAAAACTAAGCAGAGCTTATATTTAATAGAAGGTCACATGTATAGGGGACCAAATGAAGATGAACTCACAACTAATTGGTCTGCATGATTAGCTTGTTAACCACTCCACCATGATAAGTGGCACTCCCCCACCGCAGTAAGTTTACAAACGCGAATGCTCTGTCCAATTATATGATAGAACGTTGAGAAACCTTACATTTGAAACAGTAAGAAATTAATTAGCTTAATGCTTTCATTTAACCTTCTACGTCTCAACAGGTTGTGTGTTTGACTAAAATAACTGAAGGATTTTATTCAGTGAGCTCGTTTCATTTATTTATTTCATTTTTCTTTGTAGAAATTTTTCCATCGGTTTGTGCACCAGAATGTGGTTACTTACTTCCTGTTTTTCATATTCAAACCCGTTAACTGTTAAATGATAACGGATTTTTTTAGACTTTACCGGATTAAAAACAAAATCATGACATTTAGAAAAAGAGCCAATCGCATAATTTTGTACTGAATAAATTTGAGACTCTAGTTTTCAATTATGTGTCAGATAACGAAGGCGATAAATGAATGTGAAATTAATGCAAAATGTATTAGTGAAATAGATCACTAATTAGAACTGGACCTATTCTAGTAGTGACCACAACAAGCGGAGTTTAACAGGTTTCAATTCAGAGTTTTCCTTTCTCCTAGACTGGTTGTCTAACCAAGGTTAAAGAGCCCAGACAGTCCTACTATTCAGCCATAGCTGGGAGAGAGTAGTTGGATCCATACCTTTCTCAATGGTATTATGCTATGTGAACTGTAGCTTCGTCAAGGATTTGAACTCGGATCGACGTGATTTATTGTGTTTTTCTTGGCTATAATTGTTGTAAAATAAGAAAATAAAGCGTTACTATTAAATGAATTAAGATGTGATATTTAAAGATGTGCTAGAAGGACGATATGTGAAAGTAGTGGTAGTGAAAGGGTGAAAATGACAGGAAGATATCCACATATACATTGGTACCTTGACTTACGAGTTTAATTCGTTCCATTCGTAACTCAATTTCCTCGTATATCAATTCAATGTTCCTCATTGAAATAAATAACAATGCCATTAATCCGTACCAGTCATCCCGAAACACTAATTTTTGGTTACGTTTTTAAATAAGAAAAGTAACACTATACTGTATAAAAACATAATTGAATATAATATAATGAATTATTGCTGTAATGTTTTAATGTTTATCTTTTATAAATACATTTATTTTATTGTAATTATAAGTGCTATATATATTCCAATTATTGTGTAAAATTAACTGGATATTCTAGTTTAATTTTCTAGTGTAAGTCTGAGAACAATTGCTTATGTTGATAAAAGGTGGGAGTAATCTTTAAAATGGAGTTCATGAATCTGTTTGAATAAAACTTTTGGATTTTTCGTTCTTTCGAGGATTATTGAAATAAATTGTAATGAAGCGACCACAATTGATAAAGATAAAATAAAGATAAAATTCGGTTTTATCCACATAAATAATTAAGTGAAAGAGAACAGTTGAGTCTGTGCTAGTAAAATGCATTTAAAATTGTCTATATTGGTTGCCATGCCGACCAGGCTTAAAATAAGCTGACTGTATCCTCCTTTTATATACTCGTTCAACATAAGATAAACGGGATAAAAGACAGATAAATAGATTAGATGATAATAGATGATGGATTTACTTTTAAACTCTACTTTTGGTTCTTCGTCCAGGTCGTCTAACTCGGGCTGCCATGTTCTTCTCTTGTTCTGTTGGGCTTCTTGTTAAGGGTTGGTCTTCTTCTTTATGTTGATCTCTTCGTGGGGCTGGTAGTTTTTAAAATTCTATTAACAAACAAGACTTGGTTGTTTCTTAATAAAGCTTTATTTCATAAACCAGCCCAAGATTCCATCGCGGTGAGACAGACATCAGAGCCGAAAATTACCGTATGCACTCCTCAGAAACCCGGGTCGCATCTGAACAAAACTAAAACTTATTCCCACGTTGTATTCGTAAGAAGTAAGATATGCTTGCTGATCTATAAAAATTATTCCATACAGAATTAAATATGTGTTATTTAATTCAGTTGTGTCATACATTTGAGGAGATTCGGTAAATGTATATCTATTGTAATAAACCTTAAAACTTGTAAGAAAGACATTCGTCATTGAAAAACTCTACTTCTGATATGCAAAAATTTAAATTGAAGTTATCTTTTCAACAATAAATGATATGACACTTACCGATAAAATATAGAGTGAATTTAGCTACTGACTTTAGTAAGCGATATGCATAACATCCAGAACCAGCAGCCAGATAAACTGAAAAAATGCACAAACCATCTTTTGATATATTTTTCTTAACAGAATGATGGACTCTCCATCGATTTCGACGTATAAGATCCATCAACTTATATTTTCATTTTCTACTTGTGTTTGTGCCTCTCGTGACACTTCAATACCAGAGTTTATATATATATATATATATATATATATATATATATATATAATATATAGAGAGAGAGAGAGAGAGAGGAGGGGAGATTATAGGGTATAAATAGATACAGCTCTACCTTAGTTTTATAAATGTTGGTTTTCTTCCAAACCAAAGATATCAAGATTTTATTTTCTACTGGAAATTTATATTGTCAGACATTATTAGGCATTATTTGTTATTAAACTCCACAGCACTAAACTCCCAAACTAAAAGTATGACAAAGTTGCAGTTCAAAAGTAATTATAATATATTATATATAATATATATATATATATATATATATATATATATATATATATTTGTGTTATAAAAATATAGTAAAAATACTTGTTTTTTTTAAGCATGAAAAGATGGTGGATGTTCGAATTAAAATAAACTAATGTTTAAAAAAATACTGTAGACTTACCAATTGTGTCCGAATTCAAAGGTAGATGATACTGTAGTGTAGATATATATATATTACTCATTATTCTAATGCCCGATTAAAGAAGTAAAATCAATGATGTAAATTATTCTAAGTTAATGGCTTATATATATATATATATATATATATATATATATATTATATTGTAGGGTTGTACTTATTAAGGAGGATACTGTATATAATGCCCACTTACCGACATCTGTGAAGTAGGGTTATTTGTAAACGGAAGTTAAGATGTAAGTCTGAAAATTTGAATATTTTTTAATGACGAAAATTCTCGCCTGATGTAGTAATCATTTTTAGATGAAGAAAAAGAATGTTGAAAAAACATGGTAGATATTTCTTAAAAAAAAGAAAAACACAACACAAACATATGCACGCAGACACACATTTTGTTTTCAAAATATTGATAATCACAATAAACATACATATAGAGAAAAAATTGAAGTCTATTACTGCAACTTATAATTTCATATATTTTATTATTTTGTACCTTTAATAAATTTCATTTACAGGGACGAGGAGAAATACATTTTTATTTCGTTTTATCGTTTTCAAATGACTTAGAATTACCCAAAGTCCAGAACGCATATCCCTTCCTATGCCCCCATTGATCACCTACCGGCAAAAAGAAATAAAAAAAGTTTAGAGAAATTTAGTCAAATATAAAAGTCAGTCCAAGCTAGAACTTGATACCCTAGCATCCATGTGATCCCCTGTCATTTTCTATGGTAATTGCAAAAATATATTGTATTATTTTTACTTTCTACCCTTAATGTATTTATTTCTACCCTTAATGTTATCCATTTTATTATTTTCTTCAAATACATTTCATTTACAGGGACATGTAAAAATACATTTTTATTTAACCATTTTCGCAAGTTTTCTAAATGTAACGAGATCGAACGGCAAAACCCACAAACCTGTGATGAGCCAACAAAGGTCCGTCGGTCGAAGAGACAACGAGTGGCATGTTGTGTGTGTGGCGGGAGCAGAGAAGGTGAAATGTGACG
Source organism: Doryteuthis pealeii (assembly GCA_023376005.1). Classification (NCBI taxonomy): domain Eukaryota; kingdom Metazoa; phylum Mollusca; class Cephalopoda; order Myopsida; family Loliginidae; genus Doryteuthis; species Doryteuthis pealeii. Next base: position 24,972,277 of record CM042137.1, read on the forward strand.
AGTTCGAGGTGGGCACGAGACGAGTTGTGAAGGAGGTGAAAGCGTGAGTGTCCTTGAGGCCACGATTTGTAGTTTGCAAGAATCGTGGCTGGCGAGACGAGAGTTGTGACGTGTCTCGGCCAGACCTAATATAAAAGGAGATGGTTGGACAGAGCGGGAGAACAGTGGCGAAGAGCGAACATGACGGAATTAGTTTTGTCAGAATTCTTCTCAAGGTTACGAAACGTAAATTTGACGTGTTTCTTGTAGAATACAGAGGTGAAGTTTGGGCGTTGCAAGTAGAGCTTATTTAGGCCAATGTTATGTTGTCTTTGGCAGAATCAGTGTATACTGCCTCTTGAGTTTTTACTTCGATCATACTTTTTCTCTAATTCCTTTTTCATCGTCCATCGAGGGTTGTTTTTCAGAGTTCTTTTTCGGTTATGATTGTCCATTTCTCATATCGGAATGGTGTTTCTTCTTCCATCGAGGTTGTCTGCTTCTCCGTATGTCCTATCTTAGTTTTTAGTCATGGAAACAACCACAGGGACATATTGTGTGTATAACACCTTTATACCTTGACTCGATTACTTTCTTTGCTGACTCACACGCGCAAGAAGCAGAGACACATAACTATTTCTGTCCAAATCGGCGCTCAGTCCCCAACTGACTAAATTCTAATCTATTTTTCCAGAGTCATCTGTCCCCGTGACCTTCTAGGTCAATAAGAACCACAGCAGGATTCAATATACCACCATAGATATTGGATTGGGAAATACTTATTTGTAGGTGAATTCCAAGAGAAAATATTTGATACCTTCGTATCTAAGTGCGAATTGTAAAAAACCTTCAGTTTAGAGTTTGGGGGCACTTTGGGTCCCGAAACCACATTCGAACCCTAGGTCTTCATCTGATGTAGGCTCTTGGAATCCGTCCTATGCTATCTCTAATTGTTTAAAAAGTTTAAGGTGAACACAATTAAAATGAGCTAACTCCCCAAACACCCTGTCACCCCGCCAAAAAAACCCCTCATATTATATAAAACCACAACATAAGTAACCCTCTCAATACCCAATATTATATATTATAATATATATATATATATATATATATATATATATATATATATGTAAATTCAACTTTTTATGACTCGTCACAAATTTAAGAATTATCCAATTTCTTTAGTTTCAATAATACTAAATCACTAAACAGTTCTCCATAGTAAATAATTTTCTAAATGATTTTAAGATACAAACCATCTTCCAATAAAAATCCATTTAACTTATAAAAAAAAATCATCTAGCAATTTTACTGCTTCAATCGGCTAACAAACATGAGTATAAGTATCCCCATAGTTTAGTATCATCTACACAATTCGGACACAATTGTTAAGTCTAGAGTATTTCTTAAATATTCGTCAATTTAACACTTCCATTCACCATCCAATCATGCTTAAAAAAAACAGTATTCTTATATATATATATATAATATATATATATATATATATTTTGTAGTTAGGATCTTTCCATGTTGTGGTTTAACCAAGCTGATGCAGGTAGACCATAAGGAGAGCTCAATGTGCCTAATACCAGTGAGTAGGAGGACAGAGCAAGATATTCAGTAAAAATGAAGGAAAAAACTCTTACTAAGAGTCATGTTCTTGTGATTACCTGAAGATGCCGTAGTAATACGGTTGAAAATAAATTATTGTAATGAAGCAAAGTTTAGAGTTTTTTCCTTCATCTAATATATATATATATATATATATATATATATATATATAATAAGTGTGTGTATATGCGTATATATATGTGTGTGTATATTATATGTATGTGTGTGTGTGTGTGTGTGTATGTGTGCGCGCGTTGTTAGGGAGTACACGCATGCTTCTTTATAGATATCAGTGGGGGTGCTGGAAATTTTTTTTGGATGTATTGGAAAAATGGAAAATAAAAGATAACGAATAATAACCAGTTGTGATGAATATTATGTTTTTTAATCTTATTTATTAATCCTAAATTTCCACCTTTTTTTCAAAGCTTCTGTAGAATGTATATTTATACAAGCTTCCAATACAACCAAAATGTTTACCAACATCACACACACACACACACACACACACACACACACACATAATATATATATAATATATATATATATATATATATATATATATATATAGAGAGAGAGAGAGAGAGAGAATGAAACAAAAGCACATCTCCTGTTTAACAATTTTATTAACGATCTTTTCAAGCTTTCTGACCAACTTTTACATTTGGATGGAATCTGTAGATTAGTCCACCAAAGTTCTTATCCCAAATACTTTCGGCACTTCGAAGTGCCATCATCAGGGGGGTGATGTGCTTATATTCCAGTTTTTTCAAGTTAGTATATTTAAGGTGTGTGGAGGCTGGAAGTAGGAACATTGGTAGGAAAAGTGTTATAGGCATTTTAAAATGTGTGTACTGCATTGGAAATTAATCTTATTTAAGGATGATTTGTATTGTTTGTATATAAAGCTTCTAGTATTTGAGTTTTTTTCAATGTAAAAAAGTTTGCAAGAAAGCTCGAAAAAATCGTTATAAAAATTGTTAAACAGGAGACGTGACTTTTGTTTAATTCTACATGTATAAATGAAAGAATGCTACGCAAACACACACACACACACACACACACACACACACACACACACACACACACACATGTATATATATAATATATATATATATATATATATATATATATATATATATATATATATAGATAGATAGATAGATAGATAATAGAAAATAATGTTTAGCCCAATTTCGATCTTTAGCTAGGTTACAGGTGTACGTTACATGTAAAATACTGCGTGTTTATTGTTTATAGTACTCTCCTATTTTGGAAATACAAGAGTCATGTTGACACAATCTAGTCAAGCTCCAGTTCAAATAATAAATGAGAGAGAGAGAGAGAGAGAGAGAGAGAGAGAGAGAGAGAGAGAGAGAGAGAGAGAGAGAGAGAGAGAGAGTCATAGACATCCGTGCTGTCAGCACGACCTGATGGTTATGACTTGTAATTTATAGCTGAAATTTATCTGGTGATTGTAATCAACTTGAAGTAGAGTGTTTAATGTTATTTTCGATTATCAATCTTCTGATTGTGAGACTCCAGTTCTGCAAATCAGGAAGTCTGGAGTACCCCTTCATTTGCATTACTCCAGGTCCATTTTGAGTCGGAGTGGTTTTACCTGTTAGGGTCCAATTTATGGATCAAATAAATCTTTAAAAAATATTCGTATTCGATAGGACCGTGAGCACCCCCCCCCCCAAAAAAAAATAACAACAAAAAAATCAAACAAACAAAGAAAAAAACGCTTTAGAAACAATTGCACAAAAATAAATATAAAACTAAAATGAACGAGATTCCCTGACCATTCGACGGGTTGACATGTCGTTAAAATCAATCAAATTTAATCAGTTTTATATTTGGTCTACACTATTTTCGTATTGTGCGCTGTCTTAAGCCAGTAGAACAATTCACATACCTAGGTAGTAATATCTCATCCACAGAAAGCGATGTTAATACACGAATAGGAAAGGCATGGTCGGCCATAAACAGATTATCAGTCATATGGAAATCCGATCTCACTGACAAGGTAAAGTGACAATTCTCTAGGCTGTAGTTATATCAGTTGTTGTATGGCTGCACTACTTGGACCCAAACGAGGCGCCTTGAGAATAAGATAGATGGGAGCTGCACAAGAATGCTGCGTGCGGTCTTGAACAAGTCGTGGAAACAGCACCTCACAAGGAAGCAGGTGTACGGCCACCTGTCCCCTATCTCACAAACCATCCGAGTGAGATGGACAAGGTATGCTGGACACTGCTGGAGGAGCAAGGACAAACTCATGAGCGACGTTCTCATGTGGAAGCTAACACATGGACATGCTAGTGTGGGCCGGCCACCAAGAACCTACATTGACAAACTCTTCGAGGATACTGGATTCGGCGCAGAGGACCTCCCTGGGGCAATGAATGATAGAGATGGTTGGCGAGAGATTGTCATGGATATCCGTGCTAATTGCGTGACATGATGATGATGATGATGATTGCCATGTTAGTCCTTAAACTGATGCATGAGTTTTAAGACGCTTTAGTTTTCAAAAGGAACGGCAGTTTAACAATGTTTAGTAATATATTATATATATATATATATATATATATATATATATATATATATAGAGAGAGAGAGAGAGAGAGAGAGAGGAGGAGAGAGAGAGAGAAAGAGAGAGAGAGAGAGATCGTCAATGTAGTAAATTCATGCTTCAAGGATGACTCCCTATTTTAGCCTTGTACCAGATTATGATACGTTTAGTTTGTATCAATTCCAAGTGTATCACCTTTCCAGCCAAGTCGTGCCCAGCATTGTATCCTCGTACTAGTTTTCTGCATTCACTTTATACATAGTTTATTGCCTCATCTCTGTCACCGCACACCCTACATTTGCTGTTCTGTTGCTTCATACTAATTTTTGCTTTGATATAATTTGTTCTTATGGCATTGTTTTGTGCAGCAATTATTAGAGACTCAGTATCTCTCTTGAGAGGTTTCCTCTTCTTAACCATGTCCAGGTTATAATTATTATGAGTTTTTTCCACCTGCCGTAGCCGATGGTTCACTGGAGGCTGAGTGACAGCAAGTTTCCTCAGGTCTCCAGGACTCTTCTGAGTATTCTAGCCGATCTTACCAGTACTGTAGTGTGGATGGTCTCATTCTTCCTCTGATTTCCAGTTGACCAAAATTCTTATCTAGAGCTTTTGGGACCGTTCCAATTCTACCATTTATAAGTGGTACAACCTTCACCTTCATATTCCAAAAATGTTCTCAGTTCTCCGGCAAGATCCAAGTATATTTTCGCTTTCTTTCATTTTCACTCTGTGGTCGCCCAGGACGGCAAAATTCACGAGATCACAGGTTCTCTTCTTCTTGTCAATAACTACTGTCCGGTCTTTTGGCCGGGATATTATTATTATTATTATTATTATTATTATTATTATTATTATTATTATTATTATTATTATTATTATTATTTACTCCTTTTGAGTTTTCACATCAGTGTTAGCTGATGGTCTTTCACTGGTGTCTGGGTGACAGAAAGTCTCCCCAGGTCTCCAGGACTCTTCTGGGTATTCTGGCAGATTGCAGCAGTGCAGTGTTCTGGATGGTATCAATCCTTTCTCTGATTTCCAGTTTTTCCAAACCTTTTTCCAATCCTTTTGGGACCGTTCCAAGTGCACCAACTACAATTGGTATCACTTTGACTTTTCATATTCCATAACTTTTTCAGTTCTCTGGCAAGGTCCAGGTATTTGTCCATTTTTTTTTCATTTTCCTTCAGCTTCACCCTGTGATCTGCTGGAACTGCAAAATCCACCAGTTGAAAAGTTCTTTATTTTTTTGTTAATCAGCACTAGGTCTGGTCTTCTTGCTGGGATAAGGTGATCTGTTTTTATTTCAATATTTATGCGTTTCGTCTCAAGAACAGATTCTGGTTTATGCATATACCATTGTTGTATGGTCAAAATTTAATTTTTTTCATAATTCCCAGTGATCACCTTCCCAGCCCAGTCGTGTCTAGTTTTGTACTCCCGTTGTGCTGCTGTTTGCTACATTCGCATAGTACATGATTTACAGTCTCATCTCTATTACCTCATAGTCTACATTTACTATTTTGTTGGGTCTTATCAATTTTCGCTATAGTTTGTCTTTATGGCATTATTTTGTGCAGCAGTTATTAGTGATTCAGTCTCCCTTTTGAGGTTTCCTTTTCTTAACGATGTCCATGTTTTTTCATGTGCAACCTCTCCGATTTGTCGTTTGAAGTGTTCATATAATGTTTTTTTTCCCATTTTTGTTTTCTAGTCTTTGTTGTTTTCTGTTTGTCCATATGTCACATCTACTATTGTTGGCCGCCATAAGTAATCTGTCTTTGCTCTTTCTTGTGTAGTCTTCAAGTTGTTGGATTTGGTTTCTACACAGTCCTCTATGTTGCAAGACCTCTTCCCCCTTCCTTTCTTGACACATATAATCTATCTCTATCGTCTTTAGGGTGGAGAGCCTTGTGCATGGTCATTAGTTTTCTCATCCTTTGGTCAATCGTTATTATTATTATTATTATTATTACTACTACTACTACTACTACTACTACTACTACTCTTTATTATTTATAACTATTTATAATTATTATAAGTTAACCTTTTTTTTAAATCGTTTGAGCTTTTCACTTCTGCATCAGATGACTCAAACTAATATATGTGAAGAATTTTTAAGATATTCACATAAAAAATATGTTTTAAAATGTCTATAATTAAATAACAATATAATAACTAATAACATTATCATAAAATAACGTGTACATATTTTTAAACATCGCTAGATGTATGATAAAATATAAAATTAACAAAAAAAAAAAGTGAAAAAAAAAAGTAAAGAAAAAAAACCACAAATTAAAAAAAAAATAGACGGTCATCTGGTTCTAAATAGAAGAACGAACCATGAACTTGGAAGCACTCAAATTGCCTTTCTAGTTATCTAAACTTTTCCCACCCTTAAAAAAAGAGGAAATACTCTTTTTATACTTCTTCTTTACTTTCTATTTTTATCAACTTGTCTCCGAGCAGCCGGCATGTATCACGTGATGATACTTTAGTTAGTTATCAAAGTATCTAAAGTGTTGCTAATTTTAAAACTAACTGACATGCAGAATGTTTCAAATTGAAGATGTCAAAGATACCAAACTTTCCACCCTCCCACGCAAAAAGCGTTGGAACTAATTATACAGAAGTCATGACCTTACTCGTTAAAAAAAGTGTTTTTTATGATGTAGCCTTTGAGTGGTATCTAGGCTTTCTTTTATACTCGTGTTCACTTTAGTGAGCCTAGATGTTTCATAATTGCTCTCTAGATGTTTATATGTGATGGAATTTACTAAGCTTTACTTAGTCTGACACATAGGTCTCAGGTTGCTTACGGTACCTGCTGTTACTAAGTGGTCACCCACCGAAATATTGAAAAGGCTCATAACTGCCTAACTTTAGTGAGTATAAGAGGTTCATAGAGTGTTAACTCTGGTTCTTATAAAACATTAGGTTACTTAAAGGAAAAATACCCAATGCGGAGTACTTCAGTTAGGGCAACAACAAACGCGTTAGTTACACTTATACAACTTTCATTATAACATGTATAGAGGGACGAAGTACCCCAGGCTATATAATGTCACAAGTGTCCAAACATACATAGTAGTGTAATAGAGGTAAAATAGGTGGAAACCACTTACTATATGTAGAGTCTGTACTGTCTGGCATACACCATGTGTTTGTTGGAGAGAGGTGACAAGCACCTCCGCACTTGTCCAGTAGCTTCGGCCAAAGAGGGTGATCTTCTTGGGTTCCTGCGTCACGTGACCAAAAAGGGGCTCTTGACGCAGGAGATCTCCCTCAGACAAGAGAGACTGCTCTTACACGAGCTGTGCTTTTTTGGGGGGGTAAACCTTTCCAAGATGTAAAAGAAGTGTATTATTTTTTTTATTAAAGTAAATTAAATACAAATATTCGAATTGTATTTATATATAATGTATTTTACTATGTATTTGTATATAATGTATTTTACAGAAAACTATCTAGTTTGACCCACAGGCTACGGGTTGCTTACGGTACCTGCTGTTACTAAGTAGTCACCCTTCCAACAATTGAAAAGGCTCATCACTGCTTAACTTTGGTGAGAAATGCTTCTTGTTTGGTAAACCGTTCCAATAATTTCAGGATGTAAAAGAAGTGTATTGTTTAAGCAACAAGTTTAGGAGAAGGAAAAATCTGAATCCAAACCAGCCATATTCTGCTTAAAAATTGAACTTGTGTCGCATATCACCCGTGATAGAAGGATTGAGTAAATATATATTAAGTGGTCGCCCACTCAAGTACTGAAAAGGCTCATCATTGCTTAACATCGGTGTGCAACATTTCCTGTTTGGTAAGCGGTTGCAATACTTTCAAGATGTCGAAAAAGGTATAGAAGATTTCATTGAATCAAAACACTCTGCTGGTTGAATAAGTAAAAAGGAAGTCGTCGGGGTGGCCTAAAGTCGGTATCAACCAGATAACGAGGAGTATATCCCCTTTTCACTAGCGCTAAACCAAGGAGATTGTTTTTGGCGTCTGAGGTGAAGCCACACATAACATCAGCTCCCCAATTTACCGCACAGATCCTTGTGCAACTCATACGCTGAGTTAATGAGGGCCGGTATCAGACCCGAAACCTTGTAGTTCCTACTTCGATGCTCTACCGACTGAGCTAAATACTGGAAACCTTTGTGTGAACCTAATCATATTATGTTTAGAAGAAGTTATACTTTTATACACTCTGTATGTTACTAAAATATCAATTCTAATCTATCTATCTATCTATCTATCTATCTATTCAGGGTCTATGGTGATTCAATCATGACAAAATAAATAAAAAAGAAATCGACGTAAAAGGAGTCTTGACGTAACGCTTAAAGGAAATGTTTATAAATCTTAATTTAGAAAGCAAGCAAACACGCGTTTATCTATCTATCTATCTATCTATCTATCTATCTATCAGTAAAATTATGCTTGAAACTAGAAACTTTATTTTGAAAGATACTGCAAAAAAATAAAAATGCTTATAAAATGTTACATAATAATTTCCTATAGTGACTTGAATGTTTAGGGTTGAATAAAAGTGCAAATATCTCTTTGTTTCAGAATAACTAAGGAAGGGATAGAAATAATAAAAGTTATATAATTATCTAGATTTAGTGTCACTGTTTTTTTTCCTATCGTGAATCAATCAACCGATCCCTAGAAGACGATCACCCCAGTGTTTCGTAACAGACAACATACCAATGATTATCGAGCTGCATATCTAAAGGGACAATGACGAAATAAGGGGATCAATAACATAAATTCATCTTAAACAACACTCTTGTAAACATGCGTTTTATGGGTTGTAGGACTATAGAACTTTTGTTTTCTAAAAAAAAGAAAAAAAAACCCCAAACAAACAAAAATACAAAAAGAAAACGAAAACACGAATCAACAAAACAACAAACAAACAGGTAAGTTTATGTAACTGGCAATGCTTTTAATGTTTTAAAACTATATTGCTATTAGTATTATTTGGATTATTCGGACTATTGTCCCCATCTTTATTGTCATTTGTACAACGTTTCGACCGATATGCCCTCCGACCTTCTTCAGATATTTCTTGTCGGACTCGGGAACCTTTTTTTCGGACTCGGGAACCTTCTTTTCGAACTCGGGGACTTTCTTGTCGTAGTCGGGAACCTTCTTGTCGTAATCGGGAGCCATCACGGAACTTTGAACCTAACCCTTTATTTAGTCCACGAGGGTATCCTATTCTCATTCCGCTAACCATAGCTGGGGTAGGAGTTGTGTTAATTATTTTTCTATGTTGTTGCCCTCTATTCATGATTGAACCCGGAATTCAGAGATAACTGTCACTTAGAACTGTCTTAACCTAACTACCTTATCAACTAGGCCATGTGTCCAATTGGACAAGAAAGTTCCCGAGTTCGAAAAGAAGGTTCCCGAGTCCGAGAAGAAATACCTGAAGAAGGCCGGAGGGCATATCGGTCGAAACGTTGTACAAATAACTATAAAGATGGGGACAACACAGTCCGAATAACGCAGATAATACTAATCATCAAGCCTCATCTCAAACTTTAGAGAAATAGTATATTGCTATTGTAGCAAATTCTAACACTACATTACAATCGTAGCCAGTTTTAACACTAACTGTGATCTTCTGAAGATTCAACACGAAGTATTATCATCATTCAGTGATATTTTTAGTTTTAATCGAGTATCCTAATCTTGTTTGTCTTGATTATTACATTTCGACTAGTGTGCTTTCTAGCCGTATTCACTAAGTATAGCATAGCTTTTACTGTGTGACATGATCCAAATAAAATATTTAAGGGTGCTTTGCTGTGATGTAAAGGTTAGCCATCTTGTCTCATTTAACTTCTGGTAGGTATTTACCCAACCCTTCCACTAAAGTTTTCCTTCTCTTAGTCTAGTTGCACAACAGCCTCATCAGGATTGAACTCGAGTCACCGATTCTATTTTCTACGACCGTAACCGTTACGCTAAGTGTGTTTTCATTGCGGCATGGTGCATATGTATTTATAAACATCACGTTCTAATCTTAAACATCTCTGACCTCTTACAAACTCATGTAATCACAAAGAAACTCTTTACAAACACAAAATACAGCATGAAGAAGAGATGCAATACAATTTTTCCTACTGCCATTTCTTCCTTTGGTCTTGTGTCGTACGAGACTAAGCTTAGTGAATAACAAGAACTAAGTACAGTACAATTTATCCCTTAGAAATTATACATTGATAAATATACTGTTCACTGTGTATTTATATTTACATTTTAATGTAGTTATTTCTTAAGAGTTTTCTGCACACGATCAAATGATCATATATTTTCAAGTAATTATTTCTATTTAGCTAGAGTCATTTGTTTGTGCACAATTTTATGGCTTCCAATAACTAATAATAATTCTTAATAAACAATTATAGCTTCAAGTAATTATTCTTAATACAAATAACTTTCAGTTTTGTGGCATCAAATATTCCTATCAAACACTAACCATTTCCAAACAGATCTATTTAACCCATAGATGGAACCCTAACATGTACTGCCACTCCAGGTTAGAGTGAACTCTGGAGTAATGGCAATGAAGATATAATCTACATACCCCAGATCTGGAGCCTCACTGTCCCATACAGGTTATTGTCGTACCTAGAACACCCCATTTCCTTCGGTGGGGGTCTTTGTAAGAAGTGCCAGTATATTTATCTATAAATATACTGACACTTCTTACAAATCTTATACGCTGCAAGTCAGTCTTTATTCTAATGAACTTGTCTAAGAACTTGAAAAGAATACTTTAGAATTTGAGATTTTATTTCAAATGCTGGGGTAGTGAAGCATATTACTACAAAATTGCGTTGGAAATGAATCCATTGATTTAAACCCAGAGCTGAAGAAGCCATTTTTCCTTGTCATTAGATAGCTATACAATTCCCGATACTCACATAATAAAAAGCCCGGAAGAATTATCTCTCGGGTTGGGAACGTAAAGAAAAAAACAAAACAAAAACAACTCACATACTATTCAAAACTTAAAGGATATCACATCATGGTGTAATAGTTAGCAAGCTAGTGTAGCAGATCCATTACTACTGAATAGCGAGTTCGTTCCTCGCTGGATTCCCTATACTTTTGACCTTGTGACACATCCTATTCGTGGCGAACGGGATGGGTAAATTTCTATTGGAGTCTCTCATCGTGGTGTAATGGTAGAAATAATTTTCATGTTGCATTTTTCATTAACTTCATGTGTATTAATAAATAAGTAGAAATAATTTTAATTAACTTACAAAGATCTATTTGACCTGTAGATGTGACCCTAACAGGTACTACCCTAACAGGTACTACTACTCCGGGTCAAAGTGGGACTGGAAGTAATGGTAATGAAAGAGTACTCCACACTTTCCAGAGCTCCAAAATTGGAACCTCACCACTAGATCTACTTTAGAGTCATGCCCAGGACACGGCACATTTCGAAAGGCAAAATATAACAATTCCATTTTTTCCGATCTTTTTTCTTTATTCTTAGGATAGAATATTTGTCGATCGATCTTAGTATTTACCACTGTGTATAGTTCAATAATAATGAAATTATCAGTAATGAAAACCTATATATTAATACAGGTGTACCTTAATCTTCCGTCCGTTATCATCTTGCAACACCCTCTGGTTAAAAATGAGAGCACCCAAATCATCCAAGATGAAATGCAAACATGTAAATACTGATTATCTGGCGTCACTTATCCACCGTATTCTTATTTCTTATGAGTCTCGTCACCTGAGCTAAATAATGGACCATTCCATTTTCATCATAAAGAAAGAAAGGACATGCTACCCAGAAAAATATAACAAGAAAGAAAGAAAGTAAAATAAAGAGATAGAGAGGGGATGAGCACGCGAAAAAATTAGGCTAATCTGTTTCGGTCGATAGTGAAAAGAAGGAAAGAAAGAAAAAACGAGTAAGAGGACGAGAAAGTTAAATCAAGATTATTATACGTTTTACATATTGAACTATTTTGCAAAAGCTCTTACGTAAACATACCAAACATTGTAATAATTGAATTATCATACTGTGGTATAACCCCAGGTGTTGCTAGTATCAAAATAATCCATGATATAATAGATCGTCAAGGGGCCACACTAGATGCTTCGTGACATTTATTGGACATTGGGGTTACTCGGTAATGCCCATCTAGTCACCAAGTAACACGTAACAAATTGTACTCAGTGAAATGCTTACCTGGTCATCTTTGTGTTGGGTGGAGTAGAAATAAATCAGCTAATCTTGTGGGCAACTCCACACTAAGTAACACCTGTCCTCTTGTCTAGAGGGGTAAAGTCTGAGTTTATTGATTAGCGCTTGAGTTGCTCCAAAAAGGGAATATCGGCAGTTATTTTTGCCCCATACCTTACCTGGGAGGCTTGCTTCCTTCGGGGCACCACTCATTAAACCAACCCCTGGTCACCTTCCATCACCGTGGGATTTGGGTAAATACCTACTTGGATACATTATATCAGCAGCAGAGAATACTATTTGACCTCCTGGGAAAGGTGGATTCATGCCTTTCTCAAGGACATAGGTAAATTCATTTGTTTGTAAATCATAATATGGTTTTGAATAATTAATAATAAGTAATTATTGCTTCAAGTGAATATTCTTAATACAAATAAGTAAGTAAAAAAGTAAAGTCGACGAAGGGGCCTATTGTCGGTATCAGCCAGACTTTTCACTAGCGCTAGACCAAGGAGATTGCTTTTGCGTCTGAGGTGGAGCGACACACCTACTTTACTTTAGCTCTCCACTTTACCGCACAGATCCCTGTGCTACTCATACGCTGTTGTCGAGGGTCGTTATTGAACCCGGAACCTTGTGGTTCCCAGCCGGATGCTCTACCAACTAAGCTATAGAGTAATACGAAATTTAACCGGATTTTACGAACCTTATCGCAGCGTGATGCTTACCAAACTAGTATCTCAGACTGATTAGCCGTGAATTCCATCCTCACTGGGTGACTTACAGCCTTTTGCCAAATGTAACACACACTTAGTTTAATTTATTTTATAGACACTTCCCGTGGTTTAATTTTTATTCTAGCAGAAATATAGACTACCAGAACGTTACAATTGAGTTTGTTCCTCACTATAAGCTCCAAATTAATGGCCTTGTGCTAAACTAACCTCAATAAATGACTATAGCATCATAACCATAAAATGCAGGGATTCATTAATTCACTTTAGCTGAACTTCTTTCCAAAGAATAAACGTTCTGTTGGGAGACAATAAATAATTATCTTCCTTAGAGAATGGGAATATCATTTGGATGCTACTTGGGGTGTCTCATGACAGTTTCAGCAACCCATCCCGACCCGTTTTGTCTCTTTTCTTTAAACAGCACAGACGAATCTCTGACTCTGCCCGGTAATAGTTAAGCCATGTAACTATTTTAATTTTCCACATCAAATAAACCTTCTTCCATTTTGTGTCCCTTCCACATACTGCTAGTTCATAGAATAATATCCATATATTTCTAGCAGGAACGTTTGTGTATTTCTTTTATTAATACCATATAAAAGGTTAAATATACTTGTATGTGTAAATGTGTTTATATTGTATTTCCTTTCATTGTGTTAACGGTTAGTATATCATGGATATACTAATGCTAATATTCGTCCTAAACATCTTCCATGTAAATATGAACATACAATGAACACGATTCCCTAACATCTAGGCATAAAATAAACCCATATTAATTACTCAATATCTTCTTTAGCACCATAACGTCAAATTTTATATTCAGTCATTTTTTTCAACAAAATTAATTACAAATAATCACATTTCCACAAAGAATTCATAAATAGTATGCACACAAGTTATATCTATGCACATGTAAATTTAGTAAATCATTATCCCACCTTGAATTTGAAACCCGTTCGCCGGTTCTATATTCTGTATCATTCAACTGAAAAGGCCAACTCAGCATATCCCAATTGTCAATCCCCTGTCTCAAAGATTGGGACCCAAGATTCGACCTATACACGAGTGTACACGATAATCTACATCTTCAACAATTATATTAGTTTTAGTAATCTAAGGAACTCCTGTATTTTTCAGTTATAAGGATTGTTTCACCGCCTAATAATATTGGACGCTCAACCTTTGCTCGAAAGTTGGAAACTTAAATTTGCAGAAAGCGATCAAGAAAAGAAGAAGGAAAACTGTCGAGAATTGAGAAATAAAAAGAAGAAAACAAATCTGGGTGGCATTTTGGATTGGCCCAGGTAAAAAGTTCGAAGCGCATTTACCAGCGTCCTGGGGAGATTGCTTGAAGATATGCCCTCGGGCGACTCTACTGTCGTTACGGACTTGTCTTATTCTTCTCACCTGCAACAACCCTACATAAAAAAAAAAGAAAAAAAAAAAAAAAAAAAAAAAAAAGAAAAAAAAAGATGCTGCTTCTAATCTATCTTTTTTATTATTTATTTTTTCCTCTTTCCAGTTTCTACTTCTAAAAATGGGAACGTTTCACTGAAGGGCACGCGTGTGGATTATTTGTATGACGGTTACGAAAGTAAAGAAATAAAATTAAGAAAAATAGTAAAAATAAGAGGAATAAAACTGCTGATGGAAATGAGGATGATAGAAAAGAACAACAAGAACAACAAGAACAACAAGAACAATAATAATAATAATAATAATAATAATAATAATAATAATAATAATAATAAAAGCAGAGTAATAACAATAAACTTCGTAAAATAATAATACAGTAAATACGCGGGTGAACTGAAAACTTCATACGATGACGTCATTTCTGCTGTTGATGACTTTTTTATTAATGGGATCGAAGCTCTGCAACACCGATGGGAGAAATGTGTCGACCCTGTCACATTCCATGACAGTATCCTGGTCAGCTTATGAACTTTTCATCAGATCCTCGTACGTAAAATATACATGAAATATTGCACCAATAATAATAACAATTCGTCATTAGAGAAAGAATTGAGATCATAAAGATTCCTGTTTAATAATAATAATAATAATAATAATAATAATAATAATAATAATAATTATCGAAAGCGATCTCTATAGTAGAAATCTCATCTGCACTATTCTTAAAATGGACAAGAGAGGAACTCAGACGAAAGGACTAAAAGACAATGGAATTGATGACGATGCACAAGGCCTTACATCTGAGAGATGACATAGACAGGCATGTGTCAAGAAAAGATGCAGGAAGAAGACTCGTCATCATTAAGGACTGCGTAGATACAACAATACAAGGAATAGGGGGATACGCAAAAAAGAGCAAAGGAAAACTAATTACAACAGCCAGTAATAGCAATGTCAACATAAGAATACACAGTAAACTAAAATTTTTTAGAAAAAATAGGAAGAAAAACAACTGTATAGATACTAGATGATCTGGACATGGCTAAGAAGGGGAAACCTGAAGTGAGAAACTGAATCTCTTTTAATAGCAGCACAAAATAATGTTACATGGACAAATTATATTGAGTTGAAAATACACTACAGAATTGCAAGTGTAGGTTATGTGGACACAGAGACGAAACGGTTAATCACACAATAAGCGAATGCAGTAACTGGGACAAAAGAACCCAAGAGTAAGCACGACTGGGTAGGAATGACGATCCATTAGGAATTGTGATAGAGTTGAAAATTTGACAATACTACTAAATGGTATATGCACAAATCAGAACCTGTCATAGAAAATGAGACTTATAAAATACTCTGGGATTTTGAGATTCAAATGGACCAGCCGAAACCGACCAGAATTAATATTAATTAAAAAAAGAAGAAAAAAGAGAGTTTTTTATCTAGTTGATTCCAAGCAAAAAGATAGAAAAATACTTGGATCTTGCCAGAGAGCTGACGGTGGGATTAA
>CM042137.1:24990849-25030849 GCA_023376005.1 Doryteuthis pealeii
ATAACATTGTAAGTAATAGACTACATTAGTTGTTCTCAATTTTGCCTATAGACCCCTTTGGTTCCTATTTTTCTCTGGCGAACCCTCATAGCCATTCGATATTTAAAATCTTCTATTGTATTTTTATAATTAGATATCATTAGAAATTGTATTAATAATTGCAAAAATATTTTGTGTATTGTAGATGTATAACTAATTTATTGCATATGAACTTTAAAAAGTAATTAAATTCTACAGAAAATTAGTATTCTCTAGTAAAATAAGTCATAAATATACAATAGCCCTGTTGGTAGGGCTTAGAATACACTGACTATATCTGCTAAAGAGGGGTAAGACTCCCACCCCAAGAAAAGTGGGGTGTTCTGGGTATGACACTAAGCAGCTTATTGAGATTCCAGTTGTGGAGATTTTTGGAGCGTGTAGTACGACTTCATTGCCATTACTTCTATGTCCACTCTGACCCGAAGTACTTGTACTATTTAGAGTCCCATCTATGGATCAAATAGACCTGTCTAATAATCCTTTGTATTCGATAGAACTGAGTGCAAAAAATCTAACCCTAACACTCGTCTTTTGAAACAAAATTTTATTTTTCTAAAACCTTTTATTTATACATATAAAAATCTAAATTCAATTCTTAATTGCTTGCATCAGTATGATCACGTAGATTTACAAGTGATAAAGATGTATTCGTTTAATTTGTTTTCTTTTTCACCTCTAACAATGTAACAATAAAAAGAAAAAAGAAAGAAAATAGATGGGAATAAGAAAGAGAAAAGGGTCGAGAATAACAAAAAGAAGAACAACAGATTCAAATAAATCGTGTTCAATGATGCGGAAAAAAGACAACTGATTGTATTAGTCAGATGTTGAGATTAAAAGATAACCGTTCAATGTATATCTCCATCTTGATTCTAATTTATATACATAGATCTATAGATAAATCTACGTGATCATACTGATTGCTAGTACTCATTAAGATACACATACATGTATATGCACAAGCACTCATAATTAAACATGTGCCCTTATTTGCAGGTGGGAAATTTCGCGTATTAATTCAAATGAAAATTATTCGTATATTCTATTAATAGTTTATTACTTTGTGTACTTATGAAGAGCTGTGAAGGGTTCCAGATAATAATACTGATTTTAATTATTATAATATATCGTTTAATCAATAAAAATCAAAAACTTATTTTTAATTTTCTTTATTATAAATATATCAAAGTGCATACCCAATTTTAATGACATTTCTGTGTTATAAGTCGACACATACATACCAAATAAGACGCGACTCCTTTATATATATATATAAGATAGGAATTTAATAAATATAAGATAGGTTTCAAACAATATTTGAGATTGCGGGTCACTTATCTGTTCAAATGAGTGTCCATTTAACAAGCAGTTGTTTTTAACATCTGTTCAGTTCTTGCTAGAATCAGGACTGATGAAAAAAAAAAAGACCGGAAAAATCGGAAGTTTTTTGATACGTACCTTTTATTTTTTTATCTAGGCTTTTCATTGGTTGGTTCTTGAATATGTAGACATAGAAGTATCCAAGGAGAAACAAAAATATCAGGTGATTCTGATTCGCATCCTTTTGAATGTATAGGCGTAAGAGGACACAAGGAAAAACATTCTAATGTAGCCATATAATTTTTTTTATAATGTCATTAAAACCAACAAATCCTAAAATTCTAAATATACAAGGAAATATTCATTGAAAAATACTACTTTATTCAATGCGAGTCTTGTGATTGATACTTCTCTGTTAATTTTTGCAATATTCAGCTCTAACGTTGTAATTAATAATCGATCACCTCTTTGTACAATGTCAAAGTGATTACGAGTTTGTGTATTGTAAAAGTATTAACAAAATTATTGCACATAAACTTTAAGAAATAACTAAATTCTATTGAAAATTAATACTCATTAGTAAAATAAATCATAAGTATCTAAAAATATATATATAAAAATTAGGAATATGACAACAATTATAAATACGACTAAAGCGACATTTTTTCTTGACCATTGAAGTACTATCATGGACCCCCAATTTACTATTTTGCTTGCGCGGACCCCCTCCCCCCAATATTATATGGAACCTTAAAGGCCATATGCACTCCAGTTAAGAAACACAAATCAGCAAGATAAGAATGGGATACAAGTCTTGATTCATGTTGTGTTCTTAAAAAGGGATACAATCAGACAAGTTTGTAGTCGGGTCGAAGATAGAGGGTTTTATTGCAGAGAGATACAATAAGACAGACAAGGAATAGTGAGGTACGCTACTAATCCTCGAAGTCAGCCCAGCATAATGCCGTGCTCACTATATATATAGTCAGACAACATGGGTGAGAGAGAGAGAGAGAGAGAGAGAGAGAGAGAGAGAGAGAGAGAGAGAGAGAGAGAGAGAGAGAGAGAGAGAGAGAGAGTGTGTGTGTGGAATATTCCATTAGAACAATTCAGTGGGTAAAATATGTTGGTACTGAACACAATCAGGTGGATGGAAATAGTATGTCTCGTTTTCAGGACTGTAAACAGGCTTCTGTTTTTAATGCTCCGTATCCCGCAGTGATTTATCTCTTCATATGTTTATAAAAACTATAACAATCAAGGGTGTATAAGTATATGTTTTCACGTTTCTGTTCAAATATGTTTGATATGATTTCTCCCCTTACTCTTTATTTGTATTACGTACCGTTGAACTTATTTGAATGTAGTGTTTGGGAATGTTTACCTTATACTTCATTACATCTGAACACAAAATATTCTATATTGGTTGCAAACTATATATATATATATATATATATATATATATATATATGGGTGGGTGGGGGGTGTATGTGTGCAAAAAGAAACCTAACTTTTGCAAAAACAAATTTATTGCTTTACCTACAAAATAGTCCCGTCGTCTGCTGATGCGTCATTCCCAGGATTCCTACCCCCACCCCACTCAGTTCTGGAATGTGTTCTATAATACATTTCTATGGGCAATCTTTTAAGCAAGAAGCAGGAGATATCCCACAGAGACTAAAATGGATGTGGACTACACAGATGATTATGCACTTCTTGCAAATACTCCTGCACAAGCCGAATCTTTGCTGCATTGCCTGGAGAAAACAGCAACGTACATAGGCCTCTATGCGAATTCCGATAAAAACGAGTTTATGTTTTCAAAATAAAAGACGCAACTCCACACTCGACGGTAAGCCTCTAAATTCGGTGGAACAATTCCCATACCTAGTAGTAATTTCCCATCCACGGAGAGCAGCGTTTAAACACGTATAGGGAAGGCATGATCCTCCCATAGTCAGATTGTCAGTCCGATCTCATTGACCAGCTAAAGCGACAATCCTCCAAAGTTGTATTAGTGCTACATAGATCATAACGAAGCGTTTAGAAAATAAGTAAGATGGGAGCTGCACAAGGATGCTGCGCGCAATATTAAACAAATCATGGAGACAGCCCCCAACGAGGAAGGAGCTGTCCGACCACCCGCCCTCTATCATACCGACCACCCGAGTGTGACGATTGTTGAATTATTTTGTGATATAGGGCATGGGGCAAATGGTCACTCCTAAATATAGACTCGTTGACTACCACGTGACCACCGAAGGCATTTCTATTGTCCAATCACTGGCACTGCTGCTGCTGCTGCTTCTGCTGTATTAATAGAGACACTATTCTGAGCTTATGTCATTGATACTTGGATTATCTTGGACGACGGACTTACAAAGAATACTCTAACACCGGATTCTTATTGGCTTGCTTACTTACTTATTACATCTGGAACTAAGGATGCCGACCAGATACTTAACAACGATGAAGACATGCTGGACACTGCTGAGTAGGAAAGGTGGTCCACTGGGAATTGTGCAAGAGACTAAAATTTGACCAAGATGACAAATGGGGGATATGCACAAATCAGAATCTGTCTTGGAAAAATGTGATGCATAAAAATCTGAGGGACTTTGAGATATAAACGAGTCATTATTCCTTGCTAGTCTTAATTAACGGAAAGAAAATAAATTGTTATCTTGTGGATTTTGCTGGGTCAGTGAACCACAGATTGAAAATAAAATAATGCCCTTGAAACAACAACAACAACAACAACAACAACAACATAATAATATAATAATAATAATAATAATAATAATAATTACAAATTCAGCAAAAAGTTTCAATGAGGTCATCGTCTCTTGATGTGTGAAGTAATTCAAATCACATTTCGTGGGTGTTCCCTTTCATTAAAAAAGCCAACGTATCTATCTATCTATCTATCTATCTATCTATCTATCTAGTCTGCTCATATCTATCTATCTAGAACGATTGACATTCCATTAAAATCAATCAATTAATCAATCCTTCTGACTGGTCTGTGATAATGCATCCTCATGCACAACAAAGATCGGTGTACTCTGTACATGCTCGCGTGGTCCCAGGGGTTCGTCCACTCAGACACCCTCCCCCGCCTAGAAGTGTCCATTGTCCGGTGCCTGGGGTGCCCCAAAAGTGGAATGCCGATAGGATCACGTATTCTTTTGCACTGATTATCGCATGAACTTCGGTTTGTGCGTGGCTCTCCACGTAAAAGGACGATGTTAATCGGGCCTGGTGGGAAGTCAAGAAAATATCTACTCTGTGCATACTGTAATGCATTCCTTCCTTCATGTTGATTAAAACTATTGGTAAATCGTAAAGCAACGTTTCTAGTATTATTTGGATTATTCGGACTATTGTCCTCATCTTTATTGTTATCTGTACAAGATAACAATAAAGATGAGGACAATAGTCCGAATAATCCAAATAATACTAATTATCAAGCCTCATCTAAAAAATTCAGAGAAATAGTAACGTTTCTGTTTGCTCGTACATATTTAGTCTGCTCATATCTATCTATCTATCTATCTGTATATATATATATATATATATATATATATATATATATATATAGTCTGTTCATATCTATCTATCTATATATATATATAGTCGGTTCATATTAGGTATACCCAAGATGAGACTAAACTATAGAAAATAATTTACCAAAATCAGGGAATTATCAGATTTTAATGAAATTTTCAGTGTTTATTTATCAATGAATGATCTTTATAATGCATTATTCATTTCATTTCAAAATTTTCTCATTTTTTCCAGGTCACTTAATTTTGACCCTCCCCCTTATGTTGGGGGCGTAACATTTTTTGAGCTGGTCTTATAGTTTTCTAATTACAGCATGAATAAAGAGATAAAAGACCGAAGTTATGAATAGAAACAAACAAAAAAAATTAAGGTGGCTTTTCTATGAGAAAATAAGTACCGTAAAATGCAAAATAAAATGTAAAAAAATAATAAATAATTAATTCTTTGGAGATTTCTTTTTTACTCATTTCGATAATTATTTAATTGGCTATTATCTTATAAAAGAAAAAAATTATACATCGATATTTTTTCTGCTTAAAAAAGGGGGAGTACATTTTCAATAGAGTTTTTCTTCAAAAAGTATACTTTGATGTAATAAAATAAGGTTTGCATTAAATAAATATTTATTTTAGAATCTAAAAATATAACATTTTAAACTTAACATCAGGTTTTTCATATTTTAAATGAATTTTATATATTAATTTTTCATAGCAAAAATACTAAATTAAAGTTTTGAAATAAAATAACTGATGCATTATAAAATGCATTAATTGATAAATCAATACTGAAAATATCATTAAAATCGGATAATTACCTGATTGTTGGTAATTGTTTTGCAATCGTGAATGTTACATTAAAATTGTAAACAAGCCAATAAAACCACTTAAAAAGAACCAAAAATGGCTTCGCCGAACAAAATTGACCAAAAAAATCGTTTTAAATCTATTAAAAATAAATTCCTAATGTAATGATATTTTTCTTTTTTTAATGATGGTCATTATGTTACTACTTATCGATTTAGACAAAGTTTGACCTTAAATAATAGATTGAATTATTTTTAATTCGTTTTTAAAACTCGTAGCAGACGATGTTTTGGGTATAGTTAGTTCATATCTATCAATCTATCTATCTATTTAGTCTGCTCTTTTAACCCTAAAGATTGACCGTAGAGTTTTCTACGCTGTTTTGATTTGTTTCATTTCTCACAACAATAAGTCTTTCTATTCAGCTCTTTTATTTTGGCAGCTGGCATTTTCCCCTCTTCATCATCAGGCCATTACCAATAAATACTTATAACAAATGAAATTCTCTGATCCACTCAACTGGGCATAACAAATTGTTTTTTTTTATCAATCACTCAGATATTTCTAGCATTCAATGAATCAAAATGAAAGCCCGCTTACCTATTTACCTTTGACTCTGACATGCGCAGTGGTTACAAGACAGTAACTGTCATCAATATATTACTGTTTGTAACCGTAACTAAGAAAGAACGGTAAAACAAAGCAGGCTTATTTTTTTTTATCAATGTTATAGACTTAAAATTTATTCATTTATTTGTTTGTGATAACTTCTTGGGCATCTTTTTTTATCATCTTCTAACATCAACACTTAAAAGAAAGAAAATCTTTGCACGGAAAATATACAAATATTAATACAACACACACACACACCCACACACACACGTGCGCGCGCATGCACATGCATATATCTCTATTTCTCTGAATTTTATAGATGATGCTTGATAATTTGTATCATTTGTATTATTCAAACTATTGTCTTCATCTTTAGTGTTATCTGCACAACGTTTCGGCCGATTTGCCCTCTGGCCTTCTTCAGGTATTTCTTGTCGGACTCGGGAACCTTCGCGAACTCGGGAAATCCCTCCTCGAACTTGGGAATCTTCTCTTCGAACTCGGGAACCTTCTTGTCGTAATCGGGAGCCTTCACGGTACTTCGAACCTAAACCCTTTATGCAATCCGCGGGGCTTGATTGTTCTCATTCCGCTAACCATGAAGATTCCCAAGTTCGAGGAGGGCGTTCCCGAGTTCTAGAAGGTTCCCGAGTCCGACAATACCTGAAGAAGGCCGGAGCACATCGGCTGAAATGTTGTGCAGATAACAATAAAGATGAGGACAATAGTCCGAATAATACAAATAATAGATATCATCAGATAGTTCTCAAAGATACCCTCTTATTTTCATTACCATTATTTCTGAATTCCTTAAAAATAAAACCCTTCAGTTATATTTTTGGTAGGAAACTGATTTGCAGAATGTTATGAGGTTTGGATATTGTTTGTTCGTTGTGACTTTCATTTTCAGTCTGGGGTGTTTTAACCCTAAGAATTGTCTGTAGAGTTTCATAGCAAAGTTTGCATTGGTGCAGTGTTATGTAGAATTGGGAACATTTAAACTATAATGAATTGGTCTTTATTTAATGGCATATCAACCTTCATGAGCTATTTAATTCCAAAACCACTATTATAGAAGAGCAGTAGGGGTACTATTTAATCCATAGCAAGTGGGATGAGGAGGTTAGTTCGAAAGCGAATGTAACAGCGAGACTGGAGTTCGAACTCGTTTACTACGATAACACTTTCCAGCACGTTAGCCACTAAGCCAGGAATTGGCCTGCTATTGGCAAATGTTTGGATTTAACAGCATCTCATCAAGCTGTAGCTGTGTCAGGGCTGCTGTATGGCTGCATCACTTTGACTCTAACGAAGCTCTTATAGAAGCCTAGATGAGAACTACTGTAATGGAAAAAATACCACGTGGCGTTGTGCTGACTCATCCTAAAAAAATCCATGCTAATCTATTAGAAATACTTATATTCTTCCTAAAAACTTTTCCATGCTAATTTACACGACACTGTTACATTCCTGGCTCTCTTTCCCCATCTCTCTGTCTCCCTATTGTGTTACAGTACACAATGATGCTGTGCGCTGTTTTGAACAAATCCCGGGGGCAGCACTCCACAAAAAAGTAGCGGTACGGCCACTAACCATCCTTATACAAACCCTTGCTGTAAGCGAACAGGACATGGAGGATACTGATGGAGAAGTAAGGACGAACTCATCAGTGAGGTTCTCCAGTGAAAACTTAGACATGGATACACTCGTGTTGACCAACCAGAAAAAAAAACAACATCAATTATCTTTTTGTGCATTCTACATGCCGTATAGAATACCTGCCAGGTGTGATTACCGATGGTGAGTGAGAGTCATGGGAATCCGTAGTGTCATAGCGGTCTGATATATATATATATATATATATATATATATATATATATATATATATATATATTAATAAGTCATCCACAGACACGTGTTTCGGCGTTTCACGCCTCTTCAGTGTAGCTAGACACAACAACTATCCTTGGTTAGGATCGAACTCCGACTGATTGTTTGCCAACCTGATATCTTATCCCCTCGGCCACTGACAGCTGCTGTAGCGGGGCTGGTGTTTAAACTATTAAATACATAGGTTTGTTTATATATTTTACGATCACAGAGAGATCTAGTTTGTGGGCAAACGATCATTGCTTATATGCTTAGTAGTGAATATTAATTTAATCACCCTTAGAGAGCTATATACCAAATTTATGAGATATATATATATATATATATATATATATATATATATATATATAGTTATCCACAGACATTCCTATTTCGACGTACCACGTCTCCTCAGTGCGGCCAGACTTAGCAGGATACCTCCAGTCTCTAACCACCGGACTATTAGCACAGTCGCTAGTGAGAGAGAGAGAGAGAGAGAGAGAGAGAGAGAGAGAGAGAACTTTACTGATAAATACCCTCAGTGTGCTCAGCCTACAGGAGTGGGGAGCATATATATACATATATATAAAGAGAGAGAGAGAGAGAGAGAGAGAGAGAGAGAGAGAGAGAGAGAGAGAGAGAGAGAGAGAGAGAGAGAGAGAGATCTGATGATGATTCTCATGTTCATATGATGTTTTTTTTTTAGATACAAACCTAATGAGAATGTTAGTACTAAATCGTCATAAAATTTCTCTCTCTTCGACCGACCTTGTAAAACTGGGTTTAAAGATATGTAACTCTATTCATGAGCTTTTTTTTATTATCATGCAACTTTTATTTTATAGATTAGCTGTTGCACAACACAACGAAAGTAAGACACCCAAAATAGATCGAAATAAATCTCTATGCATATAAAAGCAAAGAGCAGTTGGTGTGTATGTATGTATGTATGCATGTATGTATGTCCAGATGAAACTACGAAAATAAAACAATTAACAACAAAGTAAATATGCATACACATTAAATATCACCGGTTCTTGCTTTTTGTGCAAAAATTATGAAGATTTGATTTATATTTGAAGATATTTAAAACTTAAAATATACGTAAAAATAGCATTGAAATTCTACTTATATATTAAGATATTTAATTCTACTTATATATTAAGATATTTAAAACTTAAAATTTAAAATATATTAAGATATTTAAAACTTAAAATATACGTAAAAATAGCATTGAAATTCTACTTATATATTAAGATATTTAAAACTTAAAATTTAAAATATATTAAGATATTTAAAACTTAAAATATACGTAAAAATAGCATTGAAATTCTACTGAAAAATCTCCAGCATTTGTAAATCTAAAAAGTACACAAATCAATATACCAGGGTTCCCCCTCTACCCAGGCGATGCTGAATAGCCGCTTCTAGTATTCAATAAATGGTCTGTGAGATTAGCTTGTTAACCATAGCTATTCGTCTGCCGCCTCACATATGCATATATATTATGTGATGTAATGGTTAGCAAGTTGGATTCACAAACCATTGTTAGTGAGTTCGGTTATTACTGAGCGCCCCATATTTCTGGCCTTGTGTCACATCTAAGCTAAGCTTAGTAAATAACTATATATGCTAGCGTGTGTTTGTTTGAAATAAAGCTGAAAATGGGTGAGACAATTGTGAAAGATTGAAATGAGAACAAATGTCACGTCGACCTTGTTGGGCTTCCATAAACATTTTGGTCGTTACCCCCGTCTTGCTCCAGTGACTGCCAGGGTCAATAAACCTATGAATTCCATTCCTTCTACACCATCTCTCCACCCCATCTCTCTCTCTCTCTCTCTCTCTCTCTCTCTCTCTCTAATTCATGCTCTATCTCTCTGTCTATTTGTATGTATCTCTCTCTCCCCTCTCTCTCTCATTTATTTCTTTTTCTCCAGGCAAGACTATCAAATGTTGGAAACTTCCAGCTTTTCAAAGGCCTTCCCCTGCTGATTTGGTTCTGTAAGCGTTTTCAGAAGAGACTGGGTGGCGGGTTGATGTTTATTCCACTTGGGCATCTTCTGTCTGTCAGGTACAAGAATGTGCGCAAAGTCTGAAAGAAGGGAAAGAAACATTCAAGGGATTTGGGCGGATAAGATAAAAAAATAAAAATAAATAAAAAAAAGAACCAAATACGTTGCTTCTTTTTGAAGTCAAAATAATATTTTTCTATGTGACTATAATTTTATTTCCCCTTCCAGTTGTGTTATGGTTAACGAGCTTTATTTAGATAGTTTAGGATATTTTCATATCTGTCTGCAACTGGCATATTTATTCATTTAAGTATTGGATTGTTAATGGCATTAGGAGTGTTTAGTTCATCCTAAAAGATCGACTATGATTTTCTTATTTTGAAAGAGATAAAAAACCGACTCAAGCATAGAATTATTATTATTATTATAATTATTATTATAGTGTAAAAAACACACACATGCGTACACACACACACACACACACACACACACACACACACACACACACACACATATATATATATATATATATATATATATATATATATATAAGCCGTAATGAAAACTCTCATTACAGTTTACCTGCATCAGCTTGGTTAAACCACACATGGAAAGATTCTAACTACAGTATATATATATATATAAATGCAACTTCCACTCTTTTTGAATTTTAAATCAGCGTTCTTCGACCGCGGACCTATAATCAACCGTTTATCGCGAAAAAATACACGCGTGAAATCGACTGCAATTAATCAATATCTTGATTAATCCAGTGGATTTAACCCTGAAGATCCTTATGGTGAAACTCGAGTAGTTTATTACCGTGTACCTTTATGATTATATATATATATATATATATATATATATATATATAAAATTATGTAAGTAATTCATCCGGCAGTACTCAAAAATGCTGTTATTAATCTGATTAGGCAATTTGTTTCTAAAATATATTATTCTATTAGCAAAAACATTCAATTGGTTAATAGACTTATTTTTTAAAATCTGTCTTAACAGTAAATTTCCAGTTCAAGGAGAGATATAAAAAAGATGTCTAACACAATTATCAATTCCTATAATTATTTTGAAAGTTTCAATTAAATCAAATCCCATTCTTCTTTCTGCCAGCAGTTAATCCTAATTTCTCTAAACTCTCAGTGTAACTGTAATATTTTAGTCTTTTTATTAGTTTTGTCACTCTTCTTTGTATGCTCTGCAATATTTCAAATAAAGAGAGACAGTCTAACTGATTTAAGAATTAACGTTCAAAATCTTGATTTAAATCACCGTTCCATATTGATTAACAAACACATATATGCCAATAAACATTAATCTGTTTTTTAATTTGAGAAATTATGCCAGCAGTTGTGTGCGATGAATAGCATATATATACAACGAGTGTTTGACTATTGTTTTCATGGACTACATAGGACCAAAAAGTATATGCACAACTTATAAAGTAGACCGTGCAGAAAATAGATTTACTTTTCAGACGATCATTGACTTATTTGCCTGTTGTATGCTAAAAAAAAAAAGAAAAAAGATCAGAATGAGAATGATGTGAAGATTCCTTGTTCAGTCATGTAGTCATTTACTAAGCTTAACTTATTTTGACACAAAGCCAGAAGTATGTTGGCACCCAGTGAGAATCTAACTCATTAACAATATCTTGCTAGCCTAGCCTGGTAACCTTTACACCACGCGTTTTTTAGTGGACTAGGCTTATCAGTGCGAGTTCGGCAACGGATTATGACCTCGAGGTCAACACCTGCGAGAAAATAAGAGGCTAACAGACTGTGATTGACAGGCTGAGTTCATGGGTTATCTACGAGTGTAGAAGCTGAAAAAGAGAGTTTATTCAAAAATTTACGTTGTTGATTTATGCTATTTGATAGAAGAAACTGAAGAAATGAAAAAAGTTTATTTTTAATTTTTCGTGAGATGGTTTTCGGATCTAAAGCAGAAAAACGCATTCAGACAGTCTTTCATTCCTGAGGAGATTTGGACACTCGGGGAGGTACGGTAATATGATTTTACCGAATAATTTCCCCTCGCCCGAAATAACAGTTGAAAGAGTCAAGTGCAGGCTCTAAATGTAGATATCAAGAAATAAAAGAGCGATTTTAAAACTTGAAAACAGGTTAATTTACATATTGATATTAAAAATTTGATTTTAATAAACATGTGCTTAGTATTATTGATTTCTAATTGTTTGGTTTTATCTTTATGAATATAAGCAAAAATCTCGGTGACAATCCATTAACAAGAAGAAATAACCGTAACTTTATTCTTTACTTTCTATTTTAACTAAATAGTTAGATTAAGAAAATTTAGCAATGAAAGACGAGAGTGATGGAAGAGTAATTTCAGTTGTTCTATTTTCCGATTATACCTCTCTGTTGCAAATCTTTTTATCTGCATTCTTATTTAGTTTAATTAGACTTTCTAATTTAATATAATATTTTTATTACATTAAAACTCAAATACTTGCACCCAGAGGGTGCATATATTTGCTAGTTTTTAATAAAACAATAAATATTCTGTTGTAGTCTTAATAAGCTTCAATTGATTCTGTTTTTAATTGAATAATGTTAGTTGACTAATCAAGTGTTTAACTATTTTAATTGCATAATTTTAGTTGACTAATCAAGTGTTTAACTATTTAATTGCATAATTTAGTTGACTAATCAAGTGTTTAACTATTTTAATTGAATAATTTTAGTTGACTAATCAAGTGTTTAACTATTTTAATTGCATAATTTTAGTTGACTAATCAAGTGTTTAACTAATTTTAGTTGACTAATCAAGTGTTTAACTATTTTAATTGCATTTTTTAGTTGACTAATCAAGTGTTTAACTATTTTAATTGTAGTTGTAGTTGACTAATCAAGTGTTTAACTGTTTTACTAGACAAGGGCAACTTTTTTATGTTAATGTGTATTATTAAATGACGCGACGAGTACTTTCGTTTTTTATGTGTATATTTATGTATGTAATCTTAGTAGTGTTGGATAACAAGGCTGATGTAGGGACGTTGACTTGGATTCTGACGTCATTATTATACTTATGCGACACACGTTAGGGCGTTGAAAAGTGGAACTGGGGGTAAGTCAAGTTGCCGCGAAATAATCATACTTATAGATATTTGCTTCAGATAAGAAGAACACACTTGGAGGCCTTCACATTAAATCTTTACGATTTAGTCTGGCTGACTCTTAGTTTGTAACACAGACAGAGGAACTCAAGTAACAGACGAAAGCATCACTTGGGACTGGGAAGAAAGAAAGAAAGAAAGAAAGAAAGAAAGAAAGAAAGAAGAAGAAGAAGAAGAAGAAGAAGAAGAAGAGAAGGGAAGACAAATAATTTCATTTCCACACGTGAGCATCCGTCTCCCCACATGGGCATACAGTAATCCCCATCAGGTTTGGCAACCACCCAATACACACACACACACACACACACACACACACACACACACACACACACACACACACACACATTAATTCGCGCGTGCACATTACATTAAATACTCGCATGCGATTATGTGTGAGTGTGTGTGTGTGTCTGTGTGTGTGTGTGTGTCTGTGTGTGTGTATAGAAGTAAATAAAACAGTTATCACCATTGACAACCGCCAAACAGAAGTACCCACACAGATGATAAGTATCACATATATGCAAGCACGTAAGAATCACACACACACACACACACACACACACACACACACACACACACACACACACACACACACACATTCACACACACACACACACACACACACACACACGCTTACACACACACACACACGCACATATGCAAGCAAAAGACTGGTATACAGTCACAAGATATTACTGTCTACTATTAAATATTTTTCGTGCTAGGCTGTCTCTCGGTCGTAAATTATTTTGAATTCTTTACCTTAATAGTCAGAGAGTATTATACCGATAAAGTTAACGATTAAAATACAATGATATAACAAATAGGTGCAGAAAAGACTAATCAAAATCAACAATTATTTCAGTCTGTACATCTTTCTATCGATCTAGCGAAATCTCTTTATATACTTGGTATATTCATATTTTTCTTTGAGAAAAGGAAGAAAACGAAAAATTGAACCTACATGTTTCGCTATAAGGATAATTGCAACCAAAAAATATTCTCATGACGCTATTCTTATAGCGAAACATGACGATTTAATTTTCTCTATTGTCTTCCTTTTCTCATACCGTCAGATTTTATTCCAAATCTTACCATTACATCTATTTATCAATTTTAGCATGTTCATACACATCGATCGATCTACCAGTGTGTGTGTGTGTGTGTGTGTGTGTGTGTGTGTGTGTGTTAGAGAGATAGAGAGAGAGAGAGAGAGAGAGAGAGAGAGAGAGAGAGAGAGAGAGAGAGAGAGAGAGTCCCAGGAAAGGTATGAATACATTTGTTCTCTCCCCAGCCATGGGTAAATAGTATGACAGACTGGGTTAGGCAACCAGTTTAGGTTGGTTGGTTGGTTGGTTGGTGTTTAATGATATATGAACCCTTTAATGCAAAATCCTGTTTTTTTTTCAAATATAAACGATTCGTCTAATTTAATGAGTATTAATAAAGTAGTAGAACTAATTTTTATCTTAGATATTTAATCAACTTCGTGAGTATTACTAGGTAGAAATAATTATTCTGTTTGTTGGTTATCTAATGGCATATCAACCCTTGTGGGCTATTTAATGCCAAATCTTGTATTTTTGTATATATGATTTGTAAGCGAATAGTTTATAAGTAAATATTTTTGTTTGGTTTGGTTTTTATAAACTAGTAGAAATAATTTTCAGTAAGTTTGTGTGTATTAATAAACTAGTAGAAATAAATTTCATTAACTCTATGTGTATCAATATATTGGTAGTGATAATTTTCGTTAGATTTATCATTAATTTCATGCGTACCAATAAAATGGAAGAAACAATTTTCATGAACTTGCAAACAGATGTATTTGACCCATAGATGGTACTATTTCTACGGGTTAGAGTGAACCTAGGAGTAATGAAAATGAAGTGTTACTCCACACTCCCCAGAGATCCAAAACTGGAATCTCGCTACTAGATACAGTTTAGCGTTATACTCAGGACATTAAATTCGTGGATATAATTTTCATTAATTTCATGTTCATTAATAAATTGGTAGAACTAATTCATGTGTATTAATAAATTATAAGAAATAACTTATAGATAAATAAATATTAATAAACTGGTGGTTGGTCCTTTGACACCACCTGGGATCATGTTGGCTAAATGATCCGTGAAGTGGTCACATGACATGAAACACCCCACTTCGTCCCTTACTTGGTCTAAAAGGGCGGTCGAAGGGGCTCGATCCGATCAATCAGCTGGTCATGTCAAGCCGTAGCACCTATAAGATTAAGTCCGACCGTTTTCTTCAAATTACTTTTATGGAAAACACTAAAGATTTTTTATCTTATAGGTGATAGACACCTATAAGATAAAAATCTTTAGACCAGCTGATTGATCGGATCGAACCTCTTCGACCACCCGTTTAGACAAAGTAAGGGACGAAGTGGGGTGTTTTATGTCATGTGGCCACTTCACGGATGATTTAGCCAACATGATCCCATCTTCAGGCCACCCCAGGGCCAACAGGTAGCTCCATTGACGTAGGCTTACCCCTCTGCATGTATTCTACAGCCGCAGTCGACAGGGCGGCAACCAATTTAAGAGAAGAAAAACTGAATTCAAACCAGCTTAAGAATTTATCTTGTGTCACATCCTGTCAACCGCGGAGGGGTTGGGTAAGTACATACATACTCATCGATCTGGACTTACCACTGCCGATTTTAGAGCAGACTGTGAGTCTCAGTCAGGTTCCTTACAAGTGATTTGCGTAACCAAGATACTTGCTATTGCACAACATCTATGGGCTCAATTCTAAAATGAAAGAGTAACCTATGTGAATATTGTCGACCGAAGCATCTCAAGTCTTTTACGTCGTTAGTTCAACTTTTGTTCTTTGTCTCCTAATTTCATTCTTCACGTCATTTCTTGTCATTGGCTGATAACTATCTCGTACTACATATCTTCTTTTTCAAAAGACATTTTCAGACTTGCTTGTTAACCACTGATCTACAGGAGACATTTCATTCATAGTTAACGCTAGATAAACATACACAGTGCAATGAGTCCCAAAATAGATACTCATTTTTATATGCACACGCATATATTTATTCATACTATTTTTACAGCTCTCGAATATACATATATACTCTCTCTCTCACACACACACACACACACACACATATATATATATATACTCATGGACATACACACGCAAACGCCTGAGCGATGTTTATCAACTCTCACGCACCATTATTATTCTAAGCACCCAATTATGGTGTCTCTTTAATAGACTAAATTGTCTCGCAGCTTTTTTTGTATTGAGTTTGATCCTCACTGAGTGCCACATTTGCCTGTACAAACTATGCTTAGCAAACATCTATTTAAACACTGCTGAGTAATTATCATTTTTCTATTCCTTCCAGCGTCCTTATCTTGATTCTTAAAGTCTCAAACGTTTCGGTAGATACACACTCGGGTCTTCTTCAGGTATATATACATTTACCAACCCCTCCACACAAGTAGGATGCGGCACAAGTTAAGTTTCTTAAGCAGTGTTTAACAGGTTTGAATTCAGACTTCTCCTTCTCCTAGAATAATTGTCTAAGGTTAATACGAGATACATTGAAAAATTTCGATACTGAAGCAAGATAGAAATGAATAATGAATGAATCATTCATTTTTCTTTAAAACAATCTCCTTAGAATTCACCACATTTATCCCAGCAAGTTTTTCATTGGTCGAATCACCTTTGAAACTCCTATTTAGATATGAGGTGAAGTTGCGCCTCTTTTAATCTCCTCGATGTTTTCAAATAACTAACACTTGAGACGAATTTTCAGCTTAGGAAACAAAACAGAAAAATCTCACGGTGATGGGTCTGGTATGTATGTATGGCAACGCACTTACAAAATGCTGTGTTTCGCAAAAAAAATCCAGTTGAAAAAAGTATCAAGACTGGATAATGTGACCTTCTCAAAAACGACAACAAAAAAACAAAAAAAAAAAAAAAACAAACAAAAAAAAAACAAGACACCCCCCCCCCACACACACAAAGAAACAAAACAAAACAAACAAAAACGCACAAGGTTACAAATACCAGAGCAGGCTGAAAACGAATTGATGAACAAAAGAAGTGTATACAAGTTAATAGATTCATCCTGTGTTATTTACCACCTGGTTAATTCCATATTTATTGTGCTATATTTTGAACTAGAAGCAGCTACTCGGTGTTAGGGGGATAATTAAAAGTTTGTCTCGCATATCCATTGGCTGTTTTGGTCTTATTTAATTGATTTACGTTTTAATCACGAATGCAAACAATGACTTTCACTTCTTTTCTAATTTTTAAATATCATCCCAGAAATAAATAAAATCTTCATTATTTTTGCACTAAAAGAAAGCTTTGGTGATAGTAAATGTGTATATATATTTACTTTGTCGTTAATTGGTTTATTTTTGTAGTTTCCTCCGGGCATACATATATATATACATACATACACACAACTGCCCTTTATGTATGTATAGACTACTCTAATTCCGCAAACAAACACACACAGACACACACACACACACAGACGCACACACACACATCTGTCATATGGAAATCTGATCTCACTGACAAGCTAAAGCGACATCTCTTCCAGGCTGTAGTCATATCAGTACTGCTGTATGGCTGCACCACCTGGACCCTAACAAGGCGCCTCGAGAATAAGCTAGATGGGAGCTGCACAAGAATGCTGCGAGCAGTATTGAACAAGTCGTGGAGACAGCACCCCACAAGGGAGCAGCTGTATGGTCACCTGCCCCCTATCTCACAGACCATCCGAGTGAGACGGACTAGGCATGCGGGGCACTGCTGGTGAAGCAAGGACGAACTCATAAGCGATGTTCTCCTGTGGAAGCCAACACACGGACATGTGTGGGCCGCCCAGCAAGGACCTACATTGACCAGCTATGTAAAGATGCTGGCTGCAGAGAGGAAGAACTCCCTGGGGCGATGAATGATAGGGAAGGTTGGCGAGAGATTGTCATGGATATCCGTGCTGCCTGCGCGACATGATGATGATGATGATATAATATATATATATATATATATATATATATATATATATATATATATAATACGAACAAAAAGTAATAAGACAGACAGGAATATTTCTTTTATCTTTATTATTTTCTAGTTATTTAACTAGTTTCAACCTTAGGAGAAAATTTCTTGTTTGAAGAAATATTTTTTAGAGAATTTATTTTTTTAAAAAGAGATTATTATTAAAAAAAAATTAAAAGATTTTTTGAGGATTTGACAGGCCACTATAATCCGGGTAGAGAAGTGTGTTAGAAGTGGCGAGTCCATCTGTTCCGTGAAAAAAAAATTCTTCGTGTGAATGTCATGTTTATCAGTTGGTTAGCTACATTGTTCATATGTTTATGCACATCACATCAAACTTCAAGTAACGGATTTCTAGTGTTCATAATTGTTATAATTTTTAGGTTTTACTCTTGTTTATAAATCATAGCAACGGACATTTTCATTACCAACATAGGCTTAATCTAAAAAATGTCCACTTTCTTGATGTCTGTAGTCGGTATTTGAGTTCAGGTAAAACCAGCCATTAGAATCATGTACATTCATGTACTTTAAAAATCTGTGATTTTAATCCGAGCATAAATATTGATACATTTATATAGACACATGTATACTTAACCCCCCAACCTATATATATATATATATATATATATATATATATATATATATATATATATATATATATATATGTGTGTGTGTGTGTGTGTGTGTGTGTGTGTGTTAAGAGAAACGAAATGTATCCGACGGTATGAGTATAGATGAAAGGATATGAAAACAACACAATATGCTGTTAAAGTGAAAACATTTTATATCATATTCATAGCTAATATTGAACAATATTTCGATTTATAAAAATCATCTTCAGATCTTGTTTCGTCTCCGCTCTCGATAAGTCCGGAGTAATAAACAAGCTCTGAAGATGAATTTTATAAATCGAAATATTGTTCAATTTTAGCTATGAATATGATATAAAATGTTTTCACTTTAACAGCATATTGTGTTGTTTTCATATCCTTTTATCTAAACTCATATATATATATATATATATAATATATATATATATATATATATATATATATATATATATATTATCACCTTTATCCACCCGCGCAATAATAACATTAGTGTAATGTGTACTGTTGGCTTAGCAGACCGACTCTGACTGTCTATAGTGAACAAAAAAATCTGTTTTCCCCTATGAATGATCTCTAGGTACATGTGTGTGTTTATGAAAGTCTTAAATACCTTATTTCTACCATCTTCACCTCCTCCTCCTCCTCCCTTCAGCTGCCCATCCCCCATCCCCACCGGGCACGTGATTTCGAGTGTGGGAGGTGAAGTCGACAAGGGGTCAAAAACTAACGATGAACGAACAGCGGGTGGAGGCGGTGATGATGTTGATGCTGTTGGTGTCGTGATTGTACAGTTGGCGGGAAAAGTAATAAAAATAGAAATAAAAGGTGTAACGGAAGAAAGATATAAAATGGAGGGAGGGGTGGAGGGTGGAGGAAGAAAAGAAGGAAGAAAAGAAGGGAGGGAGGGAAGGAGGGAAGTGAAAGGAGGGAGGGTCGCTGGTAAAATAACTGATGATAGGGAAGAATGAAGAAAAACGAATGAGAAAAAAAAATGGTGGTTAGTTTTGTTTGGCACTAGGTCAAATAGAAAAGAGAGAGAGAGAGAGAGAGAGAGAGAGAGAGAGAGAGAGAGAGAGAGAGGGGGGGGGTAAATAGATGATTGATAGATAGATAGATAAAGATAGATAGATAGATAGACAGAGAGAGAGAGAGAGAGGGGGTAAATAGATTGATTGATAGATAGATAGAGATAGAGATAGAGAGAGAGAGAGAAAGAAAGAAAGAGAGAGAGAGGGGGGTAGAGACATAGATAGATAGATAGATAGATAGCGAGAGATTTTGATAGATTTAAATATAGAGATCGAGATAGAGATAGATAAACAGATAGAGAGGTATATATATATATATATATATATATATATATATATATATATATATATAGAGAGAGAGAGAGAGAGAGAGAGAGAGATAGTTAGATAGTGATAGAAAGATATAGATATAGATAGATAGATAGAGAGGTAAATAGATTGATAGATAGATATATAGATAGATAGAGAGAGAGAGAGAGGGGGAGAGGGGGAGGGTAGATAGATAGATAGATAGATAGAGAGAGAATGATAGATTTAAAGATAGAGATAGAGATAGATAGATAGATATAGATAGATAGAGAGGTATTAGAGAGAGAGAGAGAGAGAGAGAGAGAGAGAGAGAGAGAGAGAGAGAGAGAGAGAGAGAGAGATAGATAGAGATGTGGAATATTAGTACTAGACAATCTTCTAATTAGGGGATAGTCTTTTTGCTTGTGATGAAAATTATCTTTGAAGATCCTGAATTTTTACCATGGATCGAATACTATCATCTGGTGTTGGTTGGACAAATGAGTATCTGATTTAAAGAAAGACAGAAAGAATTGGAAGAGAGAAAGAAAGATACAGAGAAAGACAGAAAGGGAACAAAGAAAGAAAGACAGAAAGGGAAGAAAAAGAGAAAGAAAGAAAGAATCTGATGAAAGAAAAAGATGCAAATAATGTGAAGAGAAATGGAAGGGACAGAGGAAACCAGAAAGACGGGTGGAGAGACGGAGAGTAAGTATAAGGGGAAAGAAAGAAAGAAAGAAAGAAAGAAAGAATGTAAATAAAAAAATGTGAAGAGATACAAAAAGGGGCAGAGAAAGAGAGAAAGAGAGAAAGAGAGAAAAGAAGAAAATGGGGGGGGGAGAATAAAAGAAAGAGAGAATTAGGATGTTCAGAAAAAAGACAGAAAGTAAGCAATTAAGAAAAAAGAAAGAATGTGGAGAAATAACAAAGTATCTACTGAATGTAAAGAGAGATAGAAAGGGATAGAAAAAGAAAGGAAAAAGATAGAAAGAAAGAATATGGAGAAAGAAAGAAAGAAAGAAAGAAATAACATAAGGAGTTATGAAGGGACAAAGAGAGACAGAAAGAAGGGAAGGGAGATAAACAGAAAGAAAAAAACATGGATGAATAAATAAATAAATAAATAAAGAACGGGAAGAAAGAAAGAACGTGAAGAAAGAAAGAATGTGGGAAAGAATGAAAGAAAAAGATTGAAAGATTGTGAAGAGATATAGAGAAAAAGAAAGCCAGAAAGGGAAAAAAGGGAGGAAGAAAGAAATAATATGGAGATATAGATAGATAGAGAGGAAAAGGAAAATAAGCAAGCAAGCCCACAAGAATACGGGGAAAGAAATTATTAGGAAGATATACAAAAAAGAATTGAGAAAGATAGAAAGAAAGTGTGTGGTGCAAAAGTCAAACAGCAAAAATGTTAGAGAAAGAAAAAATAAATAGAAAAAAAAACATGGGGAAAGAAAGAGAGCAATATATATATATATATATATATATATATATATATATATATATATATATATATATATATATATATATATATATATATATAAAAAAGAAATAGATATTAGACGGAAATAAAGAAGTAAAACTTGAGATAAAGAAATGGAGATGAAATAAAAAAAAAGTCGTTCAAAGTAAGAGAATAAAGATAAATGAAAGAATGATAACATATTTTTTCTACCTGAATTTACAATGAATAAGTTTTTTAAAAATAGAATAAAATATATAAGAAAAATGTATCATGTTAAATAAAAAAGAAAACCAAAACACGCCAAAAAGATAAGAATCAGTTTGTGAATGGATTTGGTGAGAACGTATTTTGGATGGTTGGAATTTAAAGAGCTTTCAGACTACGTGAAGAGAAAAAAAGATTTAAAAGCTGATAAAAATAAAACAAAATATTAGAGACATGAAAAGAAATAAAAGAACGAAATTGTAACTTTCATCACTATACACTGATCCACTGGGGCTAATATTCTCATCTTCGCGGTTATTATAGTCACAACATTTCTGCATTTGTACTCTCCGGTCTTCTTCAGATGTCTGTCATAGAATTTCGAACTTCTATGAATTTCGAACTATTTCTTTTTTTACCGCCCTGTCGGCGAGGCTTTGAATGAGGGTGGGAGAAAAAAACCATTTCCAAGGTATGACACTAAACTACTTCAAGTGGTGAGGTTCCAGTCTTGGATCACTGGTGAGTGTGAAATCACCCCTTTGTTGCCAAGTTCATACTGACCCAGAGAGGATCCCATCTCTGGATCTATTGTAACTCGAATATCAGAGTTAACAGAGAAATAATAGGAAGAAACTCAACGAGTATTAAGGATAGAGAAAAAGTTTTACTAAGCAAAGATACAAGGTGAACAGAGTAATTAGCTATTGC
This sequence comes from Doryteuthis pealeii, assembly GCA_023376005.1. Lineage (NCBI taxonomy): Eukaryota > Metazoa > Mollusca > Cephalopoda > Myopsida > Loliginidae > Doryteuthis > Doryteuthis pealeii. The sequence goes on from CM042137.1 coordinate 25,013,615, forward strand.
ATGGTTGAATTAACAAGTCTCCTAATATCTCGTTGTTTTTCTCTTCTGGGGTTTCGTCAGACATTATAGAAGAAACAGACGATTCCATTATTCTCATTATTTTCGTACTACATGACAGAATCAAAGAAGAATATTTGAGATAATGAAGGGTTTAGATGTTTACAATGATTGAGAAGATACATTTTTGTAGTGTATATAACGGGAGAGCATGATTATTAGAATAACTTCGGCACAAAATAACCAAACAATAGTCACCATAAAGCCAACAAACCGAACTTTTTAATTCAATCCAGGGTGGGGTGGGAGTGTAAATTGTACTTATTTCACTGTCAATGCTAGAATTTTATTTTCCTAGTCAATTTATATTTGTATCCCGACCCAGGGATTGAAATCAAGACAACAAGATTGCTAGAATCATTTAAACCAACACTTTTACCTACTAGGCTATTCATTGGCATTTCAGTCTCGGAAGACTATGATGCAGTTTTTGTGCCCCTGAAGTTACAGCGCCTCCTGTGACTGTAAAGTCCAATGTTCGAAAAACATTCTCGACCACGGATGTCGCATGTGAACGCTGTCCCTGAAGATGTTGATGTGCCGGTGCTTTGTTGCCGCTGCTTTCTTCTGGACCTCTTGGCTTCATGGTGTTCAGTTTATATTTGTATCTCGACCCAGAGATTGAAATCAAGACAACAAGATAGCTAGAATCATTTAAACCAACGCTTTGACCTACTAGGCTATTATCCCCCAAGTAAAATGTGAGAGGAGCGAGCATTATACCAAATGGCATTGGAGACGAGTGGTGTAATGGTTAAAGTCGTTGGAAATGGACTCGTTGACTCGAGTTCAAATCCTGGATGAGACTGTTTTCATTTCACATTGCTCTAATACCCTTGGGAAATGTATGAATCCAACTACTCTCCCTCCAGCTATGGGTAAAATAGTAGGACAGACTGGGCTCTTTAACCTCGATTTGTTTACTTGCTCCGTTTAAGAAATTGACCCTGTGTCACATCCTGCTCGTGCGGAGGGTTGGTAAATATATATACCCAATGGCATTTGTTGGGCGTCCCATCGTGGTGTAATGGTTAGGAATCCAGTCTCACTGATCCATTACTACTAAATAGCGAAGCTTATGTCACATCCTACCCGTGGTGAACGGCTGGGATAAATGCCTATCTAATATCATTTGTCTGCCTCTTTAACTGAACCAAAGTAATATTCTTTATTTTACTACTCGTAATATAATTAGGTGTTGAATTTTTAGGCCTTAAGTCCTTTTTTTGCTTAATTAAGAGCTCGCATATGGTATTCATTTCTATACTTGGCCGGCAACATAGGGTATTAGAGAAAAACTGGCGCTCATTCTTTCAATCGTCTTATTACGGCTACCTTGGAGATTTAAAGATGCCGTTTTTGTTCGTGAATGAAACATCGGAGAAAAAAAAAAAAAAAGAAAAAAAAAGCCAGCGTGTCACAAAACTGACTATTTCGGAATGATGAAAATTAAACCGAATTAGTCGCCCGCCCTGTCATCTGGGGGTTAGAATGCACCGACTGCACCTCTGCAGAGGGGTAAGACTCCCTCAATTGGGCCACCTGTTGGCTGTGGGTGGCGACCCGTGATACTTAAGGATGGAGTCTTAGTGGATGAGCAGTCCATACCTGCATCACTCCACTTAGACCATTACTTAGGCTAGACGGGCGGTCGGAGAGACATTCTCCGATCAATCGGCTGGTCACGTCAAGCCCTAGCACCTATATGATTGCCCCAACCCTATTGCTCTTATGGCAAGCCCCAACCCTTTTTATCATATGGGTGCTAGAAGGAAGTGACTGAGGGTCTATATGTCCTGGAAATGACGTTAAACTCTATCTGATGGTGAGGTTCCAGTTTTGGAGGTCTGGGGTATGTGGAGCACCCCTTCACCACCATTGCTCCCTGGTTCCCTCTGACCCAGAGTTGTAGTACCTGTTAGGTTAAATAGAAAAATGTATTTATAAAAAAAAATTGTGTATCCATTAAGAACGAATTTATTTCAAAACTTTATCGGCAGTAAATGACCCACTGAGGTTAATATGCCGTAAAACAAAACAAACAAACCAAACCGGATGAGTCGCAATAACAACAAATACTGAAAAGAGACTCAATACATGCGTAGATCGCGGTAAAGAAAATAATTTAATAACCTAGGATCTTCAGCTGAAAAAGGTTTCCTGAAGATCTTTTCGGTGAAACTTGGTAGTTAACAATTTTCCTGTTAGACCACTCTAGGGGAGACATTAGTTGAACTTTCACCGTTTAGCGTAAGGCATTTACTCGCCTGTTGTTTACAGACTCGAGTTCTCTGGTGATTGTAAAAACATACATCCTGTAAGTATGTATCAGTTAATTGTTCGCCTCTGACTGACAGTCACTGACAGCCATGGGGGTAAGGAGCTTGGAGCTTGACAGACGAAAATTCTGTTGGGTTTCGCTTCCGGCTAGAAGCAGCTGTTAAAAAGTCAAGCTGCACTGAAGAGACGTAAACGTTGAAACGCGTGTCTGTTGATGTGATATATATATTATATATATATATATATATATATATATATATATATGTTTTCAACGGTCATAATTACAACATGATCTCCCGCAGTTTAGCTGTGATTAATCAATATCTTAATTAATTCAGTGAATTTAACCCTGAAGATCCTTATGGTGAAATTCGATTAGGTTATTTTTGTACACACTATAATAATAAATCCGCTTTCCTTACGTATTGAGAACTTTATATTTGTTATAACTCTGACTTATCCGAGTAACACTTATACCAACCAAATATTGAGACCAACCCAGTATTTTTAGTCATCATTATTATATATATATATATATTATATATATATAATATATATATATTGGTGCACCATTCTGCTGTTTTCCAAAAAAGAATGACTGAGTTTAAACAAGCCTTTATCGCTATAAACAAATCAACCGTGTAAGTCGTGCAACAGTGCTTGTCTTTAACTGACAGTCTCATACTTCGAGATCAATGACAGTGTCTAGCACACTTTAAAAATCTTTTTAAACATTTTCTTTTAATTTTATTCTGTTTTACTTGTCGGTTTATTATTATTATTATTATGATTTTTTAGAGAGAGAGAGAGAGAGAGAGAGAGAGAGAGAGAGAGAGAGAGAGAGAAGAGAGAGAGAGAGAGAGAGAGAGAGAGAGAGAGTTTCTTTTCATATGGTCCCATCGAATACGAATAATTTTTTAACCGATTTATTTGTCCCATAAATGGTACCCTAACAAGTACTACCAGAGTGAACCTGGGGGGTAATAGCTATGAAGGGGTACTCTATACTTTCCAGATTTACAAAACAGGAGCCTCACCATCAGATGCAGTTAATTTTCTACCCAGGTCACCCCGTGTTTTTAGTTCTTGCGCTTCAGCAGTCAGCTTATTATAAGCCCCGCCGACAGAGTGAGATAGATAAAGATAGATAGATAGATAGATAGGTAGAGATAGAGAGAACGAGAGAGGGGAATTTGTGTATATCTATATTTAGGAGCATCCTAATTGCAATTTCATTGAATGATTATCAATTTACTAAAAAATTGGCACAAGGTCACGAGTATGGGGTATCCAGTGAAGATCGAACGTAATACTCAATAGTAATTGATTTGGAATTGTTTCCTAGCAAATACACACTCGATGAGGTACAGATTTATATGTAAGTAAAGTAAGTAAAGTCGTCGGGGTTGCCTAAAGTCGGTATCAGCCAATCAGCGAGGCAGTCTATCCCCTTTTCACTAGCGCTAGACCAAGGAGATAGTTTTTGCGTCTGAGGTGGATCGCCACACCTACAATCAGCTCCTTGCTTTACCGCACAGATCCATGTGCTATACATACGCTGAGTTGGCGAGGGCCGGTTTCGAACTAGGAACCTTGTGGTTTCTAGCCGAACGCTCTACCGACTGAGCTAACCCGGCCCTATATTTATATGTAATCACACTAATATAGTTATTTACAAAGCTTAGCTTAGATGTGGCACCCAGTGAGAATTGAACTCACTAACAATGGTGCGTTAAGATAGCTCGCTAACCATTACACCACGTGGGGTGCCTTAATTTCACTGATATATGCGTATAAGCATACATCTGTGTATTTTTCTTCTCTCTCTTCCCTTCTCTCTCACTCTATCTTATTTTCATACACACACACACACACACACACATATATGTGTATATGTGAGTGTGTGTATGTGTGGGTGTGTATGTAAGTGTGTGTATGCGAGTGTGTGTATGTGTGGGTGTTAAAGGATGGATAGGTGTTTACGGTGCTACTGTTTTTATGTTTGAAGATGCGAAAACGGAACACGGATGTGGTTACCTGCAGAAGAAGCAGTATATATATATATATATATATATATATATATAAACCCCGCTTGGCCATGACCCTTCAGCTTCATTGGCCGCCATTCTCACCAGCTACTGTCGAATCTCCGTCTTACCTCACCGAACTTCACCGACTGCCTGCTCACAGAGCCTCATCAGTTGCCAGCTCCGCTTACTTAACTTATCATTCTGCTCTCATCTTCAGGTGACGTCATCGACTTTTCAGCCAATCGGCGGGTCAAAACGTTGGTTTCACTTTATAAGGGTGAGCGACCACATAACCACAAGACAAGTTGATGATATTAACGAAGAAGGTCCCCAGTGATGAGACATAGGGGGAAATATATATATATATATATATATATATATATATATATATATATATATATATATATATATAGTGTAGGTAGATTCGTGGGAAATGAAAAACGGAAATATATGTTTGTTTCTAATAATGATTTGTATGTATATAAGTGTAATTTAAAGATGGCAATTAAAGAATAGGATTGAAACTAATTATGAAATTTATGAAAGTAACCAACGAAATATGTCCAAAACTCATTGAGTTTGTTGTTTAGGTATTAGTTTCAATGAGGTTTGTTTTTCCGGAATTGTGTTTATTTTACTTGCATATATAAGTATACTAGAAGCGTCTACCCGGTGTTGCCTGGGTAGAGGGGAGTATAAAAAAGTTAGTCTCGCAGATCGATTGATTGATTGATTTGTCTTCCATAATTGATTTGTTTATGTTTTAATCTCGAATGCTACCAATGACTTTCCTTTCTCTTACTCTTCAAATCCTAATTCTTAAATATCTTCATGAATATAAATCAAATCTTCATTATTTTTGCTCAAAAACCAAGCCCTATGGTATTTAATGTGTATATATATTTACTTTATCGTTAATTGTTTTATTTTCGAAGTTTCCTCTGGACATACAGATTAACACAACTGCCCTTTATATATGTATAGATAACCTCTTTCTTCCATCTCAGTAGCTTCCCACCCTGTCACTGTCTGTCTGTCTGTCTCTCTTTCTCTCGGTCTCTATATATGTATATACAAATATATGTATATCATAATATCCTGCCCTGAAGAAGACCGTTTAATTTTTTTTTGTATACTTAAATTTTATGTTTTTCTATTATTATTATTCTATTTTATTTTGTATTTAAAATAATACTAAATAGGATACAATGTATACAAGGACAAACTCTTGGTCGAAACACTTATCGGTATTTCAATAAATAATTTTATTTCCATTTTTCTCACTTAATTAAGAGTTTTCCTTCTTCTACACCAGCTGGCATACCAAGGTTAAAGAGCCCAGTCTGCCCAGCTGGTTACCAAAAGCTGGAGGTAAAATAGTTAGATTCATACCTTTACCAAAGGTATTAGCAAATTCTCCGTGTTCATTTCCTTCGACGATTACCATTACACGACAAATGCCTCCATCACCCCATTATATATATATATATATATATATATATATATATATATATGTGTGTGTGTGTGTGTGTGTGTGTGTGTATGTGTGTGCGTATATATATTCCAGGATTTGTTCAGAAGAACACTCAACATCCTTGTGTATATCCCATTTATCTTTTTCTCTAACCGTTTCGTCATAGTCCTAGTGGTGCAGCCATACAGTAGCATTGACACAATTACAGATTGGAAGAATTCTAGCTTTATCATATCAGAGAGATCTGATTCCCATATGATCAATAATCTGTCTCTTGCAATCCATGCTTCTCCCATGCGTATATTGACATCGCTTACTGTAGATGTCATATTGTTACCTAGGTATGTGAACTGGTCTACTAATTTGAGAGGCTTACTATTCATTGTGGAGATTCCTGAATTTTGTTTAAAATACATGAATTCCGTTTTATTTGAGTTCACAGAGGTCAATGCCTCTTGCTGCCTTCTCTGTGCTTCAAAGCAGTGAGTAGCACTCCACAAAAAACGGCTGTACGGCCACTTACCTCCTAAAACACAAACCATCCATAAGACGAACAAGTCATGTTGAACACTGCTGAGGAAGCAGGGACGAACTCAATTGACGATCCCCAGTGAACAACTACATATGGACACACCATTGTAGGCCAACCTACAAAAAACTACATTAGTCAGCTCTGTATGGATACTGGATGCCGTACAGAAGACCTGCGTAGTTTCTTAAGAGTATTTTTGCACATGGTCCCATCGAATACGAATAATTTCTAAACAGTTCTATTTGACCCACAGATACAACCCTAAAAAGTACTGTTGGGGTTCCTAGAAGTAATGGTAATGAAGGGATACTCCACACTACCCAGAATCTCTAGAACTGGAGCCTCACCACCAGATACAGTTTAGAGTCATACCCAGGACACTTCCTATTGGTGAAACTTTACTCCTCTGCAGTAGATACAGTCAACATATTCCAAGCCCTGCTGACAGAGATGGTATCTATCTATCTATCTATCTATCTATCTGGCTAGCTAGCTAGCTAGCTATCAAGCAATCTAGCTAGCCTGCTAGACAGACAGACAGATAGATAGATAGATAGATAGATAGATAGATCTATGCATATATATATACAAAAATGTAAATCCACATTATCTGTTGTCGCTTAATTGCAGATTTTTCATTTTTTTAAATGAAAAATGAAAAATGAAAAATTCCAAATAATCTTGCGTCGCTTAAATGCCCAACGTAAAATTAAAATGAATTGAAAAAAAAGTTACGTTTATATCATTATACTTTTTACATATTGAACTATTTCGCAATAGCACTTAAGTAAACATATCAAACGTTGTAATAATTAAATTATCCTACTATGGTATATCCACTGGTCCCGCTAGTAACTATTCATATTTTCAACATTCAAATTTGGTGAAAGTATTTTGAAATACGTCTTGTGATCACAGATCAAATTGTGGTTTAGGCTGCATGAATAGATTTTTTAAACTTTATTATGGCTACATACTGACATCAATCTCACATCATGGAATGTGATAAATAAGGTTTATTTTTCAGCATAGTCTTGTGGGCCACACACTTCTTCAATTGGTATTGCAATGCTTGGATTCCATTGGTAAAAAGTCAACAACAACAGATATGATATTATTATGTTTACTACTTGTACACACACACACACACACACACACACACACACACACGCATATATATATATATATATAATATATATATATATATATATATATATAGGGTGTTCGGATAAATTTGACAGTTTCATAAGGAAAAAGAAAAAGTGCTAGGTAACTATAAAATGTAATGGATTGTAAAGAAATTCAACAGGCATTGAAATTACACTACTGTCAACAAGTTTCGCTCAAAATAACCGCCATTAGCGTCGATCACAGCCTCCATCCTGCTTCGGAACCTGGAGCAAGCTGGTGTTACAGTTTCCCTGGGAAGGATCCAAAAACTACCTTAATTCTGTCCATTAACTGGGCTTTTGTAGTATTAGCACGGCGATTGGTGTCTTTCTCAACAGCGCCACATACATAATAATCCATGGGGTTAAGATCTGGGGAGTTCGGAGGCCAAACATTGGGACTGGTGTAGTCGTAAAAATTCGCCGACAACCATTTTTGACTTTTCCCAGAAGTGCAACAGGGGGCAGAATTCTGATGCCATACATATGGCCTACCATTGGCTACTCTTGTTATCCAGGGCTTGACTACAGTGTTTAGCAACTCCACGTCGGCATCTAAGGGTCCTCCAACACTTTTTTCTGCAGATTTTCGAGGTATTTTGCTGTACGAATGCAATCAGATCGTCTGTTATGTTGCTTTTTTCTAACCATAGCCTCGTAGTCTCCATTGCAATTCTCCAGTTCATGTAGGGCGGGGTAACGCATAGATATATAGATTGATAGATAAGTAGATAGAGAGATATCAGCCCAGTCTGTGTGGTTTGGAATATTTTGACTGTGTCCACCGCAGAAGAGTAAAACTCTACCAATAAGAACTGTCCTAAACTGCATATAAGTCGTCGGGGTGGCCTAAAGTCGGTATCAACCAGACAGCGAGTGAGTCTATCCTCTTTTCACTAGTGCTAGACAAAGGAGGTTGTTTTTTAGTGTCTACCATCAGCTCCTCAATTTACCGCATAGATCCCTGTGCTACTCCTATGCTGAGTTGGCGAGGGCCTGTATCGAACAAGGGACCTTGAGGTTCCCAGCCAAACGCTCTACCAACTGAGCTAAACCGGAATACTTGTTGAACTCTGCTAAAGAAATTGGCCATGTGTCTCAATCTTGTCCATGCAGAGGGGTTGGTAAATATGTATATATCAATTAAAAAAAGAAAATTCAAGCGCAAGTATTTAATCACAATTCAAGTCCATAAATATGGTTAGTACATTCAGATAAGCTAAACGTTCGATATCCGGTTGGTGCAAAAGTAATGTCCGATTTAAAGATCTTGGGTAAAAATGAATAAGCCAATTACTATGAAAATATTCATTCATTAACATCCTCTCCATTGATTTCAATGATCTGATTTCATCTGTCAACAAACTTATAAATGCCTTGCTTGTAAAATTCTGCGGGTTTAGAATTGAAATATGGATCCAACGCATTTTCAATCTCTTCTTTTGTTGTTAACTTAGGTCCATCTTTTAAAATGAAATCATGTCTTTAGCTTAAGTCATTTTCAATATTCATTTCAATTAAGATATAATTCTTTATTTGATATTTAATCAATTCTCTTGCCTTATACATTATCTTTCGTTTTTAGTTTTTTCTAAATTTTTTAAAAAACATTTTGAAAGATTTGTATTCGTTTCTTGCCAATAAGTGCTTACAGTAACTATATGTGTAGTTGATCTACAAGGTGTGTCAAGAAAGTATCGAAATCTTTTGTACCTATTGAAACACCTTATACTCTGAAAAAGAAATAACGTTCCATTCATTCTTCATTTCTAGCTTGGTAAATACAGCTTTAAACTTGGTACTTTTTTGACATACCTTGTATTCAGAATGCAAGGTGTGTCAAAAAATACAAAGAATCTCGATACTTTTTTGACACACCTTGTATGTATGTTTGATCTATATCGTTAATATTCACTTCTGAATTATGTGCATTGACAAGGAATTAGGGGGAAAAGTAAATATTGTGCGCAAATTAAGCTGATCATCAGGCCGAACATATATAGATCTCTCTCTCTCTCTCTCTCTCTCTCTCTCTCTGTGTCGCTCTCACACACACGCACACCATTTTTTGGCTCATCTTTTAAAGGGAAATCACCATTTTGGAAATGGAAAAACCATCTCCTGCAACTGTTGTATATCCTTCTCCTTTACTTCTTTACTTCTATTCTTCTTCTGGGTCTTGATATCTTAACTTCTTCTAGGTCTCTTCTAACATCTCTTCTAGCGTCTTGGTGGTCGGTCTCACTCAACTCATTTCTTCTTGTCTTCTTGTCTTCTTGTTACCAAAACATTCATTAATCACAAAACACGTTATTTTCTTAAACTTTTATTTCCTTAACTAAACATTTCATGTAACTAAATATCTGACTAACATAGCGCGCGTATGCAGAGTGAGTTACAGCTAAGGCAGGACATCTTCACTGCCTGACATCCAACTGAAAACTGAGGAGCCAACCAGGTCCCACGTGACTTCACGTATTTCGCGGGCTTTCTGTACTATTCCATGGAAAGTCCCGCCCGTGATATGAAAAGGGCAATCCCCTTAGAAATACAGGGGATTGAAAATAATCTTATGCAACCGCATAGATAATGTAACACAACTTCTTTCATTCATTACATCTTTCCCATAAATAATCCAAACGATCTGGAACATATATGCTCACTGTCAAAAAGCAGAGAGACAGCAAAAACACAAGAACGTAGCTGCTTGATGAACTCATCGCATCGTATATAGTTGAACTCTTATCCAAACTCATCCTACTGTACTCCCGGTCGGTGAGAAAAATAAAACAAATATTGTTATATGTTAAACATATTTAACTGTTTTTGTTATCTTTTGTTATTCCTACATCTTGGGATATAACAGTAAATATTATAACAATGAGTAATCCTAAAAGGTGGATGTGTTAAAGTGCAACCCTAAGAATTAAGAAAGAAAGTGACAAAAAAATGAAAATCATTTTTTCTTCTAGTTTTATATTAACATTGATTTAAGTAATCATAAATTCTACAACTCGAAAAAAGGATTCTAAATTCTATTACAATGACTCAACAATAATTTCCATCCTTTACTTCCTATAGCTGTCACCCCCTACAAATTTAATAATTTTAAAGAAATTTTATTCTATCACTTGCATTAACACATTTATGAAATCGTAGAGTAAAACATTTCTGATGTGATCTTTGGATGAAACAAACATGGGTGCCAATTTTTCTGAAAGATATAAACGGAACAGAGATAATATAGAAAATATCACATTGAATATCATAAAATAAAATATCAAAATAAATGATAGTTCAGTTTAATCACAAAATCATATAACAACTATAACAAAAGATACATCTAAAATTCGAACATTACTTTTGCGCCAAGTTGATATTATGAAAATCACCCTGTCGGCAGCAATAAGCATATTCTTTTATATTCATCTGTTATTTAAATCATTACCATTCGTCTTCTGTAAAAGATAACTCTTGCATCATCTGTCAGTTATTGGTCGTCTCTCAATGGAAACACTATCTTTACCAATGTTAATGGTTCCAGACCAACTGATTTTTCACTTACTGGTGTCCGTTTTCTTGGACACTGTCCCAGTGGTATTTTGGGAACAATACGCTTTCTGTGATTATGCCGTAAGCATTGCAGACTTTTACGACTGAGATCTCTATCTGAGATCTTATTTCGCCGGAAAACGACGCAGATTTCTCTGACAGCAATCACGAAAAAGCGAATGCTTTATTGCTGTTGTATGTAAATAAGTAACTGATTTAAGAAAATTCAAAACTATCCAAGGACATTCGTCTTAAAAACTTTATCATGAAAGATTATCTTCAGTAAACTAATGTAAAATTATTTATTTTTAGACGAAGTGAACGAGGGCAAAAGACGAACAACACAAAGATATTTTTATCAGATACTTTTATTATCTATATATTATCTATATATTTACACACACACACACACACACACACACACACACACATATATATATATATATATATATATATATGTATATAATTGTATATAAATATGTTTATGATATTACTATTTGAAGAATCCAAAACGAACCCCCATATATATACATGGTGTGTCATAAAGGTATTGAGATTGATGCTGTATTTACCAAGATAGAAATGAACAATGAATGGAAGGTTAATTTTTTTCAGAATACAAGGTGTGTTATAAAAGTGCCAACTTTGAAGCTGTATTTACCAAGATAGAAATGGAACATTAATTTTTTCAGAATACAAGGTGTGTCAAAAAGTACAAAAATATCGATATTTATTTGTCACTCTCTCTCTCTCTCTCTCCCTCCCCCCCTCTCTCTCTCTCTCTCTCTCTATATATATATATATATATATATATATATATATGAGAAATATGAGGAAATTAATCCGACAGTATGTGGAGAAAGGTAGACAAACACGGGTGTTGTAGAAAATAAACATCCATTTTCTACAACATCCCGCGTTTGTCTACTTTACTCCATATATATATATATATATATATATATATATATATATTATATATATATATATATATATATGATTATAGTTATCATTAAAACCTAACGCTAACAGCGTTTTTAATAAGTAACATCTTTACAGAGTATTATTACACTATTTTCAAGTATAAAATAGTATAGTAATAAAAACATGATACAAACTCACGACTGAGTTTCAAGCTGTCGAATACAAGCTCAGCTGAGGATCACCATTGTGAAATTCATTTGCAACTTGAGTAACAATTTGATTGATGCGGGGCTGATGTGTAACAAAAAACCCCAAAATAAACCAACAAAAAAACAAAAAACAAAAACAAACAAACAAAAAACAACACAAAAACCAGAAACAATAAAAACAAAAACAATAAAAAGCACTTGTTGGGTTTGTAAAATTATGAAAATACGAGGGTTATTCAATAAATAAGGTGAATTTTGCCTAAGGAGTTGGAAATAGGAAGAACGGTTTACAGTTTCACTTTTTTCAAGGAAATCAATAGTGATGGGTCCTTTCACGCCCCAAAAGATTGTCAGCATGACCTTCTTTACTGACTACTACACCCGGATTTTTTTCTTTATCGGAGAGTCAGTGTGTTTCTAATCTATGAACTATTTTTCAACTTATGCTTACAGTGGCAAATCCTTGTTTAGCCCATTTGTATTTTTGATTAAAATATTCTCCTCCGTGCACACCACACATTCTTATATAAATTTCACATGGTTTGCACTTTCCAGACGCCAAAATTTGCTGTCAGACCTCTGTTAAAGTCTAAAGCACTCAGTTTGATTTGTAACCATTTTGAATAGCCCCAAAGCAAATTTTTGGGAGATTAAAATAATTTTTTGCTAGGAACCAGTTCCAAATAGTGCAGAGTTTACAATTATGGAAAAAGAAATATGAAAAACAATTTATCTTAAAAAAAAAATAAATTAAAAAAAATCACTCTATCCTTATCTATTACCCTTCTAGTTTTGATACATTCTAATTGTATATGATTAATTGACTGGTTGATTTTAACGGCATATTAACCTATCTGGGGTTATTTTATGCTTAGCGTTTAGGGAATTGCATACACTTTACGTTTATAACTACATTTGTTGTTTCTTAAAAGTGTTTTGTGCACATTTGTATGATATGATTTACACACAGTTATTTAAATCGAATTCTAATAATCTAATACTAATAATCTCTACACATTATATGGTTTCAGGTGACTGTTCCTATCTAATATCATTCGTTTGCACAGTTACATGATTTCAAGTATTCTTATCTAACGCCAATAATTTACAAGGAATTATATGGTTTCAAGTAAATAATAATAATAATAATAATAATAATAATAATAATAATAATAATAATATAATAATACCATCAGCTAACGCTGGTGGGCAAAAATTCAAAAGGAGTGATGAATAATAATAATAATAATAATAATAATAATAATAATAATAATAATAATAATACTTCCACTGGAAATCAGAATAAGAATTGGGACCATCCAGCATTGCTGAAGTCAGCTACAATACTCAGAAGAGTCCTGGAGACCTGAGGAGACTTGTTGTCACTCAAACTCCAGTGAAAGATCATCAGCTAACGCTGGTATGAAAAACTCATAAGGAGTGAAATAATAATAATAATAATAATAATAATAATAATAATAATAATAAGTAGTTATAGCTTCAAGTAACTATTCTTAATACAAATAATTTGCACACAGCTGTATGGTATCAAGTATTCCTATCTAATAATCTTAAAAAATATTTTTACCATAGATGTCATCCTGATTATCACTCCAGGTCAGAGTATTAACACTCCAGGTCAGAGTATTAACATTCCAGGTCAGAGTAGTCCTGAGAATGGTGGGTAAGAGGTACTCTAAACTCCCCAGAGCTCCTCAACTGGAGCCTCAACACTGGATGCAGTTAATTGTCATACACAGGACACCTGATTTTTTGGAGGTAAGAGGGGATCTGACATCTTTACAGAGGATGCAGTCGGAGTATTCTAAGCTTCACTGACAAAGTTGTTATGGTGTCTGATATCCAAATGTTACGAAATTGAATAATAACACATATAAAATGATGACACTTATTTTTAATTATATTTTAATTGATTTATATATAAAATAATTCATAGGATTGATTTTAACAAGTTGGAGAATAAAACAATAATATTAGAGATCAATAACACCAAATAGTTATTAAATCCGTTTTTTGTTAAATCCAGTATGTAAATTAACGACACCATATATTATGTAAACCTCTATTTCTTAGTGATATATAAAACACATTGCATGAAACACTGATAGGGGTTCAATGCGGCTAAATAAAAAAATAGAAATGTTAACCACTGTTTTAAGCATAGATAATCAAAATTAAATTAAAATATTTACTTTAACTCATTAAAAATATTGAAGATGCTAATTGACAGATTGATTCATTTTAATGGCATGTCAACCCATCTTGGATTATTATGCATAAAAATTAGGGAATCGCGTTCATTGTACGTTCATATTTCATTTATGTGCAGTTGTTTCTAAAACGAATAATTTTTAAACAAATCTATTTGACCCATAGATTGGACTCTAACAGGTACTACCAGTCTAGTTCGGAGTGAACCTGGGAGTAATGGCAATGAAGGAGTGTTCCATACTTCCTGGATCTCCAGAACTGGAGCCCCAACACCAGATGCTAATTAGTGCTATACTCAGAATGCTTCCGGTAAAAATAGAAACATTAATTTGCTATTTTAAGCAAATTAATTAATTGTAATATTTTTTATTTATTGGGGACACTCGTCTGATGAGTAAAAAATGGGGAAGAGGAGAAAAAAGAAGGAGGAAGGGAGAGATGAAACACATTTCTTTCAGTCTTTAATTCGCCGATCTACCAACGAACCGTGCTTGCATGTGCCAGGTCCTTAGAGAAATGATATTAATTTCATCGTAATCGAATATGGACAGAATAAATATGGTTTTAATAAATTAGTGCATACCCTGATACTGAAGATGAAATATCACAAGTGTATTCATCACTTTTATGGCACGCGTGCTCGCGCGCTAACACACACACCACACACACACACACACACACACACACACACACACACACACTCATTCATTTATCTCTCTTTTCCTTCAAACCTTCTTCTCTTTTTTTTCTTTCTTTTTTTACATTCTCTTACTCTTGTCCTTTCCGACCCCCCCCATTCACGATAAAAGTATCAAAGTACTTCATAGAGGACCATGTCCATTAATATTTGTAGGTTTTTATTTTTTATCATTAGCGAGAGAGAGAGAGAGAGAGAGAGAGAGAGAGAGAGAGAGAGAGAGAGAGAGAGAGAGAGACGGGGGGTTGTTTTCGGTGTTTTCACAATTGTCCATTAATTTGGTTGGATTAAAGTGACTATGTTTCCCAGTTTGGAGTTCGTAGCAAGTAGCAGATTATCATAGTACTGAGTCAATCCTAAAAGTTGTAATTTTATGGGAAAATACATATTTGTATCACTTACAGATTTTATTGTTGAAAAGACACATGTATGTAGTTATTTTGGCGTGAAGTGTCCTATTTTCCCAAGAGAAAATTTAAAATAGTTCTAAAGCTTTGCACCCCAAGGATTTAATTGTCAAATTTACGCTGTACCCTCTCAATGTATCAGTAATATATATATATATATATATATATATATATATATATATATATATATATATATACATATATATATATATATATATATATATATATATATATAGAGAGAGAGAGAGAGAGGGCACTCGCCTCGGAACCACAAGGTTTCGGGTTCAATACCGGCCCTCGCCAACTCAGCGTATGAGTAGCACAGGGATCTGTCCTGTAAAGTGGGGAGCTGATGGTAGGTGTAGTGCTTTACCTCAGACGCAAAAACAATCTCCCTGGTCTAGCGCCAGTGAAAAGGGGATAGACTCCCTCGTTGTTTGGCTGATACCGACTTTAGGTCACTCCGTCGACTTTACTTACTATATATATATATATATATATATATATATGAGAGAAATATGAGGAGCTTAATCCGACAGTATGCGGAGAAAGGTAGACAAACACGGGATGTTATAGAAAATGCAAGTACTATATCCAAGTCCTGAAGAAGGTCTAACAGACCGAAACTTGCATCGTCGGCACCACTACCCACAATAAACATCCATTTTCTATAACATCCCGTATTTATCTACTTTTCTCCACACACACCCACACATATATATATATATCTTATTATAATGGAGATTGTGTGTTTTAATGTCTGTAACCGAAACTATATTACTATTCAAGTCACAATTCCCTTAGTTATTTACGTCACATTCTACAGAATTTTATTTTTATTTAAACCTCAATTATTAATAAAATTGTTTTACATTATTAATACTGTTGGTAATATCTACATACTAATACCATGCAATTGTATTTATATATACAACAAAATAGCAGTTTACAGTGTGAATGGGAAGGCTAATTTGCATATTGATATTAAAAATCTGATTTTAATAAATATGTGCTTAGTATTATTAATTTCTAATTGTTTGGTTTTATCTTAATGAATATTATCTAAAATCTCCGGGATAAATCTTAAAAGAAATCCATTAACAAGAAAAAATAACTGTAATTTTATTCTTTACTTCCTATTTTAACTAAATAGTTAAATTAGGAAGATTTAGCAATGAAAGACGGGAGTGAGGGAAGAGTAAGTTTCAGTTGTTCTATTTTTTTAAATTATAGCCGCCTCTGTTTCAAATATTTTTATCTGCTTTCTTATTTAGTTTCCTTAGCATTTCTAATTTGATATAATATTTTATTACATTAAAACTTAAATAATTGCACCCGGAGGGTGCATATATTTGCTAGTATATATAATGCAGTTTGCTATATTTATAAATAGAAGTAGAAGTAAAGTATTGTTGGTATCAGCCGGACAGCGAGAAAATATATCCCATTTTCCTTGGCGCTTCACCAGGGGATTATTTTGTGTCTGAGGTAGAGTGCCACACCTATCATCAGCTCCCCACTTTATCGCACAGATCAAAACTGTGCTACTCCTATGCTGAGTTGCCGAAGGTGGTTCTGAGGCGTACACAGTAACGAATGAGCTAAACCAATGAAGCGTATGTTTGATCTAAGTTAGGATAGCGTAGACATAAAGTCAACGGCGCTTGGTGACTGT
>CM042137.1:25035849-25040849 GCA_023376005.1 Doryteuthis pealeii
GCCTCCATGTATGTATGAGTGTGTATTTCGGATCTAAGTGGTTAGTAATATAATGTAGGGAGAATGTTGAAAAAGGCTGATGACGAAGAGACCATTATATATATATATATATATATATATGTGTGTGTGTGTGTGTGTGTGTGTGTAAAGGAATCGTGTCTCTTTGTCACACACACACACACACATATATATATATATATATATATATATAGATAGATAGATAGATAGATACACACACACACACACACACACACACACACACACACACACACATATATATATACATTTATCGGTGCTATTCACAGAATTGCGTTACGACCCCCTGCCTTAAAAACGCTAGGCGGTGATAACTGAAAAAAAACCCAACCCCGCCTACGAATGAAGTCCCTAGCTTAAGTGATGCTTGCTGAAAAAAACAACTAGCGCTTAAGGTGTTTTCCCGAAAAGTTAATGCGATATTTTTCCAGTCTTTTTTCGATAAGTAAATGTAAATATTTTAACCCTCCCCCTCTTTAAAATATTTTAATGGGGGGGGGGCGCTAAATATTTACTGGTCAATAAAAATATGGCTTGCCTTTAACCCCCCCCCAAACCACTAAAAAAATTGTCGATTAAAAAAGGCGTTTTTCCTCCGAAAGGTTAATTTTTTCGACATGTAAATGTAAATATTTTACCCCTCCTTTCTATCTTAAGGGGGGGGGGCTAAATATTTATTCGTAGGTGGGGTTGTTTTTTCAGCTATCACCACCTAGTGTTTTTTTAAGGCAGGAGGCCGGGACGCAATTCTGCAAGTAGCACACATTTATCCTTCAGTTCAACATACCTAATACATCATTTTCAAAGTTTCTTTAATCTTTATAAAAGATTAGAAAACAAAAGTAGATGAATAAAAAAAATAAAAAAAGTACCATCTTGATTAGGCCGCGAACTTTTCAGCACTGGCCTCGTAACTCTGTTTGTTTTTAGTCTGCTTATCTCGTTGGAATTGTCGGTAGAAATTAAGTTAAATATCAACAAAAAGTTCTTTTTTCTTTTTTTTTTCTTCAACTCTGGAAAAAAAGTGATTAATTGAGTAGAGGTTGCAAATTCCTGGATCTGCCATTCTGACGTTATAGCAGAGTACCGACAAAGGCTGATGATATCCTCAGATATTACTGTAGTGCTTTCGCTTACTGATAAGGATGTTTAAAACCACAAAACTATGCCTCGTCCCACCAGTCGTTATCTGATTATGGCTTTGTTGAAAGCGTGATTGTCCTTTTCGAAATGGCTTCTTAAAAGAAAGAAAGAAATCTTGAAAGAAAATGAAGGTCTTTATTTTCTCGTGGAGTAATTTCGAGAGATATGTGAAATGTCTGGCGAGACAGGGGAAACGTTGAGTAACTTGTCAGATTGATCAATCTGTTCAGAAAA
Organism: Doryteuthis pealeii; assembly: GCA_023376005.1. Classification (NCBI taxonomy): domain Eukaryota; kingdom Metazoa; phylum Mollusca; class Cephalopoda; order Myopsida; family Loliginidae; genus Doryteuthis; species Doryteuthis pealeii. The sequence continues at coordinate 25,037,263 of CM042137.1, forward strand.
GAAAATATGAAAACAATTTTAGATACAAAAAAGTTGTTTCATTTTTATAGAAATTGTCTCTTTGTTGAATTCATACGTTTTAATGTTATTTTGTTTCTCATTTACTTTTGTCCTATTCTTTTCCTCTTCTTTTCTCTTTTTCTTTCTTTCGTGTTCTTTTTCTTCACTTTTTTTTCTAATCATTGACTCACTTAACCTTTCTTTCTTTCTTTCTTTCTTTCTTTCTTTCTTTCTTTCTTTCTTTCTTGTTCCTTTTCTTAAATTTTCTTTTTTCTAATCATTGACTCGCTTAACCTTTCTTTCTTTCTTTCTTTTCTTTCTTTCTTTCTCATTTTCCTTTTCTTTCATTCTTTTCTTCGTTATCTTGCTGTTTCTTCAACGTTTATTTTTATCTTAGGCAAATTTTCTTTTTATATTCTACTCACTGTCTCACTTTCTTTCTATTTTCTTTTTCTGATTTAAAAACAACTATATTTCTCTTTTTCCTTAATTTTTCATTACATTTTTTCTTAAATCATTTAAATTTTCTTTCTTTTTTTCTTTTTTTCTTTCTTTCTTTTTTTCTTTTTGTTCCCTTTTCTTTTTTCTTTGTTACATATTTTATTTAACATTCTACTCACTGTATCACTTAAAGTTATCTACTTTCTTTCTATCATTCTTTTTTTCTTTCTTATTCCCTTTTTCTTTCAGTCTTTCCATTCGTTATCTTTTTTTTTTCAATTTTTTTTATCTTTGATAAATTTTCTTTTTACATTCTACTTACTTTTTTCTTTCTCTTTTCTTATTCTGTTTTTTCTTTATCTTTTTCATTCGTTTTCTTTCTTGTTCTTTACATTTTTTTTTCTTTGTTACATTTTCTTTTAACTTTCTACTCACAGTGATTAGAAAGTTAAAAAAAATGTAACTTAAACTTTCATTCTTTCATTTTCTTTCATTTTCTTTCTTTCTTTCTTTTCTTTCTTTCTTTCTTTCTTTCTTTCTTTTCGTTTTTCTTTGAATGAAGAGAATAAAGATTAGAAGATTTTGTTGCCCTACTCTTCTAAATAAGAAGGACAGTTTGCCTTTAAAATCAGCATTTAAAATCCTGACTTTTGTTTATGTTTAAACATTGACCTTTTGGCGCCGGCATTTCAAGCTACGAGGTCGGCCATCTTTGTTTTCTTTTGCCGTATTACCTCTTGCTTTTTATACAAATACTTCCTATGAAACTTATGTTATTTTTGCCAATTTATATTTATTCTTTTTGTTTTCTTATATATTTTTCTTTCCCTTTCCTAGTTTCCTCGTTTTATTTGTTCTCCAACTGGAAAATACGATAAATTTGTGCGTGGTTGTTTTTAAACAGTTCTAAGTTCTCAGAGTTCACAATGTCCCTAAACCACAAGAATTCTCAGGAGTGGCAACATTCGGGCTCCCTTTGTCGTTTCCGGTACGCCCCTTATTTTCGCAACAGATTTTACCCTTCTTTTTTGTGGGGTGCTTTCTTTAAAAAAGTGACATTTTGAAAGTTATCATTCAAATTACTTAAAACTTCCCCACATGCATCACATGCATTGATTGACTGTTTTTACATTTTAAAAGCATTTAAACCCGACTAGGGTTATTTTATGCCTAGAGGTTAGGGAATTGCATCGATTGTAAATTCATATTTACATTCTTTGGCAGTTGTTTCTTAAGAGTTTTTTTTTTTTTACACACGGTCCTATCGAATACAAATAAGTTTGGGGTGGGTCTGTGATTAATGACAATTAAATAGTTCTCAACACTATCCATATCTCCAGGACTAGAGATTCACTATCTGAGGCAGTTTAATGTCATACCCAGGGCACCCCATTTGGTGGGGTCTTACCCCTATACAGGAAATACAGTCAGCGTATTTTAAGCCCCGCCGGCTTGAACTTTTCAAGTTTTCATTGTATTCACATTCTGTACGTGAGTTTTTACTAAAAAGAAAAAAAATGCGGCGTACGGTCAAGCTACGTTGAAAGCACAGGTTCCCGCTAGATTTCCGAAGTTAAGCAACAATGAGCCTGTTCAATACTTAAATGGGTGACCATTTAAGCAACAGCAAGTGCTGTAAGAAACCAAATATCAAAACGACTTGATTCGGCATCAAATGACCCAAAAACTGTTGATATGCCGCAAAATAAAACACCAATCAAACAACCAATAAAAAGCGACTCAAATTAAAAGAAAAAAAAAAGAAAAAAAAAAGAGAGATTTGTTTTCGATCGCTGACACCGACAATCTCTTCATAGGATATTATTTAACCGATCAAAGTTTGACAAATTTGAGAATACAGTTTAATCATTGTTTTCCGAGAGCATGTAGAGATCCCATGACACAAGCGTATACATTTTATCTTTTCTTTGAGTATCAATTACTAAGGTAGTTAGAAACGAGTTGGTTATTTTTTCATGAAATTTCACATGTAAATCGATTGTTACTTTTTGTTATTTACTTAGCCTAGTTTGACACGACACATCAGTGGGTCATTGATGAGGACCCAACTCACTGCATTCAATATTCATTACATTTTTGCCTAATCAGGCACAAGGTCACAAACTTTTCAGCACATTCCTAAAATGGTTATACTAAGTATCATGCCGTGTAGAGCGTTTTTTTTTCTGATTTTATTAGAATTATAATCTCCTAAAAAGTGACTATAACTCTACTCATGTGTAAAAACAATAACCAAAACACATGACACTGACAGGTCAGGGACGAAATAAAGAAAGAGATATAGGTGTAATTTTGGTTTCTAAGATTCTAATTACTCTCGTAGCTTAGTCGGTAAAGCAGTTCGTACTGATAATAAGACTTTATCGAGGCAAAAAAAATTTATCATTGTTTCCGTTCATTCCTCTCAGTCACAGAAAAAAATGCATTTTTTATTTGATTTGAGTGAGTTGCAATGATAAACAATTAAATATGATAATAACCAAACTTGATAATATAACTCAGCTTAACCGAGAACAAAAAGGGCGCGTGTTCGTGCCTCATCACGAACTTATCTTTTATTATTGGCTAAAATATGTCCTTTCTGTAACAGAAAAACACCCCGATATGAGTGAATTGCAATCAAAAGTAACTAAAGTTAAAATTATGAAATATAATGATAGTCAAACTTAAGGAAACAACAACAACAACAACAATGATGATAATCTTATTATAATAGAGATTATGTAACTTTCTGTCTGTAACCAAAACTACACACCGCTGACGTAACAATTTCCTTAGTTGTTTAAATTATATTCTCAACGATTATGAAATAGTCATTATTTAATCTCAATTAGTATCTTTTATATTCGTTCTTATTCAGTTTCGTTAGCCTTTCAAATTTGATATAATATTAATACTTGCGCCCAGAGAGCGCATAATTTTGCTAATAATAATAATAATAATAATAATAATAATAATAATAATTGACTCTCGTCGTGGTTACTTTTTATTGGAAAGAACGTGAGGTTTATTTTTCTAATTTTATATTTCAGAACAATGGCTGTCAGGCTGCTTTCACAGGACATTGACAGTAACCTTGATCCTTTGTGTGTGCATCACCCTAATGGCATGTACTAAATTTGAAA
>CM042137.1:25045849-25055849 GCA_023376005.1 Doryteuthis pealeii
CACATCCTAAGCTCGCGGAGGGATTGGTGGGAGGTTTGGCTTCAGTTTTCATTATCATAAATTCTCTGCCCTACCGAGACTAAGGAGCCCAGTGTGTGCCCTACTATTTACTCACAGCTAGAGATACGAGAAGAAAAAGATAGATTGAAGATTTTAATGCGAGTAAAACACAAAGAATCTCGTTCAGAATAACACACACACACACACACACACACACACAATATATATATATATATATATATATATATATATATATATATATATATATATTATGTTGAATTTTTGCGACTGATTGTTTGCAACAGAATTATCGGGAAAAAAGTACACTTAGCTTTCCCTGGCGATTAAGCTTCCGTGAGCCATGTTATGGGTACATTTAGGATATCCAAATGTGGAAGATTTTCAGATCTTACACTACAATAACATACCTTATCTATCTTTTGAATGGTGAGGGTTCCGTGTCGTAATGGTTAACGTGCAGGGCTACGACATCATAGTAAGAGAGTTTAAATTCCAGTCTCGCTATTACGTTAACTTTCGGACTTGGGAAAGGTATGAAACCCCTTCACACATCCCCCAACTATTAGTTGAATAGAACCTCGACTGTTTGTTTAACAAGGATGATTTTGACATTAAATAACTCGAAAAAGTTGATAATGTGTTATTCCATAATATTTTTCGCTTAATAGCTTGGAAAGAAATTATATTCTTAATTTGATCTTGTTTTTTTAAGGAATATTTTATAAAGTCTAAATGTTCAGCTATTAAAGAAAAAATGTTCTGCGTCTTATCTGTAATTAGTTTAATTACTTGATAAAAAACCCAAGGTGAACATCCTCTAAGTATGCTAATTTCATATTTTTGGCAGAAGAACCACACACACACACACACACACACACACAATATATATATATATATTTATATATATATATGTGCGTGTGTGGTTGGGCGGGTTTCCGTACTTGGGCGTGTGTGTGGAGGTAGGAAGTATTTCTGTTAAAATAAATGGATTGTTATTATAATAACCTATGTATAATAACTATGTATATATGTATGTATCTATCTATCTATCTATCTATCTATCTATCTATCTATCTCTTCATCAACCCCATGCATCTCATGTGTATGGATAACTGTTTTTCTGTCAACTGCTGAGACCGAAGCCATTGAAGTAAATATCTGCCAGTGTCTATTGCACGTAAAACAAAACAGAGGAAGCGTTTATTGGCAGCAATTCACATAGTTTAGCATCAGAACTTCTGCAAGAATTTCAGTGTTCATTATTTGTTTTCATTCTTCTCCACAGAGAATAAGTGAGTTGATTCACAAAGGAACAACAAAGAAGCAACAAAGAAAGGAAAAACGTTAGTGTTTAATTCATTAAAACTACATAAATATCGACACTAATGCGAGCTAATAGGCAAATACATTTGTGTAGGCATACATATACAGTATCGCCCATGAAACAATATAAAAGCCTAATTACCTGTATATATATATATATATATATATATATATATATATATATATATATATATATAGTGTGTGTGTGTGTGTGCGAGCCCGAATATATATATATATATATATATATATTGTGGTTAGAGTCGTGGAAAATGGACTCGTCGATTCGAGTTTAATTCCTAGACGAAGCTTTTGGCATTTCACATAGCGCTAATACCCTTGGGAAAGGTATGAATCCATATATTCTCCCTCCAGCTATGGGTTAAATAGTAGGGCAGACTGGGCCCTTCAGCCTTGGGTAAGTAACCAGTCTAGGAGAGGGATAACTCTGAATTCAAAATTCCCGAGGTCGGTCGTTGATTGGGTTTGTGGCAACCCTTGATGCACCAATTCTTTCCTGTCGACTGTGCCAAAAGAGTGGATGGTCCAACACAAGCCTTCACCACTATAAACAAATCACTGTGTGGGTGTTCATTGTATGTATGAACCCACATGCGTCGAAAATCGACGAGAGAGTCCATAATATATATATATATATATATATATATATATATATATATATATATATATTATATATGTATATCCTAATTACCAGTTTGCTTATATAAATAGGTGCATTGTGTAATGATTATCGTCGCACGAAAATAGACACAGCGAGACGAGTTCAATTCCTGGACGAGGCTGTTTGCATTTCACATAGTACAAATACCATTGGGAAATATATGAATCCAAATATTCTCCCTCCAGATATGTGTATATATACGGCAGATTGGGCTCTTTAACCTAGGCAAGCAGTCGAGGAGAAACAAAACTCCGAATTCAACCCTGTTAAACGCAGCTTAAGTAATTGACCTTGTGTTACATCCTCCTCATGTGTGTGTGTTTGTGTGGGGGGGTTATATAATATATATATATATATATATATATATATAAACGCACACGCACATATGCACAATGACAAATATACATGCACAATCACACATACACACCCGCGTGTGTGTTTAGTGTAAGGCTTATGAAATCAGCAGCCGAGTTTAAATCCTGGACGAGACTGTTTGCGTTTCATTTTGGAAAAGGCCTGAGTCAATATCTTCTCTCTTCAATTATGGCTAAAATAGTCTGGCAGACTGGCTTATTTAGCTTCCCTTAAGTTAACCAGTATACGAGAAGGAAAACTCTGAATTGAAACCAGCTAAACTCTGGTTAAAATTTGACCTTATGTCGCATCCTGTTTGTGGCAGAGTAGTAAAACACACACACACACACACACACACACACAGAGAGAGAGAGAGAGAGAGAGAGAGAGAGAGGGGGTAGATTTTGTCTTGTTTTTTTTTGTTTTACGGCATATCAACTACAGTAGGTCATTTAATGCCGATAAAGTTTTCATTCTTAATGGATACTCAATTTTTTATAAACATATTTTTCTATTTAACGCATAGATGTGACCCAAACAGTTACTCCGGGTCAGAGTGGACCTGGATGAAGGGGTGTTCCACATTCCCCAAACCTCCAGAACTGGAACTTCACCATCAGGTAGAGTTTAACGTCATTCCCAGGACATGAAGACCCTCAGCCACCGCCTTCTAGCACCCATATCATAAAAAGGATTGGGGCTTGTCATAAGAGCAATAGGGTTGGGACAATCATATAGGTGTTAGGGCTTGACATGACCAGCTGATTGATCGGAGGGGGGCTCTCCCACCGCCCGTCTAGCCTAAGTAAGAGTTTAAATTGAATGTTGCATATCATGGACTGCTCATCCACCATGATTACAGGGGGTGCGGGTGGGAGGGTTGAATATTATTAAAGGTACATTATTTTTATGAAGTACATCCCCCTTTTTTATAAGTTAGTTTTCTTTTAAACTAAAGACCTCTTGATTTAATTGTTTCAAATGGAACATCATGCAATCATCGCATTTATTATCAGATATAATTTATTACCCAAATCTGCAACATGTAATCTCTGTAACCAAAACTAAAATTGCATAAATATTTACCGGCCTCCCACAAGGTCGGATTAACATGAAAATTGCATAAAAATACATTGTATATTTGTTGTTAGGAGCCAGAATAAATACACAAGAGAGGAAATGAGGTAAACAAACATATTAACAAAGAACCATAGTAAAACATATACAAATGAGAAGGTAACTGGCGAGGCGGTCTTATCAACTATCCGCTGAAATATTGACTCCCCCTTAAGTGCAGAAACAGCTGTTATTTATAATTGGAAGAGTTAATACGTGCGTGGTAAATTACTATATTATTATTAATACTTTTATTATTTAATTAATACTTTTATTACCGAAGTTTTGTGCGGAAGCGTTTGGTAATAAATAATTTGTAACAATATTTTTGATTGCATAATGTTTCTCTATAAATATTAAAATCATTGTATCTTTTGAATAAATGAAAATCAAAAATTGATGGGGATGTTCTCCTGTGGAAGCCAGCACATGCTAACGTTGGCCGCCCAGCAAGGACCTACATTGAACAACTCTGCGCGGATACTGGATGCTGCGTAGAGGACCTCCCTGGGGCAATGAATGATAGAGAAGGCTGGCGAGAGATTGTCATGGATATTCGTGCTAATTGCGCGATATGATGATGATGATATATGAATAAATAATTAGGTACTACCACTCCGGGTCAGAGTGGACCTGGGAGCAATGGTGATGAAGGGGTGTCCCAGAACTGGAACCTCACCATCAGATAGAGTTTAACGTCATTCTCAGAACATGATCATTATCCACCGGCTTCTAGCACATATATGATAAAAAAGGGTTGGAGCTTGTCATAAAGGCAATAGGGTTGGGACAATCATATATAGGTATTAGGGCTCGACAACGATTATCCAAGACAAAACGTGACCCGTTGAGTCACCCATTCAGCTCTGGGTAGATAATTGAGATTTGGGAAAATGAGTTAGCAAAGCGAATAAAATTTAAAAAATAAATAAATACGGCTGTACAAAGCATTAACATCATTTTGTAAGCTTTCTAAGGAAGGGAATGTTTGACCTAATCTAAGCTACAGGTTGCTGCTTGTGAAATTTAACATAGAAATACATTTCAAATTCTCCCGTCTCTCTCTACTCTTTCAGATAAACTAACATTATATAACGAGGAGGTAATCAAGAGATACATAGAGGGGAAGAAAGATATAGGCAGAAAGTAAAGTAAGAGATTGATCAGTTTTTTTTATCTAATTGCAAATTACGACTAATTAGATCCAATTAAAACGGATTTTTTCAAACATAATTTAATCCTAAAAGTAAAGAATGATTTAGTTTAATTTTCATGTCATTAAACTAAACAGTAAAATAGCATTTAGTAAACAAAAGTTGATTCACTCAGCTTTAATATAATAATAGATATACATAGATAGATAAATAGAGAGATGGAAAGATAGAGAGAAGGAAGCCTGAAGTAGCAGCAATAACAGTTTGTATCTTAATATATAATAACTGCGTAGTTCCAGAGAGAGAGAGAGAGAGAGAGAGAGAGAGAGAGAGAGAGAGAGAGAGAGAGAGAGAGAGAGAGAGTAATTAATCTTAAATACTACCCTATTTTAAATGTTATATCACTTGTATGAATGTCCTACTCTATGGAAACGTATGTGCAAACATATAAATAACCCTGCAATGATAAACAAAACCCGGCCTCATTCTGTTTTTCTTTTAGCCTCGTTCCGACGCTGCCGTGTTGTGTTTAGTGTCCTTTGACAGGCCATCAATTAATTCTGGGCGATAAGCCATGTCAATATTTCAACGTTTTCTGGTATTTGTTGGTCCCCTTTTCATTTCAAGGCGAATGGATTTCAGAGATTTCGAGATGTAAGGGAATATCGGTGACACAATGACTGCCTCTAGTGAGATAGGCCGTATTCTTGGAGCATCTGTTAAAGAATGCAATCCTTGTTGATAACTTGCAAAACAAACATTCTAAATACTTTTATGTGGGAGAAGGTTCATCGTAGTTAAAGACGGAATTTGTTTCCAAGAATCAACTTAATTATAACAGCGCTAAACATGACGTCTTAGTTCACTGAGGTGAAACATCAACCTAAAGGAATATATATATATATATATATATATATATATATATATATTATAAAATGGGTACAAGAGATAACCTACTCGAGTTTCACCATAAGGATCCTCAGGGTTAAATCCACTGAATTAATCGAGGTACTGATTAATTGCAGTCGATCACACGTGTGTGTTCATTGTTCAGAGTAACGATCTCTCTAATACAATGAACACACACGTGTGATCGACTGCAATTAATCAGTACCTCGATTTATTCAGTGGATTTAACCCTGAAGATCCTTATGGTGAAACTCGAGTAGGTTATCTCTTGTACCCATTTTATAATAAATTTGCACTACTTCGTATTGAGCACTTTGTATTTGTTATAACGCTGATTTACCCCCTGAATTTTGCGCCTCCCAACCATCGTGTCCATATTCACTGGTAAGTCACTTATATATATATATATATATATATATATATATATATATATATATGTGTGTGTGTGTGTGTGTGTGTGTGTGTGCGTGTGTGTTTGTGAAGAGAAAAATGGAAGTGAATCCGACGGTATGTAATATAGTGAAAAATTTGAAAAAACACAGGTTCAAATAAAATGAGTGATATTTATTCAGCCAACGCTGCAGTGTTTCAATCTGTTTAGTAGGATCTTCTTCAGCGTTCATAATTTTCAAACAATTCTAAGAGCGCTAATTCTTCATTCAAACATTTTTAAACAGACTGATCAACAAAAGACTCTCGCAGTCTCCAGATTATCTGTAATAAATTTTATTTTTCCTTAAATCAACAAATGCCCTGAAGAAGATCTACTTAACAGATTGAAACACTGCAGCGTTGGCTGAATAAATATCACTCATTTTATTGAACCGGTGTTTTTCAAAATGTTTACACACACACACACACACACACACACACATATATATATATTTGTCTTATCCCCTTTGTTAATCTTCATATATATATATATATATATATATATATATATATATATATATGTATATATTTGTGTGTATGTGTGTGTGTGTGAAGATTAACAAAAGTGATAAGACAAACAGGAATATTTAGTTTATGTTATTTATTTTTGAGTTTTCTTAACTAGTTTCGATCTTAGGTCATCGTCAGGAGAAAAAGATTTTGTAGAAAAATATTTTTTGAAAGTTTTTAAAAAATGTTTTCAAATATTTGATAAACCACAAAAGAAGGGACGGAAAATGTATTGACGAAGTGGCATATCCATTTATTGAGTGATATATATGGTTAAATTTAACGCCAAAAATCATATAATGTTTACAGTACTCAATACACAAAATGTAGAGTATATTAAAAATAACATGTAAGATAGATGAGTGGATAACCAGCTTACCTGACGATCGAAGATGAAACTTGGAGTCGTGAGTTATTACTTTGTCTCACAAGTTTGAATAGCATATACACGAAGTAAACGGTGCTTGGTGACGGTCAGTGTCTCACCTACGCGATCATCAGACCAAGAGGCACCCACTTGGTAGTTATGCCTTTATATTCTACAAAGTAAATTTACACAAAGGAAAACGAATGAATACATTAATTAATGACCTCTGAAAATCTCTACTTAATTGATACAAAACCAGGAGCATGTTAAATCCAGTGAGAATTGAACCTATCAACAACGGTTTTCCAGCCTAGCTCGCTAACCATTATACTACGCGAGGGGTCCTTAACCAAGCTTCGCTTAGTCTGTCACACAGGTTGCTTACAGTAGGTATTTATCCACCCCCACATTGCTAGAATCTAACACAATGTCGGTTTAATGTGGGAACGCCACAGGAAGCAAGCCTTCCGTGGGTCGGTGCCAAATATAGCCCAGTTCTGTCGGTATTCCCCTATTGGCATGCTTCAGGAAAGTAGTAAACCTACCCTTACTCTATTTAGACGAGGGATTAAGTGTTACCTGGACCAAGGAGGTCTCCTTGGAGCTGAGCTCATTAATTTTTAAGCCACCAGACACATGATGGTTCCAGGTAAAAGGCTGCTTAACATACCTGCTGTTACAAACTGGTTATTCATTTAAGAAATGCCATTTTGTTTAGGACAGTTATAATTACCAACACAGAAATATATATAATACATTAAAATAAAGCTGGTCCTCTGTGGATCTCATCCCTACTTCTTCACTTATACACACAGAGGCGAAATAATAATTGATTGAAATTATTTATGTTTTATCCACAAATTTTAATAATTTTTTTTTGTACTTTACTTACGGTGGGATCACAATGTAGGTGAGCAACTGTGAGCTGCTTAAAGCGATATGCCCGTTTAATACTTAATTGGGTGACCACTTAATTATCAGCAGGTACTGTAAGCCACTGACATCAAAATGGCTTGATTCGGCATTAAATGGTCCAAAAGGGGTTGATATGCCATAAAACAAAACAAATCATCCAAATTTACCGACTTTAATGATGCTATAAGAGACAGACAAGGGTACCGCACATTGTGTAATGGTTAGCAAGCTAGATTCGTAAACCATTGTTAGTGAGTTCGATTTTCACTGGGCGCCCCATACTTCTGGCCTTGTGCTAAATCTAAGCTAAGCTTAGTAAATAAGTAGATGGGTACCTCACGTGGTGTAATAGTTAGCAAGATAGATTCGCAGACTATTGTTAATGTGTTCGATTCTCATTGGGTACCATATACTTTTGGCCTTGTGCCGTGCTACATCTAAGCTAAGCTTAGTAAATAACTAGATTGGCACCTCACATGGTGTAATCGTTAGCAAGCTAGATTCGCAAACTATTGTTAGTGAGTTCGATTCTCATTGGGTGCCCCATAATTCGGGCATTGTGCCACATCTAACCTAAGCTTAGTAAATAACTATATACCAAGATTCATAGTACTTAACTCATATATACCTAGGTTCATAGTACTAAACTTAGTAAATAACTATAATATACAGACTAATCGAAAAGTCATTGTGTGAATTACAGTAAAACAAGGTTATTTTTTTTTGTCAATGTCGTCTTTATTTAATTTGTTTAGCTCCCGGTTAAACGACTATATACGATGAAGTAGACCTAAAAAAAAAAGACAATAAAAAATTAGCTACTTTCAATTAAGTAATTAGGTATTACTATTATGCGAAACTGTTTTAATATCCGTTTTTGAATGTTTTGTTGCAAAGAGGCAGAACTTTTTAATTTGTCGGATTATACCCAATCTATTACTTTCTCATATCCTAGTCTGTTCATCTGTATCTGTCTATCAGTCATATCTATAACCTAACCGAGTTTCACCATAAGGATCTTCAGGGTTAAATCCACTGAATTAATCGAGACACCGATTAATAGCAGTCGATTTCACGCGTGTGTTCATTGCATTCAAGTTCAATGAACACACACGTGAAATCGACTGCTATTAATCGGTGTCTCGATTAATTCAGTGGATTTAACCCTGAAGATCCTTATGGTGAAACTCGAGTAGGTTATATCTTGTACTCATTTTATAATATATATATATATATATATATATATATATATATATATGCGTGTTCCTAAAAGGAGTTATACGCATTGAATGTCGAAAGTTGGTCAAACAAGTTTTAGCTCAAAATCTGCAAAATTTGATGCTTCATTATATTCATTTTTCCCTACTATCAGAAATATTTATGTTGTTAATGCAGATAATACGTAAGGAAACGTGAAGTACCGGTAAAGTCAGTGTTAAGAAAAGCCAAAATTGTGCCTGCATATGCTGAGTTCAAATGTAATCAGTGATAATTATTTTCATTTTCCTTTTTACCAGAATTTACTGTGTCACTATGTTAATCATTAGAATAAAAAAAGTTTTGGTATATTTATTTAATAAATCCTGTTACTATTATGACGGGTTAAGTGGAAAGATATAGAGGAGATCTCACAGAGATAGACTCAAACACTTTAGGAATTATTTTTGAGTGAAATTTACATTTCCCACAACATTTTTATTTTCTTTTCTTAAGAATCGACAATGTCCATTGAGTGGAGCCACTGCTGGGGCTGCCTGTACACCACAAGCTATTAGGAAAAGTTCCCGAAACGTGTTTTAGATGATGGGCATGGAAATTGGGGAGTGACTTCAGTTCTATGTATGAAAGAAAATACACACAGACACACGCACATAGCATTTATATATGAGCAAGTAAAACACACACACACACACACACACACACACACCCACATATATATGACATCCTGTGTTTGTTTTCTTAAAAACTTTTCTCCACACACACAGACACACACACACACACACACACACACACACACACACACACAGACACACACACACACACGCACACACACATATATATATATATATATATATGTATATATATATATATATATATATAATATATATATATATATATATATATATATCTTACTTGCAACGATATAAATGCTCATAGCAACACATTTCGAACCAACAACCCAACTGTTCATAGCTTCAGTGCACAACGTTCAATCTGCAA
>CM042137.1:25058349-25060849 GCA_023376005.1 Doryteuthis pealeii
ACGAGAGAGTCCATTAGAGTCCATTAATATATATATATATATATATATATATTATATATATATATATATAATATAACTATGTTGCTCACTCTTCTTCGCTGTTACCATCATTAGACTATCCCTAAATCTGAGGTCATACATGTTTCTTCGTTCATATTTATTTAACCTCTGAAATAAACCTAATAATTATTGAAAACTCTCATGGTATATGTAGAAGCAAAACATTATCTAAAATATGAATATATGTTGGCATCTGTCAAGGTTGATAACGGTGTAACAGCTGTTTACAGTTATTACTGTCTGGGAGGTAGGCATGGGAGAGTGATTGGATCTCTCTCTTCTTTGTCAAACATCGTTGCACGCTTGAGATATTTTTTCAAGACAGCTGCCGATGGGACTGAGTTGAGGGATATAGATTCCTAGCTATCCTGAAGGCATGAGTACCAAGTCAACAATACTAGTCCCAGACACAAGTCGAACTCGGTTCGCTGATTTTATTTTCCATACTGATAACTCTCAGGCCAATCCGCCCATTTCTACTTCTGTGTTAAGTAAAATATACGTGCATAGTACCCGTAATAAATAACGGTTTTATTTACGTGTAGATCCGCATGTCTGTTTGTTTATGGGTTCTAGATGGTTGCGTCAGTCGTGTTGGTTAGTTGAGAACACAGAGGCTTCCTTTTACATTGCTCGAGTAACCAGAACCAAGAAAGAACGAAGGAAAGAACGAAAGAAAGAAAGGAAGAAGGAAGGGATGAAGGAAAGAAAGAAAGAAAAAAAGGAAGGGGTGAAGGAAAGAAAGAAAGAAGGAAGGAAGTGATGAAGCAAGAAGAAAAGAAAGAAAAAAAGGAAGGGATGAAGGGATGAAGGAAAGAAAGAAGGGAGGAAGGGATGAAGGAAAGAAAAAAGAAGAAGGGAGAAGAAAGAAAGAAAGAAGGAAGGAAGAAGGGGTGAAGGAAAAGAAAGAGAGAAGGAGAAAGAAAGAAAGAAAGAAAGAAGGAAGGGATGAAGGAAAGAAAGAAGAAAGAAAAAAGGAAGGGGTGAAGGAAAGAAGAAAGAAGGAAGTAAAGGATGAAGGAAAGAAAGAAAAGAAGGAAGGAAGGATGAAGGAAAAAAAGAAAGAAAGAAGGATGAAGGAAAGAAAGAAAGAAGGAAGGGATGAAGGAAAGAATAAATAAAGAAGGGATAAAGGAAAGAAAGAAAGAAAGAAAGAAAGAAGGAAGTGATGAAGGAAAGAAAGAAAGAAGGGATAAAGGAAAGAAATAAAATAAAGAAGGGATAAAGGAAAGAAAGAAAGAAAGAAGAAAGAAAGAAAGAAAGAAGGAAGTGAATGAAAGGAAAGAAAGAAAGAAAGAAGAAGAAGAAGTGACGAAGGAAAGAAGAGAAGAAAGAAGAAGAAAGGAAAGAAAGAAAGAAAAGAAGGATAAAGGAAGAAAGAAATAAAGAAGGGATAAAGGAAAAAAGGAAAGAAAGAAGAAAGAAAGAAGGAGAAAGGAAAGAAAGAAAGAAAGAAAGAAGAAAGGAAAGGAAAGAAAAGAAAGAAAGGAAGAAAGAGAAGAAAGAAAGAAAGAAAGAAGGGAAAAGGGAAAGAAGAAAGAAGGGATAAAGGAAAGAAAGAAAGAAAGAAAGAAAGAAAGAAGGAAGTGATGAAGGAAAGAAAGAAAGAAAGAAGGAAGGGATGAAGGAAATAAATATATAAATTAGGGATAAAGGAAAGAAAGAAAGAAAGAAAGAAAGAAGTGATGAAGGAAAGAAAGAAAGAAGGGATGAAGCAAAGAAAGAAAGAAAGAAGAAAGTGATGAAGGAAAGAAAGAAGGAAGGGATGAAGAAAAGAAAGAAAGAAAGAAGTTATGAAGGAAAATAAGAAAGAAAGAAAGAAGGAAGTAATGAAGGAAAGAAAGAAAAAAAGAAGGAAGGGATGAAGAAAAGAAAGAAAGAAAGAAGGATGTGATGAAGGAAAGAAAGAAAGAAAGAAAGAAGGAAGGGATGAAGAAAAGAAAGAAAGAAAGAAGGAATGATGAAGGAAAGTAAGAAAGAAAGAAGGGATAAAGGAAAGAAAGAAAGAAAGAAAGAAAGAAAGAAAGAAAGAAGAAGTAAGTGATGAAGGAAAGAAAGAAAGAAAGAAGGGATGAAGGAAAGAAAGAAAGAAGTGATGAAGGAAAGAAAGAAAGAAGGAATGAAGGAAATAAAGAAAGAAAGAAAGAAAGAAAGAAAGAAAGAAGGAAGTGGTGTGCTGTTTCCACAACTTGTTCAAGACCGCACGTAGCATTCTTGTGCAGCTCCCATCTACCTCGTTAGGGTCCAAGTGATGCACCCATACAGCAGCACTGATACAACCCCAACTTGGAAGAATTGTCGTTTTAACTTGTCAGTGAGATCGGATTTCCATATGATTGATAATCTGTTATAGCCTTTCCTATTCGTATATTAACGTCGCTTTCTGTGGAAGAGATATTACTACCTAGGTATGTGAATTGTTCTACTGGCTTTAGAGGCT
>CM042137.1:25068349-25088095 GCA_023376005.1 Doryteuthis pealeii
AGCTGTTCCTCTCGGCAAGAATCATTGAATTTATTTCTTGTTCGTGCTAGTTTTTTTTCTTTTAATTTTTTACTTTAATAAGAACTTCCTTTTAGTCAGAAAAGTAATCTACCATTAATTTTGACTAGTATCTTCTTTCATCTTAAATTCTCATTGCTTTTTTGTCGCAGCTTCCTTGGTTGGTCAATCTATGACAACGAGGGAGTAATAAAGGATAAACACATCTTTTACTATATTCCCGATATCTGTCAATGCCGTGTTTATTTATAATCATTATTATTTCATTTACTCTTGTATGTATTTACATATTATTGGAAAAAATAAAGCGAACTAGGACAAAACAAGGTATATATATATATATATATATATATATATATATATATATATTATATATATATAAAAAAATTTGAAAAAACAAGTGTTCCAAAAATAAGATGAATTTATTTATCGACACTTAAACGTTTCGGTTTCTTTAAACCTTCATTAGGATGTATTATGGGGTGAAGAAATTGATGGATGTTTTATAGATGACAGGAGATAAAAATCTTTATAACATTCTGTCATCTATAAAATATCCATCAATTTCTTCATCCCATAATACATCCTGATGAAGGTTTAAAGAAACCGAAACGTTTAAGCGTCGATAAATAAGTTCATCTTATTTTTGGAATACTTGTTTTTTCAAATTTCTTGATATTGTCGGATTTATTTCCATATTTACACCCATATATATATATATATATATATATATATTATATATATATATACCTTTGGATTTGTGGATGTTTCTGTCTGTCTATCTGTCTGTTTTTCTGTATCTCCCACGTTGTCATATAGCCAGAAGTGAGAGCCAACTGCAGAGAGAGAGAGAGAGAGAGAGAGAGAGAGAGAGAGAGAGAGAGAGAGAGAGAGAAGAGAGAGAGAGAGAGAGAGAGGGTGGTGGAGGAGGGGGTTAGTAAGTTCTTTGCACTGACCAATTGTCTCGTATAGAGAGTAGGACCCTCGTGAATGCTCTCGACTATAATGGGGCTGTGTCAGACTAAGTAGATGTTAGAAAATGACTATATATGATCACAAGTAGAAGCACGTGAACGAGCAGGATGCAACATAAGGTCAACTTTTAAGCGGAGTTTAACGGGTTTGAATTCAAAGTTTTCTTTCTCATAGTCCAGTAGCTACACCAATGTTAAAGAGCCTAGTCTACGCTACTATCTACCCATAGCTGGGGGAGAATAATTAGATGCATACCTTTCCCGTTAGGACTATATGAAGTGTAAACAGTCTCTTTCAGGATTTGAAATCAGTTCACTATGTATGTTTCCTACGACGATAACCATTGCATCCCAAACATATCTTTTGTAATTCTTGTAAGTGATTAATTTGTTGAATGATTTTAATATGTCAACCCTTTTTAACACTCTCTCACTCCTTTTTTATTTCTTTCCTTCTTTTCATCTTTTCCTATGTTCGATTGAAACAGATTAGCATTACCGCTTCCGCGCACTCACCTCATCTCTCTATCTTTCCCCTACTCCCATTCTTTCTGTCTTTTTCTTTCTTTCTTCTTTCTTTCTTTCTTTTTTCTTATTTTGTTTTTCTGTGTAGCATGTCATTTTTTCCCTTTCTTTATAATAAAAACAGAACGGTCCATTATTTAACTGAGGTGACGACACTCTAGGGCTATTGAATATCTTAGAGAATTCCGTTAATTGTACGATCATATTTACATTTTTGTTTAGTTATTTCTTAAGAGTTCTTTTGTGCACGATCCTATCAAATATAAGTAACTTTTAGACCAGATATATTTGACCCATAGATTGGACCCTAACAGGTAATATCACTCCAAGTCTGAGCTGACATAATAGTAATGATAATGAAGGACTACATACTCTCCAGATCTTCAGAACTGGACCTCACCATCACACGCAAGTTAGTGTCATACCCAGTTGTGTAATGGTTATCGTATCATCATAGAAAATGGATACAGCGACAGGAGTTCAAATCCTGGATGATGCTGGTTGCATTTTACATAGCACAGAAAGATGAATCCAACTATTCTCCCTCCAGTAATGAGTAAATAGAAAGGCAGACTGGACTCTTTAATCTTGGTATGGTGACTAGTCTAGAAAAAGGAAAAACTCTAAATTCAAACCAGTTGTAGACATAAAGAAAGATGGGCTATTTATGCCCAAGATACATGAGTAGCACCCTCCAAAACCAAATCAGATTATGGGACCAGTGAGTGAGCCTGATATGAATAGGACTTTCATTTTTTTTCATTTTTCAAATGTAGTTGCCTACACAGAAATGTTATAATATGAAATAAACAGAATATGTAAGACCATTTGTTTTTTAGCCCTGGGAACACTATCAAGATAACCAATAATATTTCTGTAAAGGAAAGATAGACATTCAACTATTCTCCCTCCAGACAGAGCCCTTTAATCTAGGCATGTCAATTGGTCTCGGAGAAGGAAAATTCTGAATTAAAACCTGTTAAAATATACCTTGTGTCACATCCTTCTCGAGCGGTGGGGTTGGTAAATACATACCCAAACTATACCATTTTTCTTGGGGATGCAGGGGATATAGTCAGCATATTCTATGCCCCGCCGACAGTGCAGGATTTCAACTTAAAAAAAATTGATGGATACAATCGTTAGAATATCTATTAATAATAAAGATTAGGTCTTTATTTATCTGTAACTGAAACTACGTTAGTGCTTACGTCACAGTCATTTCAGGAATTAAGGAAGTTTATCAATGAGCATTTCATTCATAGTCTGTATTATTTCTACCTAAAAATATCAAAATTCTATGAAAAATCAATTAAATGTCAAATTTTCAAAAAGATTTCGATACTTTTTGACCTTTAGATGAATTTATGTTTAAAATACTTTTTTCATAAAATCTATTAGGGGAAATATTTTTCACTAGTTCGACCTTATTTAATTTGATGAAATCCGAACAAAATATATTTTACTCGTACGATTTTTACATTTTTCTCTCTTTCTGACTAATTAAATCAGAAATTTTATAAACGTTTTGGAGGTCTCTACTGTCGTAAAACAAAACAAATATCTTAGTGGAGATTTTTAAAGAAAGTAATTACATTAGATATTAAATGTTTTATTTTATTCATTTAATTTTCCCACCCACTTCAGGCAATATCTTTCAAAAAATTATTTTTACACCGCCCGGAGGATGCTTTTTTTTGTTGCTAGTCTTAGTAATAAGATTTATATAAAAAAAGAAACAAAACAAGAAAAAAAAAAAGAAAGCAAAACATTTAAAGTTTTTATTTAGACGTATCTTCAACTCTCCTTTACATGGATGTCATTAAGGGTGCTTAAAAGAGGCACATTACCCAAGTTTATGAATATTTGCACATTTTCTTGGTCTTTCAATGTCTCTGTGTTGCATTAAGATGTACAAGTTCAGAGAAACTTAAACGTTTTCTCATACACATCAAATGATGTCTAGTTCCTTAAAATTTTTCTCTCCCGAACTTTCTTTCATTATCTCTCTCCCTCTCTCTCTTTCTCTCTCTCTCTCTCTCTTCTCTCTCTCTCTACATAGCTGTCGTTCTATCTTTTCTTCTGTGCATGTAAGTGAGGGAGTCTCACTTTGTGTGTGTATGTCTATTTCTCTGTCTGTCTCTGTGTGTATGTTTCTTTCTGTCTGTCTATCTGTCTGTTTTTTCTGTCTATCTCTCACGTTGTCATATAACCAGAAGTGAGAGCCAACTGCAGAGAGAGAGAGAGAGAGAGAGAGAGAGAGAAGAGAGAGAGAGAGAGAGAGAGAGAGAGAGAGGGGGGTGAGGAGGGGGTTAGTAAGTTTTTTGCACTGACCAATTGTCTCGTATAGAGAGTAGGAACCTCGTGAATGCTCTCGACTATAATGGGGTTGTGTCAGACTACGCAAATGTTAGAAAATGACTGTATATGATCATAAGTAGAAGCACGTGAAGGTACGTATTAACATAATTCTCTCTCTCTCCCACCCCTACCCTCTCTCTCTCAGAAACACACACACACATATATACTATATATTAAAATACATTTAAGAGGAGATTGTTACCATTAGTTTCTAAGCAGCGTATTGACAACTTATCATTAAGACAACATATTGACCACTTATCATCAAGACAACGTGCTTATAAAAATAGCTTTTTCACATGCGCGCTGTCTTGATGATGTGGGCAATACGCTGCTTTGAAACCAATGGTAACAATCGCCCCTTAAATGTAAGCTATAGTAAATAAATACAGCTCTTATACCCGTAATAAAGCACCTTATTTTTAATTCCCCAATACTAAATAACTACGAATATATATATATATGAAATATATATATATATATATATATATATATATATAATATATATACTTATTGAAAATAAAAATGCAATGAAGGAAGCACAACAATACTCATTTTGACCGGCTGTGAGGGCTGTTGATACAGCCTTTATTTGGGAACCAATGTACGTATTCATCTGTGCATGTAATTAATTACAGAAAATCACAAGTACATTTTATCTTGGAAGTTATCATCCAATATATATATTATATATATATATATATATATATATATATATATATATATATATATTTCTTTTTTTTTCAACTATAGAATAGAATACTAATAAAAACCTGATAGAAACCCACAACGTTTTCGATCGTCATCACCTGACTAGTATTTAAAAAAAGAAGAAGAATACGAGCCTATCTGAGACATCTTCAATGCTATATCCCCTGAGGATCGAAGGCGTGAAAGTCTGAGTCAGGAGTTTTTATTATGTTTTATTATCCTAATTACTGCTTAAAATATATATTGATATTGCTCTGCCTTTTCGTTCATAGAACTGTGTATGTATATTTCTGATTAAAAACGTTTTCGGAGTTGAATTTTAACTACAATTGTATATATATAATATATATATATATATATATATCTTATTATAATGGAGATTGTGTGTTTTTCTGTCTGTAACCGAAACTATATTACTACTCAAGTCACAATTCCCTTCGTTATTTACATCACATTCTCCATGATTTTATTTTTATTTAAACCTCAATTATTAATAAAATTGCTTCACCTTTTTATTAGTGTTGTCTATATCTACATACTAATAACATGCTATTGTATTTATATACAAAAAATAGCGGTTTGCAGTGTGAATGGGAAGGCTAATTTGCATATTGATATTAAAAATGTGATTTTATTAAATATGTGCTTAGTATTATTGGTTTCTAACTGTTTGGTTTTATTTTAATGAATATAAGCAAAAATCTCTTCAATGAATCTTAAATGAAATCCATTAACAAGAAAAAATAACTGTCATTTTATTCTTTACTTCCTCTTTTAACTAAATAGTTAAATAAGTAAAATTCAGCAATGAAAGACGGGAGTGATGGAAGAGTAAGTTTCATTTCTATTTTTCTATTATACCCCCACTCTGTTACATATCTTTTTGTCTGCCTCTAATTTAATACGATATTTCATTACATTAAAACTTAAATACTTGCACCCGGAGGGTGCATATATTTACTAGTATATATAAAAGTGGATGATATCAAGTGTTACTTTGATAGGATTCAACTAAAATTGAGAATTCAACCGTACATATAAAGACTAGCGTATATACTTTTACATATACAGAGTATTATGAATAAATAAATAAATAAAGGATATATACCTTTAGAAAATAAATCTATTTCAACTTTGCCGTTTCATCAGTTGTTTTTTATGATTTCACTGTCGGTCTTAGGAGTGTAAGAAACGGGTGTGTATGTGTATGTGTGTGTGTGTGTGTGTGTGTGTGTGTGTGTGTGTGTGTGTGAAACGTTATAAAAAGAGAGTCGCTCCATTTTTAAATATCCGTGTGTATGTGCGTAACAAGTGTATATGTTACAACTTATTAACAAATCTAAAGGTCACAAAATAAAGAAGAATTACTTGTAGGGTCAGGTTTTTTATTCCGAGTCGCCATCTGACCGACTTCCTATAACTACTTTAATTACTTGACCAATCGTTAACTTCTTCCTTAAGTATATCCTGCACTAATAAACCCAATGGGCTATTTCTGGAATATTCTGTCCAATAACATTGACGCCGGTACAAGACACGAAATTTAGTAGTCAGTCATACTGTCAACTTAACACTTACATTTTGGCGCCCAGAAAATTTGACTTATCTGTTTTATCATTATTTTTATCTACTTATCAATCCCGATCGGCATCTACCAAATCTACTAAGTCGAAAAATATAGAGAAAGATTCATTTATTCATCATAGACATTGCAGAGACTGTATAGAAGACTATATAGTTCTTGTGCTCCTGAAATTACAGCGCCTCCTGTGACTGTAAAGTCCAATGTTCGAAAAACATTCTCGGCCACGGATGTCGCATGTAAAGACTGTCCATGAAGATGTTGATGTGCCGGTGATTTGTTGCCGCTGCTTTCTTCTGGACCTCCTGACTTCATGGTGTTGTACCAGCGTGGCTCCAGACATGAACGGTCCTCTACGTAGAGCCTGTCGCCATCGAGGGCGGTCTTGAGCTAAATTTTCCCAGTTGGAAGGGGTAATGCCGAAGCACCTGAGATCATTCTTGCAGAATGATCTCAGATGCTTTGGCATTAGAGAAAGATACGTTCTTGTATAAAGGTATAGGTATTTTATGTTGTTTAGCTTTGGTTTGGTTTCTTTGTTTAATGGCATATCAATCTTTGTGGGTTATTTGATACTAAAGCCAACCTTGTAGAAGAACGGTAGCTTTACTATCTAATCCATAGTTGGGGGATAGTGGGGTTCATACCTCTGCCAAGGGTATTGGTCATAAATTGAACATAATAACGCGACAGGAATTTGAACTGGCTTACTACGATGTCGCACTCCGGCACATTAGCCACTACGCCACAGGGAACCCCTTATGTTGCCTAATGTCAATCCATTTATGAAAGTAGATCATAATAAGATGTATAACTTTAATTACTGGAGATCCGTTTCCCAGACAACACATCCTTGCTGCACTGACAGATGTAAGATGAGGATTATTGAGGCAGTCGTGTAATGGTTATCGACGACCCGAGTTCAAATCCTAGACGAGGCAGTTTGCATTTTCACATAGCGCTAATACCTTGGGAAAGTATACATCCAGGAGAGAGAGAGAGAGAGAGAGAGAGAGAGAGAGAGAGAGAGAGAGAGAGAGAGAGAGAGAGAGAGAGAGAGAGAGAGAGAGAGAGATTGATACGGAAAGACTGATATACGTAGATAGATAAGTAGATAGATATACTCAAATATCTATGAATAGACTGATATAGAAAACTAGACAGCTAGAGGTGAATAGGGGAAGATAAATAGATAGATAGATATGAATAGACTGAGATGAATATGGTGGGATAGATACCATCGCCAGTATTGTAATTGCAAGAAATCTGCTGAATGAAATTGGAATTTATATATAGAAAAATCAAACTAAATCAGCACTAAAACACAAACAGAAGAAAATGAAATTAAATTTGGCTAGAGAGAAACAATAATGGGATGTAGACATTTGGATGAAAGTGATATTCATTGGTGAATCAAGAATTTGCAAGGCAATGATCTTGGAACTCTTCTCTGGTGCCGATCAAATGAAAAATATAATCCAGTAAATGTGCCACGTCCTTTATGATATGGTTTCAACTACCAAAGAAAATCTGTTAACTACCATTTGAGAAATCTAAAAGAACTTTGATAAAGAATATTGTTTTAAATTAGTGAAATCCATGCATGAAATAATTAAGATATTAGTTGTAATTTAGTTCTTAAGTTCTAAGAAACCGAAATTGTATGTGGAAAGCGGAAGTGCCGGTGCCACCATTATTATTTGTCATTAAAATGGTGGCAGGTCTCTATCTCGGGAGCTAATATCTGACTGAAGTCTTGCGTTGAATTTATTACTGTTACCATCCCAATAGAATTGCCCTACCAACTTTTTATTGACAAAAAAATATGACAAAACCGGTACTTCCGTTTTCCTTAAACAATGGTAGAACTGATACTTCCGGTTTCTTAAGATTCAAGAAACAAATTACAACAACCTGTCATAAAATCTCGAATAGCAGCAACTAAGTTTTAATTCTGATTTTTGTCAATAAATTCTATCATACTTTCTCCATTCTTGGATTATTCCATAATATTTTCCTCTGCATGGCTTGAAACAAAATTATGACATTAATTTGATTTACTTAATCTAGTTTATTTAAGGTATATTTTATGAAGCTAAAATGTTCAACTATTAAATAATAATGTTTTGTGTCGTATCTGTTATTAGTTTATTTACGGCTAAATAAAAAAAAATTGAGGGTAACACCCTCGAAGTGTGTTAATTACATAATTTTACCAGTGATAGATAGATAGATAGATAGATAGATTATGAACAGACGGAGAGTCTGTTTATTACCTATCTGTCACCGTCTGTTTATCTATCTATCTATCTATCTGTTCATCTGTTTGTCTATCTATCTATAGATAGATAAATGTTTATTACCTATCTGTCACCGTCTGTGTATTATATATATATATATATATATATATATATATATATATATATATATATATATATATATATATATTAATTTATCTATCTAGATAAATAGGTAGATAAATAGATATATAATGAACAGACGGTGACAGATAGGTAATAACAGACGGAGATAGCTCGCTAGATAGATAGATAAATAATGAACAGATATTTGATAGATAGATAGATAGATAGATAGATAGATAAGGAAAAGACGCAGATAGATACAACTTTTTCTGTGTTATAATCTAGCCATATGCAAATGAGAAGTAACTGTATTTCTTAGTAACTTTGAGCACTGTTTGTAGATTCTCAAGAGGCACGATAAGAAAGTGTTTGTTTAATTCGATAAAAGGTCTTGATACATTCCTCTTTTGGTCCATGGAAAAACTGGGTCTTTGCAAAAATATTAGAGGTGTGTGCATGTGTGAGAAAATATAGGAGTGTTTGTATGTGTTTATGGGCGCTTATTTTCTTTTTTCTCTTTTTATATGAGTTCGTAGATTGAAGATGAACTATATATATATATATATATATATATAATATATATATATATATTAGTAAATGAAGAAAAACTCTAAACTTGCTTCATTACAATAATTTATTTCAACCGTATTAATATGGCATCTTCAGGTAATCACAAGAACATGACTCTTACGTCATGTTCTTGTGATTACCTGAAGATGCCGTATTAATACGGTTAAAATAAATTATTGTAATGAAGCAAGTTTAGAGTTTTTCTTCATTTACTAAATATCTTGCTCTGTCATTTTACTCACTGGTATTAGGTACATTGAGCTCTCCTTATGGTCTACCTGCATTAGCTTGGTTAAACCACACATGGAAAGACCCTAACTACGGAAACTATATATATATATATATATATATATATATATATATATATATATATACGTAACTAGGAGAGGAGAAAAAGTTATATATTTAGTCTGTTGCTGGCAAGATGACCCTGTCTACTCTCTCAACATTATTCAACAAAAACGTGTTTGGTAAATTTCTGCCTACACGTACAGGGTGACCCCCAACAAAACAGAACCCAAATTCAGTTTGATAACCCTGTATATATACTATAGACTACCAGCACAAAAAAAATAAAAAATAAAAAAACAAGCAAAACAAAACAAAAAAAAAAAAAAAACAGAACCCAAATTCTGTTTTCTTTTTTTTTTGCGGGGGGGGGGGGAGGGGAAGGTCACCCTGTATTTCGTTACAGAGGTTTTGGGCTTTGTTAAAAAATTTTTGAATGTTGGATATGTTGAACGTTTCATGTTAGAATGGAAAAAATTTAAGGCTTATTAAGACTACACTACAGTTCTTCGTGTGGGCCTCGTGGTTAGAAGGTTTGGTATAGAAGATCATCGGTAGGGAGTCAGTGAGATCCATCCTGATTGGTTGGCCCAAATTTGGGAACTCGTGCCCACAGCCAGTTCTACTTAATAAAATAAGTACGATACTTCCTTGGGTGGCCACAAAAATCTAAAACATTTGAAATAAAAATCTCCTGCAGTGCATGACGTCATTTTACAAATTAAACTCAAAATGGTTTGCAACAAGCCAGCAAATGTTATGGATACTGTAATATATATGTGTTGTGTTTACTCAGGAGCAGGATGGGACACAAGGTCGATTTTTTTAGTTATAGCTGATTTTAATTCAAAGTTTCCAAGGCTAACGATCCAAGTCTGCCCAACTCATGCGTGCCACACACACACACACAACACACACACACACACACATATATATATATATATATATATATATATATATATATATATATATATAGCTAAAGGAGCTAAAGATCCAAGTTTGTCCCCCCCCATATATATATATATATATATATATATATATATATATACTAGAAGGTACTTTGAATAGTTTTAAACTCCCTACAATCACAGTACCAACTTCTCGTTCGCCAAAAAGAAAAACCTGATTAAAAGTTAAATACTAAATCCTTGTCTTTCATTTTCAATAAAATATGTTCCCAACAGGATCTGCTACACACACACACACACACACACACACACACACACACACACACACACACACATACACACACACACACACACATAAGAAAGTTTGGTATATACGTATCAACTTATAACTAAAAGACCAGGTGTTATTCAGATATTCTTATTACTAAGAAACACACCAAATTTGTCTGAATGTTTGAGATGAGGCTTGAAGATTAGTATTATCTACGTTATTCGGACTATTGTCCCCATCTCCATTGTTATTTGTACAAGATTTCGGCCGATATGCCCTCCGGCCTCCTTCGGGTATTTCTTGTCGGACTCGGTAACCTTCTCGGACTCAGGAACCTTCTTTTCGAACTCGGGAATTTTCTTGTCGTAATCGGGAGCCATCACGGAACTTCGAACTTAACCCTTTATTTAGTCCACGGGGGTATCCTGTTCTCATTCTGCTAATCATAGCTGGAGTAGGAGTTGTGTTAATTAAGGCAGTTAGAAAAATAATTAACACAACTCCTACCCCAGCTATGGTTAGGCGAATGAGAACAGGATACCCCCGTAAAACATTTAATTTAACGATTAATAATAACTCAACTTATATATATATATATATATATATATATATATATATATATATATATATATATATATATATGTCCATTTTTAATCAGTATTTAATTTTTTCGTATGTACAAAAGAATTTTAGAAAAAAGAAAGAAATTGTAATACGAGCAATTGTAAGTATATAATTCTTAGCATTTTATTGTTACATTTTAATACGGTAAAAAAAGAAGGAATTAAACGGATACATTTCATTTCTACCATATGAAATCAACAGGCAAGTAAGCTCGCTAAACAAAAGAGAATTGTTTTAAAAATGTAAACAACAAAAATAAACTATTCTTAAAATAAACGAATATTAAAATACACTAATTCTTAGCTTTGTTTATTGTTAAATCTTTAATAAAGTTTAGAAATGCCTTTTTAGAAATAATATCTTAAATGTAAACAAAAAGAAAAAAATCCAAAATAAAACAAACATTCTACTATACAAATACTCGGCGATTTTTAAAAAAATTTGATAAAACATTTTCCTCTTATTTTCTCCTTTACTCCTGTTTTTTCCTCACTCACTCTCTGGTGTTCCTAATTTTTTTTTTTAGTCCGGTCATCGACCGGGGTACTTTGCTAGTATATATATATATATATATATATATATATATATATATATATATATATATGTATGTGTGTGTGTGTATGTATGGTGTGTGTGTGTGTGTGTGTGTGCAAGATATCCAAATATATAACCAGGTTCCAGAGTTGAATAACATTTTACAGAGAAATATTTGGTTTAAAACTTTGTTGACGGTTCAGTATGTCTTTTTGTCATATATATATATATATATATATATATATATATATATATATATATATATATATATATATATATATATATATATATTATAAAAAAAGAAGGTCCGCAAAATGTATTGTTTTCAGAAAAAATGTTTAAATTCTTTTTATCTTACATATGTAACACGTGTTTCAGATCTTCTGGTGTCTTCTTCAGGCTTTGATCAATAATATATATATATATATATTATATATATATATATATATATATATATATATATATATATATATATATATATGTGTGTGTGTGTGGCAAAATAAGAAAATATATAGGAAATTTCCCATTAAATGAATCAATTTTTTACTGTGAAATAATTGGAAAGCAATTTAGCTATCGGTGGGCAGACAATGTAGTATTATTTATTAACTAATATCTTTTGTTTGATAAAACACATATAAGTGCTTCTTCTCAGAGGACACACGGGATGACACACGCCAGACTTCTCCATGTTTTATTCAATCATTTATTTGAAATCCAGAATTTTGCAGCTGACAAAATGTATCATGATTCGTTGTTGACGTCCTACACACAAAATTACATTTTATAACCCACTTTGGTGTGTATTCTGACCGGAACTATTTTCTCTGCAGGTTTCCTCTTGAACGGTGTCATATGACATTTACGCATTTTAATTATTTGAACTATATTTTGTATGTTAAATGGCAGTCGACATACATAAAACTTCAGCTTGCTACTGAATTCATATATTTATATATATATATATATATATATATATATATTATATATATATATATTATTAAGAAATTTGAAAAAACGAGTGTTCCAAAAATAAGATGAATTTATTTATCGACGCTTAAACGTTTCGGTTTCTTTAAACCTTCATCAGGATGTATTATGGGGTGAAGAAATTGATGGATATTTTATTTGTTCACCCCATAATACATCCCGATGAAGGTTTAAATTCATCTTATTTTTGGAACACTTGGTTTTTCAAATTTCTTAATATTGTCGGATTTATTTCCATATTTACTGCCATATTATATAATATATATATATATATATATATATATATATATATATATATATATATATGTGTGTGTGTGGTTTACGATTTTAGTAGCCATCCTTTAGGTTTCAAGCAAGAGCGCTTGTCCAGCGGAGAGCCTTTGTGTTAAACAGAGCGCAATCCTTGGTAAAGAATCCTTTGGTTGTTTCTTGGTGCTCCTCAGCTTTGCAAGTCTTTCGTCAATGATTGCAAATTGACGTCTCTCAGTACCGGTGATAAAGTAGTCAATCAGCCACATGACCTCGTTTAGTCTATAAATTTAATTGGTAGATTGTAGCACGGCTTATATACACCAAATAATCCAGCATGTTGTTTATCTAATAACGAAATTTGATTAAGTTTAAATGATTGCAATCATAGCTATATTATCAATGCTAAATTGCATTTTTAATTGCGGTTTTTTCAATACTATCCAACACTAATGATTTTCAAATGATCATTGGCACTCTGTAATAAAACGAAATAACACCACATCTATAAGCAAAAATAAATTTCATATATATATATATATATATATATATATATATATATATATATATATATAAGGTTTACTCATTTTTAGACTTCTAAAATCTATATTTATACTACAGAGTCTAAATTCTATAGAGTTTGGTTATAAATGATACCTAATGATATCCATTTTTACAATATTACGATGTTACACTAAAGTTGATATAAATTCCAGTATCTTTGGTCTAGAGGAAAAATCACTTTTTATTAAAATTGGATAGGAACGTATACATTTATAGGTGATTGCACACACACACACACACACACACACACACACACACACACACACACACACATATATATATATATTATATATATATATATAATATAATATAAAAAAATATATATATATAAAAAAGATTTTACATATCTATTTATTTGATGACAAAGGAACACTCACAACCATTTGGTTTCATGCATGTGTAAGCGCAAACAATCTTCAGGTGACGTTGTTTCAAATGCAAGGAAAATCGAAAATTTAAACAGACATAGGATGTGTATGAATGGATGAAGTGTTATGCGTATGTATGTGGGGTTGTTATAAATGTGTATGTGTGTTTATGGATAGTGCAAAGGTTATGTAAACAGGTCAGCGGGTCTCGCACACATTCACATTATTTTACGAGTGTGCAATGTCTATATGTATATATACGTTCATGTGTATACATTTTCTCCTGTCTGTATACAAATTTACGCATATCAAATACCATAGCTCAAAATATTCGCAATGTGTCCATATAAAAAACTCATATATGTGAACACACACACACACATTTATATGCATACATACACACACACACATATACACACACATACACACACACATACACATACACAGATACACGCACACACACACACACACACACACACACATATATATATATATATATATGTATATATATAGATGAGAGGTATCCAAAACTTGGTAGTAAGGGATGATTCTATATGTGATTTCTAAGATACACTGTATTATTATTGTATGATCCAGTATGTATAAATACAGTGAATCTTTATGTCACTAAAGAGCTCAATGTATAATAAATTTGGGGAGCTATATCAAATCAACTTAGATTTATATAGGCCCCAATTTTGGTCGAAATAAATTTATTATGGAATTACGGTGTTGAGTTTTTCCTTTCCTTTCCTAAGATATATATATATATATATATATATATATATATATATATATATATATATATATATATATATATATATATAAATTCAAACATATTAATTTAAAAATTGACCTTCTCGTGTTGGTGTATATATGTATATATTATATATGTGTGTGTGTATATGTGGGTCTGTGTGCGTTTGTTAATTAAGTAAAATCAAGCAAGAGTGTTTAGTGATGTAGGCCTCTACATGCAAATGTAAATATTGTAGATAATTTAAAATTATAAGATAACAAATTTGTGTGATGGTGAAATAACGTATACAAAGACATTTTCTAAGTTGTGTTAAACTTCGCATGTTTTGATCGTTAACTACACTCACGATTTGTTTGTAATGCAAACAACTCACTTCCGGTTTCCAGTTGCTTAGTGAACAAAAAAGCTTTTATCAGAAGAGTTTCCGAGAAAACAAAAAGTGATCAAGTAGAAGATAAAAAAATGCATTAATAAAGAAAATATATTCAGCTCGATGTAAAAGCTTTGAAATCGGATACATTATTGTGGATACTTATGGATAAGTCATGCTTACAGCAACGATGATCCTGCTCAGTACTTGGATGGGTGACCATTTAGCAACAGCATGTAATGTAAAGAATCTGAAGTCTGTGTGTCAGAATAAATAAAAATCTTGTAAATTTAAATAAATTTATTGAAGTTAATTTTTGATTAAATTATTACGTAATTGATACGTTGCCTATAAATTATGTATGGTAGTGTAAAAATTAAAAAACCCGGTAATTCTGAATCATGAAAATAACGTATAAGTAACTGACAGAACTTAACCATTTACTAACTTTTTAGTTGGTCTCTGATTAACCAGAGCCAAGTGTGAGTACAGAAAGATTGTTAGAAAGTCAATTTTGGTTGGGTAACTGAACGGAACAGATGCCGCCTGTAGGCCATTTCTCAGCGCGTGTTGTTCTTACTTGGGGGGGGGGAACAAAGACGTCTAAAACAATATCAAGTCTTGTGTTCGTTACTAAAACAGCAACTGACACAAAGATGAGATGTCTCAAGAAATCCTAAGAAGAAAGATCAGAAGCCCAAATTGCAGAAAGACGACCCGCAATGAACCATCCTTGAAGATACGTATTTTAAGATGGTATGAAAAGAAGAAAAGGGTTATACAACAAAGTGAACCATCGTAATTTCTTTGGGACAGGCACTTTTCTTATGTATTCCATATTTTTATAAAGAAATTTAGCGTTAAATTTACGTTGCGTGAAGGTCTGTTGTGTTGTACACAATCTCACCCTATATTTCAATATGCGTACGTGTGTATCGTTGATATCAAACTGGGTACACTTGTTTGAGACTTAACTCATACATCCATTCGTGAGTTCAACTGAACACTCACTAAAATCTAAGCAACTATTCTATTTGTAAACGAATGGTAATTGTTTTATTTTACAATAATTTCATTTAAATTAATTGAACAAATCAATACATGAATTAATAAATACTTTCTCAATGAGAGAAAAAAATTCCCACATTCAACTGATACAAAGAAAATTATTGACTGAAAGACAATCATGTTAATTGATTCAAATTAAATTTCTAATTGGTAAGCGCACTTTTAAGTTTAAATCAAAATTAAAAACTCTCAAATCAGTCATCTTTCATCATGAACTTTTTTTTGTATCTGTTCAACTCGTTCTTCTTTAATTATATTGGACGAGATGCCACCCAGCATCATTTAAGGACGTATCTTTTGATACTTCAAGATCATATTTCATTTATTTTGAATTATTTAAAAAAATCTTTAAAATTTCCAAACTTAAACAAAATAATAACAATTAAAAATGCCACAATATTATGTTTCAAAATATATATAGTTTGCTATATTTATAAGTAAAGAATACTTAATATCATTGATAGAGTATGTATATTTAAATTAGGATAGCAAAGACATAAAGTCAACGGCGCTGGCCTATGTTATTTCTAAACCAAGTGCTTGAAAATTGCATAGACGAGAAAAATTACCTTCCGGGCGCCATTGACTTCATATCTTCACGACCCTAATATATATATATATAATATATATATATATATATATATATATATATATATATAATATAAAGGGTCGATAATAAAACCATGTATTTAAAACGGTGTAAACTTAAATAATATTCATTAGAAAAAGTTACGATGTCACTAAACCTAAACAAACTATATTTATTTTATTTCATGATTAAAATGAAGAAATTTCTCTATTTTATGGTGTTTTATTCATAATTAAAATTAGTCTATTTTTCCCACTAAAAAATAACAAATCCCGAATTCTATATAAGAGAAAAAAAGGAAGCTATCTTTTGACGACGGTAAATCTCACTCTCCCCCCTCTCTCTCTCTCTGAAATTCTCTCTGTCTCTCTATCCATATGTCTCTCTCTCTCTCTCTCTCTCTCTCTCTCTCTCTCTCTCTCTCTCTCTCAAGATACACTTGAATGAGGTTTATTTTTCAACATAGTCTTCCTTGCGGTTCACAATTTCTTCCATCGGTGTTGCAGTCTTTGATCCAATTGTTCAAAAAGACGTCAACAGCAGATTTGACATCAGCATGTGCATTTTTCAGCCTATGAACTTTTCAGCCCATCCTTGTAAACAGAAAGAGGACTTTCCCGAGTATTTCAGAAACTGGAAAATACTCTACAGGTAAGTATAAAATCTCTTAAAAGAAAAGACTAAAAAAATGAAGGCGACTGAAGAAGAAACCAAGGCGCCACAAACTTACGTAGCCTACTTTTGTTTGATGATATTAAATGGATGGATTGTTTCTGGACAAAACTCGTATATTTACTCTCTTGTGTGTATAAATTCGCTCCGCTGCTTGGTTGTCGCTCATATTCATTTAAATCAAATGTATAATGTCCATTAAGGCAAATGAGACATAACACCATGAGACATTTTCTTACATTCTTTATTCATTGTTTAACGTGGCCGACACGATAGATCCGGTAAAAAAAAAAGAAAAAAAAAGGGAAAAAAAAAGGGAAAAAAAAGGGGAAAAAAAAGACAAAAAAGACAAAAAAAGACACATGGACTCAGAAATAATTTCCTATGTTTTGTATCTATTCATTTAGGTTGGTGTAAGTTGGTACGTATATATATATATATATATATATATATATTATATATATATATATATATATATCTATGTATATATATTTATATATATATATATAATATATATATATATATATATATATATATAATCTATATATTTTATATATATAATATTTTATAATTATATATATATTTATATATATATATATAATATATATATATATATATATATTATATATATATATTATATATTATATATATATATAATATTATATATATATATATATATCAATTAACTATACTGGCGTAAGAGATGGCGAATATAAATATACTACCCGTAAAAATGACTGGTTTTTATAATCTGTATCATTTGTATTTTGCTGCTGAATTATTTACGTCTTACTTTCCAATTTTATTTTTCATGAGCTTTGACGCTTTTACTGTCGCCATCTCCATACATATTCAAAATCAATACTTTTGATGTGTTTATCATTTATCTAGATATTAATACGCTTGTTCCTAATTCTTCCCGTCTGCTTTTTCATCCTGCAACACCCTCTAGTTAAAAATGAGACAGTCCAAATCAGCCAAGATGAAATACAAAAAATATACACCCGGAACTTATTCTATATATTTTGCATCTGTACCATTGGTCAGATAAAAGTTAGATGCGAATAATGATTTTTCAAAGTAGGCAGATTTTCCTGGAAGGTTAACGCAACACTATAATCCTCTCTTCAATGGGTCCCTTTTTTGGAAGGTTAGCGCAACACTAAGTTCCTTTCTTCAATGTGGTCCCGTATCCTGGAAGGTTGTGCACACTATATTCCTCTCTTCATGTGGTCCATTCCTTATTAATCTAAATAAATAAATCACTTGCTGGTTTCTATCAATCTATCTATCTATCTATCATAGGCTAAAAGTAGAATATAATTATAATCTTGTTATAATGGAGATTCGGTGACTTTTTGTCTGTAACTGAAACTATACCACTACTCAAGTAACAATTCCCTTGCCATTTACGTCACATTCTCCAAGATTGTATTTTGATTTAAACCTCAATTATTAATAAAAATGGTTTTAAATTATTAATACCGTTGGTCTTATTATCATATCAATAACAGGCAATTGTATTCATATATTACAAAATAATAGTTTACATGTGAACGGGAAGGCTAATTTGCATATTGATATTTTTAAAATTGATTTTAATAAATATGTGCTTAGTATTATTGATTTCTAATTGTTTGGTTTCATCTCAATGAATATGAGGAAAAATCTTGGGGAAAATCTTAAAAGAAACATATTAACAAGAAGAAATAACTGTAATTTTATTCTTTTTACTTACTATATTAACTAAATAGTTAAATTAGGAAAATTAGCAATGAAAAACGGGGAGTGAAGGAAGAGTAAGTTTCAGTTCTATTTTTTGTTTGTTTATACCCTCTGTTTCAAATCTTTTTATCTGCATTCTTGTTTAGTTTCATTAGCCTTTCAATTTCATTCATAAATATTTAATTACATTAAATCTTAGATACTTTGCACCCGGAGTTTGCATATATTTGCTAGTGTAATATAATATAATATAAACATAATATATTATATATATACATATATATATATATATTGTTATATATATATATATTATATTGTGTGTGTGTGTGTGTGTATGTGTGTTATGTATTGTGGTTATATGTAACAATACTACTGACAACGCTCGCCGAATCTCATTAAAAACAAAACTTACCGACATAAAAAGGATGTTTGCAGCAAACCTGGGTCTCATATGAAATGTGTCTATGCCTTACCACATGTGCGTGTGAGTTTTCGATTTATTTCGAAGAAGAAAACAACGAAAGAAAGAAACAAACTGACATTAAGTAAACTTCTCTGATTTAGACGTTTTATCACCATAACATTGTTCCGTCTGTATTTTACCATTAGGGAGAGAAATGCTCAAGGCTCTAGGGACGGCCAGATCTCTCTCCTTTTTTATT
>CM042137.1:25088195-25136848 GCA_023376005.1 Doryteuthis pealeii
TTGAGTGCTCAATGCAGAACTTAAATGTCATCAAGTCGTTTGATAAATTTATAACAAAGCTCAGCTAATCGTTGCGCAAAGTTACAAAGAGAGACACCCCATAAAAATCCAAAACTCCGTGTAATAACACCCAAGATCAGCTCTCACCCCTTCATTCCGCCAGAGATCGTTCTCTATGGCTGAGTGCAAAAAAATGATGCCTCCCAAATTGCCTGTCGTGTCTGCGTGTGCCTTTCAGATCCCCTGATGAGTTAACAGCAATGGACTGTGAAATACATTCTAGAGATGTTTGTTTCGGAGCCTCCTTAAATCTGAACAAAGTATTTAATAGATATCTATCAGATTTTGCATTGTCGACACGAAGGCTACAGCTGTTGGAGCACCTGACAGGAAACAAAGTAATTTGTAATTATCTGCATAATCAAACTTGCTAACCATTTCTCTGGCGCGATACGCTCTTCCTGAAGAAATGCAACAACTTGACTGACTGATAACCACAAAATGAATCGCCTGAATAAAAAATTGAAAAACGCGATCATGGCTTTGAGAATTATCACTGTCATTTATCTATGTTTTTAAACTTAGCTGAAGAATATTCAACCGATTTGTGATCATTTGGATTTTCGGTCTATTGTCCTCATCTTTATGTTATCCTGCACAACGTTTCTGCCCGATTGCCCTCCATCCTTTCTGTCAGGTATTTTCTTGTCGGATCGGGAACCTTCCTCGAACTGCTGAAATCTCCTCCTCGAATTTGGGGACTTTCTCTTCGAACCCGGGAACCTTTGTCGGACTCAGGGGTCTGTAGTCGAAATCGGGGGCCTTCGGGTAACTTTCGACCTAACTAAAATATAAAAATCAGAGATAGTACTCAACCATTATTATTATAGTAGTAGTAGTAGTAGTAATTAGTAGTTAGTGCATAATGAAGTTTAGCCTATTCATGGTTGTAATGTTGGGTAGAATTGAAAAAATTAACAATTAACAAGTAAGAGCCACTGGAAATTACCAAGGTTTCAGATGAGTACGGACAGACAGACGTTGACTTTAGTTACCAGGACGGGTTATTCTTGTAGTTTAATTAAAAAAATAGAACTTTCGGCCAACCTTGTGGCCGAAGAAGAGTGGCGAAAGGGACTCTTTTTTACAAGATGAAGACGTAAAGAGAGGTATTGTGGACGAGCGGGAGTTTGCATATAAAGTTTGAAT
The DNA here is from genome assembly GCA_023376005.1 of Doryteuthis pealeii. Taxonomy (NCBI): domain Eukaryota; kingdom Metazoa; phylum Mollusca; class Cephalopoda; order Myopsida; family Loliginidae; genus Doryteuthis; species Doryteuthis pealeii. The sequence continues at coordinate 25,089,405 of CM042137.1, forward strand.
ATTCTGGTAGAAGGAGGGGGTAATTTCGTTAAGTGAGCGTTGAGTGAGCATACGGAAATTGTTAAGAAAGAGTGTAGAGCCAAGAGGGACGGGTCGAGTTTGATAATACAAGTTCGATCGAATGACAGTCATGTGACTGAACAAGTGGGAAAGTAGTAGAGTTGAGTTGAATACGGCCTTCTGGACTGATACGAAATGCGCCCTCTTGATCTTCTCCCACGCGCGTTAAAAAGTTCGGTCTCGGTAACGAATAAAGATGTACATAAAAACAGGAATATGTTCTTCGTGTCCGTAAGTTAAGTAGCAAAGAGGGATACAGAGAGATAAGGCCCGAATACATTTGAAACAACCGAGAGACGGCCCAGAAGAAGAGAGACCAGAAATAAATGTGGTTAGCAGAGATACGAGATAAGCTTAGAGAAACAGCATACATAAAAAGTTATAATAATAATAAGTATGCAACTCAGCAAGCACCACCAGGCAGCATCAGTAGTAAGTATTACAATATTTTTAATATATAAGGTGTGCTACAATTACAACACTTAAATGATAGACTAAGCGAGGTCACATGGTTTAAACCTCAGCCAATTAACAGCCGGATACGTGGCTGGTCAACTTACTTAATAACGCTGATACTGAAGAACGTCCATTTGCAATCATTGACAAAGGACCTGCAAGGACTGAGGAGCACCAAGGAACAAACCAAAGTATTCTTTAGAAGGATCGCACTCTGCTTAACACAAAGGATCTCCGCTGGACAGGCGCTCTTGCTGAAAGCCCAAAGGATGGCCACAAAAATCGTAACAGTAGTAGTTGTTGTTGTTATGATTATGACAAATTACGCCATATCGGCATGAAATAACCCTAGACGGTTGACATGCCTTAAACTGCTGTTACAGAAAAGAGAGAGAGAGAGAGTGAGAGAGAGAGAGACGCCTGAAACCTACACGCGTGAAAAGTTCTACTGTATTCTAATCTTTATGCTAGAAAAAAAGAGATTTATAGTTGAATATTTGGGAAAAGCAAAAAAAAACAGGAAAGGTATTTACGAATTTTCATTATCAAAACTATGAAAAAAAGTTGGGGGGGGTTGTTTCCTGCTGTTAATTCAGGAATTATTGATGGCATTACTTGTTGGTCTGGTATATCATTCGTGTTATTTTTTAAAGACTTAGGATCGGATTGTTATTCGCAGAAAAGCATTTCTCAATAAAAAGTAAGTAAAGTCGTGGCCTAAAAAATATGTATCAAGCCGATCAGCAAGGGGGTCTACCCCGTTTCACTAGCGTAGACCAAGTCGAGATCGTTCGCATCTTGAGGAGAGCACCACACCTACCATTAGCTCCTACTTTACCGTACAGATCTTGTGCTATCATACGCTGGTGGCGAGGACCGCGTATCAAACTAGGAACCTTGGTTTCTAGGCCGAAACGTCAATAAGCAGACCATATTTGGTTGGTTTAAACACCAAATTGAGAGGTTTCTAAGATTGTACTTGAGAAATATTGCCATCGTCAGTATCATAATGACACAAACAAATGAAAAGAATGCCTTTTTTTCCAAAAACATGAGGCATTTCCTGTACAGAAAAAAACGGTAGGCAAACCAGAAAAAGTAATGTCATTTCGGATTCAGCGCCCTCAAATTAGCAAAACGATGTTTGGTGTCTCGTCACCATATTCAATTTTTTATTTTAATTTCATTTATTTTTTTTTTTTTTTTTTTTTTTTTTGCCAAGTTATTTGTTGCTCGCGTCTAGATTGGACGGCCTCGAGCTGATTAAAAGAAAAAAGAATTACAGATTGAATAACAATAGAAAGAAATGTTACTGGGAGTAGAGAAGGAGGAAATAGTGTGGTAAAAAACTCGAAAGAGTGTTATAGTTGAAAAATTGTTTTATCTTTCTATTCACATTATTCTCCATCTTTTCTTTTTCTTTTTTTTCCATTAAAAGTCATTTTGGTTAATTCTTTTCCCCTATCTTTCCTCCACCATTCATTCTCTTTGCTTTCTTCAACATTCTCTCACGTACCCCTCTCTCTCTCTCTCTCTCTCTCCTCTCTCTCTTTCTCTCTCTCTCCTCTCTCCCCATCTTGTGCCTCTGCCTCACTGTTTCTTTAGTCCCACTCTTCCTTCGAAATTTCCTCTTCTTCGGCTCGTTGGGCTTCTATCAGTATTTATTCTACAATCGAGTCTCAAACTGAATCTAGTGATAAGATTCAAGTATTGGAGCTCCGGGGAGTGTTTGGTTACCCCTTCATCGCCATTACTGCCAGATCAACTCTGACCCGGATTGTTGTACCTGTTAGTGCCCCCATCTATTGATTACATAGATAAAAAAATGAGTTTTAAAAATGTATTAAAATGTTGTATATCCAACAAGAACGAATAAAACTAAAACGGGTCTTCGGCATGAAAATAACCCAACCGGAGTTGACATGCAATGAAATCCAACCAACCAAACCATCAATTAGTGTCAATCAAGCATATAACATTATTTATTATATCAATTAGCCCAAGGTCAAATAATAATCATCATACTGGATGAGCCATTCACATTTATAAAAAAAAAAACAGCAATCATCTGGAAATGTGCCAAGATAATAATGAACCATCGAGCTATGATTCTCTGTCCATCCATACAATAAACTGCGCCACAGAAAGGACTGTTTTAAATCAGCACTAGGAATAGTGCAGCTATTTTTTTTCCATTGCTTTTCCGAAAATATGACTTTTCGACAATTTGCTGGTTATTTTGGAATATGAATCATTACATCATCATCTGGAAAAAATACTGACAAGAGAAATGTGCACAACTCTTTGATGTTTTAGAAATTAACGGTAGCTTCCTGAGATCTCACAGGATTATGAGCAGGATCTAACGATTACGTATTAATGTTTTAAGGCGTAGTAAGCATCTACCTAATCAATACCACATGTCGTTCATTTACCCATTTGAATCTGTCTGTATACGTGTGTTTGAAATCCTATATTATATTATAATATATATATAATATGTATATATATATATATTAATTAAATAATTAATTAATTAATTATACATTTTATAACATAAAATGGTAAATTATCTAAAATATAATAAATTCATTATAAGATAGAAAGTATATGGCCACTTGTAAAATATGGAGTTACTTATTAAAAGTTATTCTACCAGTTACGTTCACCGCTCGTATCGAATAAGTTTTCTTTGTATATATTAGTTATATAAACAAAAGTCGATACTGTATTCGGTGCTCACCAAGCTCCAATATTTGAGAACGCATCCTCCTCTCTCTCTCTCTCTCTCTCTCTCTCTGGAGGTCTAGGAGGCGTAATGTTTATAATGGTTATAAAAATACGAGTCATAAGTGATTTTGTTATATCGTTTATATATATATGATATTATATATATTATATATATTATATTCGAGTTCAATTCCTAGACGAAGCTGTTGGCTTACACATAGCGCTAATACCCTTGGAAAGTATGAATCCATATATTCTCTTCTCCAGCTATGGTAAAATAGTAGGGCAGACTGGGCCTGTCAGCCTTTGGGTAGGTAAACCAGTCTAGGAGAGGATAAACTCTGAATCAAAAATTCCTGAGGTCGGTCGTGATTGGGTTCTGAAAACCCGTTTGATGCACCAATTCTTTCCTATCGACTGTGCCAAAAAGTGTGGGATGGTCCAACACAAGCCTTCACCACTATAAAAATCAGCTGTGTGGGTGTCTCATTGTTTGTGTGAACCCTTCATTGCGTCCAAATGGACGAGAGTGTCCAATATATATATATATATATATATATAAATATATATATATATATAATTCATCCACAGACACGTGTTTCGGACTTATTAAGTGCTCTTCAGGGTGGCAAGACATTTTTGTGAGCTACCACAGCCGCGGTTCGAAATCCGATCGTTTCAGCAGCAGTCGGACAAACTTCCCTCTCGCATCTCACCCACAGAATATTAAGGGGATTTTAACTGTTTTAGATACAACACATCTGTATGTATGTAAAGGCCGCCCCATAGAGTGCCCATCCATGTTTATAGGGGAGCGTTGCGGTTACGCTTTGTTGGCGCCGTCAGCGAGATCCCTTTCCAAAGTGCTCAACCCCAGGAGGGGAAGGTGAGCGTGATATATCATCCACAGACACGGTGGTTCGACACTTATCAAGTCTCTTCAGTGTGGCTAGAACATTTTGTGAGCTACCTACAGCCGCCGTTCGAAATCCGAATATAAACTGTGTTTTTTTAAATATATAACATTAATGATTTTTGAGCAAACCATCTGACTGAGACGAACAAGACATGCCTGACACTGCTGGAGGATGAGCTCATAAGTGACGTTCTCCTGTGGAAACCAGCACATGGGCACGCCAGGCGCCGACCGCCAGCAAGACTTTGTTACACTTTATCACGGCTGATTGTTAAAAAATAAATTATTTAAATATCAGTTGAGGTGTTAACAATCAAAGAAGCAAAATATAAAAAGACATTGATAATGGAAAAACAAAACAAATAATGCTGGAAAATGCCGAAACCCTTTCAACCAAAAGTTATTCCATAGCACAATTTTAGTCTTGAAGTTTTCACGCTGTATTTTCAGAAGTACTTCCGTTAATTTCTGGTAATTTTAGAATGTGTACTGACTGGCACTTTCTAAAATTACCAAAAATTAAACGGCGAAGTATTTTCTCAAAATAGATTTCCATAAATTAAACATCCTTCCGCGAATGATTATCAAGAAATTTCATATTCAAAAAACTCTTCCCTAACCAGGAATTCGATCCCTAACAGTAGAAACACAAAACACAAAAGTAGAAAATCGTTATTAACATTTATAATTAATTTGTTTATATTACTTTTGTTCATGTAGCTCAGTGGTAGGAGCGTTTGGCTAGGAATCACAAGGTCTTGGTTCGATACCGCCCTCGCCAACTCAGCGTATGGTAGCAAACGGGGGAAAAAATTGTGGCGGTAAAGTGAGAAGGCGGGTGTTTAGGTGTGACCGCTCCACCTCAGACGCTAAAATATCTCCTTGCGTCATAGTGCTATTGAAAAGTGGATATTCTCCCTTGCTGTTCTGGCTGATACGCGATTTGCCACCCCGAAGACTTTACTTACTTTATAATTGTTTGATTTAATGAATTTCTCATATCTCGCTTCCGTTCTATCTTTCCTCCTATCTTCGTCCCTTCGATCAATTGGCTGGTCACGTCAGCCCTGAGCACCTATATGATTGCCCCAACCCTATTTATCATATAATGTGCTAGAAGTTGGTAAAGCTGAGATTTTATTCATTTAAACTCTGGGAGGCTGGGGAATGTGAGCACCCCTTTATATCACTATTCTCCCAGGTTCACTCTGACCGAAGTGGTAGTACCTGTAAGGGTCCCGCCTATGGGTTGAATAAAAAAAAATGCGTTTAAAACAAAATTGAGTAGCCAACAATAATGAATAAAACAAAACAATCCTCGGGGCAATAAATGACCCCATGGGTTGACGTGCCGTAAAAATCAACCAATCATCCAAGGCACCAACAAAAAAATATTCTACCCCGCATCCTGTTTCGTGATGTTCAACAAACCTCTCAAAGCCCATACAGAAACCTAGCACAGGAACATGAGTAGTGGTTACACTCAGTGAGAATCAAATTCACTTGCAATGCCTCCCAGATAACCTTGTTAATCCCACCACTCTCGAGCTGACACCATCGTGCATAATAGACTGTCGTATGTACACGTGACACGGAGTTCAAAATCCCTGAACGAAAACGGTAGCATTTCACTAGCGCTAATACCCTTGAGAAATGTATGATCCATACTAATCTCCTCCAACTTATTAGATAAATAACAGGAGAGAGCATGGACTGTTTACCCTTTCGTACGGGCAAACAATGTAGAGAAGGAAAACTTGAATTCAAACTTGTTAAACTCCGCTTAGAAGAAACCTTCACATTCCAGCTCGTAACGGAGGGGTGAATAAATGCATAAAGTAGGCGCTATATAAGGTTGTTTTTTCAAAAATATAATGATATATTTATTAGATAAATGAACTGTTTAAAATTTGAATATACAAAAGAAAAATTACTGTCCACGTTAGGGCACCCAGTGAGTATCGACCCTCACCATCAACGTTTAAGACCCAATAATTCTATACATCGGTTAAAACAACTAGATACTCAAAAAGGAAATGATTTCAACCAATAGGTAATTGATATAAGATCATTTATATAAGCTAGCAAAGAAAATTAATTTTTGCCATCGCTTTTCGAGAAAAAATGTGAATAGAATCTTTGAAAATCTTATATTTTTTAGATAATAGACATAGAAATAGATTTTTGCTTGCAAAATTCAAATAAATATATTTCTTCCTATTTAAAACCAAGTTTCTCAAGTTTAAATTCAAATTATTCAAATATTTAACGGTTTTCTGTGAACGGGGGAGTCAAAATTAAGGAAATGTTTTTGTTTTGTATTTACGACAGACGAAAATAAAAACAACATTTTTTACTGTATAATAAAATATAAATTTATCTATTTGATATTAATAAGACTATATTATAATTCTTATTAATATGAATTATAATTTATTGGCAAAAATATCAAATTTAACGACAGAAACCTTTTTATTTTTTAAAAAACCATGTCATTAATCTGAAAAAAAAGAAGAATGGTGGGTAAGCATGATTGATGAAACTGCGTTTGAGAAGTAAGTTTTTTTTTTCTTTTTTGGTTGCTGAGTTTATTTTTAAGAAGAGTGAACCACGGTAAACATTGATGATGAAACTGTCGTTAAAATTTAACTCGTAGATGACGCTGACATGCGCAAACCTAAACGGATACAGTTAAATGCACCAAACATCTTCAACATTTATTTGCTAGAACATTATGTGACTATTTCTAGTTTTAAATGATTGTCTCGTTAAAAACTCTATATGTTTAGATAACTTTAAATATACATTAGAATAAACATGCTATTTTATAAACCAATAATACCGGGCAAGTGCCTATTAAACTTGTTTTAAACACAATGTGTAACGTTTAATATTGCATAAGTTAATTTCTTAAATATGTGATATAAAGGTTGTTTCTTTATTCTATATTAAGATTTTTGACCATAAATTAAATACGCATTGATAAACCTACACATTCCTCAGGGTATTGTGACATTAACACGTGATGTATATTTCGTTACAGACAGAGCATGAATCTCCATATAAATTACTCACAACTCCACCACATTTTACATAGACATACTTAACAGAGGTAAAACTTTAAAATGAAAAGAATTGCAAATGGAGAGAAAAATAAAAGCTGGAACCTCACCCATTCAGATAGAGTTTAAGCATTCCAGGGACATGTAGACCCTCAGTCACCGCTTCTAGCACCCCATACGATAAAAAAGGGTGGGTTGCCATAAGAGGGCAATAGGGTCGGGGGGGTACTTGTTCTTGCCAAACTTTCTTACTGTTCTAGTCGCCATGTTTTTTCTTCTGTTTTCCTCGGCGTACATCTCGTCTAAGTTACTTCTTCTAACTAATGGCCTTCTTCTAAGGGCTTCTGTTGGGCTATTTTAGTCATTTGAAATTAATGTAAATTCACAAGATATTTTTCTTCATTCAAGCTTTTATATTAGCCCATGTCTTTCCGCGAATGAGATATTCACTCCAGCAGAGATAAGCACGTCCTCTCTGCTCAAAAGTAGGTGCTACCTAATTCTCTAAAAATAACTTAGTTCACGTATGTCGGACGCGCAGGTTCGCGCCTCTAGGGATCAGAGGGGCTATAACCGTGACTGGTTAAGAATTTCCACTCTCTTGATCTTTTCAAAGCCAACGGTCCCCAGATTCAGCTACAGGTTGTAACAATTTATGACCACTATAAATTGTAACAATATGGAGTGATACTTGCACTTGCACAATCTTGTGTTTCGTCAAAAAACCTCCAGCTAAAAAAGTTATCGTGGAACTTTCATATTTTTTCGAATTGGTAATTGACTAGACAATAGTCTTGAGAGAGAGAGAGAGAGAGAGAGAGAGAGAGAGAGAGAGAGAGAGAAAGAAAGGAGAGAGAGAAAGAAGAGGAGAAGAGTCAAAGTTATCGCACTTTCACCAGACATATCTTTATTATTGTAAACACTGCCTTCTGCGTGTAATGCTTTATATTGACAGCTGTGTGGTCACATGATCAATGTTTGAGGTATGATCACCCATTTTGCTTGCTGTCGTTACATTGTAAACATGGCCGCTCCACTATCAGTATGTACCAGGGAGTGACCTGAATTTTTCTAGTCGGAAAGAGTGTCAGGGCTTGGAATATCGGAGACATTAAAGGCACAATACGGGGACAGCGTAAAAATTTGTGCTGTATTGAGTGGATAGAGAAGTTTTTAAAAAGTGGCCGATCTCGGACAAGGTTGACCACTCATCCAAATTCTCTCTCTTTTCCTCCAAATCCTCCGTTCATCCATATTACTCTTGTTTCGAGCCTTATTCTCTGGTGGTATCTTCTTGATGAGAGAATTGATGGGTCACGCTACGCTTGTCGGCCCACTTTTAAACTTCTCTATCCTACTTCAGTACACACTTTTTACGCTGTCCCCGTATTGTCTTAATGTTCTCCGATATTCCAAGCCCCTGACACTCTTTCCGACTAGAATAATTCAGGTCACTCCCTTGTACATACTGATAGTGGAGCGGCATGTACAATGTAACGACAGCAAGCAAAATGCGTGATCATACTCAAAACATTGATTCATGTGACCACAACAGTGTTAAATATAAGCATATACACGCAGAGGGCAGTGTTACAAAATAAAGATATGTTTGGTGAAAGTTGCGGATAATCTTTGACTCCTTCCTCTTCCCTCTCTCTTTCTCTCTCTCTCTTTCTTTCTCTCTCTCTCTCTCTCTCTCTCTCTTCTCTCTCTCGCTCTCTCTCAAGACTATTGTCTAGTCATTACCAATTCGAAAAATAAATATGAAGTTCACATATTTTAGCTGAGGTTTTGACGAAACACAAGATTGTGCAAAGTGCAGTATCCTCCATATTGTTACAATTTATAGTGTCATAAATTGTTGACAGACCCTGTAGCTGAATATGGGACCGTTGGGCTTTTGAGATCAGAGAGTGGAAATTACCAGTAACGGTTATAGCCCTCTGATGCCCTAGAGGCGCGAATCCTGCGCGCACGAGAATACGTGATAGTTATTTTAGAGAATTAGGTACAACGCTGACTTATTGAGCAGAGAGGACGTGCTATCTCTGCTGGAGTTGATATCTCATTCGCGCGGAAGACTGGGCTAAATAAAAGCTTGATGAAGAAAATATCTGTGAATTAATTAATTTCAATGACTAAAATAAGCCCCAACAGAAGCCTATAGAAGAAGGCCTTAGTTAGAAGACAGTAACTAGACGAGATGTCCGCCAGAGAAACAGAAGACAAAAACATGGCGACTAGAAACAGTAATGAAGTTGGCAAGAAGCAAGTACCCCGACCCTATTGCTCTTATGGCAAACCCCAACCCCTTTTTATCGTATGGGTGCTAGAAGGCGGTGACTGAGGTCTACATGTCCTGGAAATGACGTTAAACTCTATCTGATGGTGATCGTTCCAGTTTTATTTTCTCTCCTTTGAATTTTTTCATTTTAGTTTAACCTCTGTATAAGTATGATATATGTAATGTTGTGAGTATGTGAGTAATTTAAATGGAGATTCGATGTCTGTCTGTAACGAATATACATCACTGCTTATGTCACAATACCCTGAGGAATTGTGTAGTTTATCAATTGAGTATTAATTTATGGTCAAAATCATTAATAAATAGAATAAAGAACAACCTTATATCACATATATTAAGAAATTAACTATGCAATATTAAACGTTCACTGTTTTGTTAAAACACAGTTTTAATAGGCACATGCCCGGTATTATTGGTTTATAAATAGCTTGTTTATTCTAATGTATATTTAAAGTTATCTAACATATAGAGTTTTAACGAGAAAATATTTACAAACTAGAAATAGTCACATAATGTTCTACAATAAATGTGAAGATGTTTGTGCATTTACCTGTATCGATTTAGGTTTTGCGCATGTCAGCTGTTCATTACGAGTTTAAATTTTACGACAGTTCATCAATCATGTTTACCCACTCTTCTTAAAAATAAACTCAGCAACAAAAAAGAAAAAAAACTTACTTCCTCAAACGATAGTTTCATCAATCATGCTTACCCACCTTGCTTCTTTTTCAGATTCAATGACATGGGTTTTTAAAATAAAAAAGGTGTTCTGTCGTAAATTTGATATTTTGCATAAAATTATTAATTCATATTAATAAGATTATAATATAGTCTTATTAATATCAATAGATAATTTATATTTTATACAGTACAAAAAAAATGTGTTTTTATTTTCGTCTGTCGTTAAAACAAAACAAACATTTCTTTAATTTGACTCCCCCGTCCAAGAAAAACCTTAAATATTTGAATTAATTTGAATTTAACTGTGAGAAACTTGGTTTTAATAGGAAGAAAATATATTTATTTGAATTTTGACAGCAAATCTATTTCTATGTCTATTATCTAAAAAATATAAGATTTCAAAGAATCTATTCACATTTTTTTCTCGAAAAAAGCGTGGCAAAAATTAATTTCTTTTGGCTAGCTTATATAATGATCTTATATCAAATTACCCTATTGGTTGAAATTCAATTTCCTTTTTGAGTATCTATTGTTTAACGATGTATAGAATTATTGGTCTTAAACGATTGATTGTGAGCTCGATACTCACTGGGTGCCCTACGACAGTAATTTTCTTTGTATATTCAAATTTTATACAGTCATATCTTAAAAAATATATCATTAATTTTTAAAAACAACCTTATATAGCGCCTACTGTATGCATTATCAACCCCTCCGTACGAGCTGGATGTGAAGGTTTCTTCTTAAGCGGAGTTTAACAAGTTTGAATTCAGTTTTCCTTCTCCTACATTGTTGCCGTACGAAGGGTTAAAACAGTCCAGTCTCTCTCCTGTTATTTATCTATAGTTGGAGGGAGATTAGTTGGATTCATACATTTTTCTCAAGGTATTAGCGCTATGTGAAAATGCTACCAGTTTCGTCCAGGATTTGAACTCGTTCACTGTGTACATCGACAGTAACTATTACACGATGGGTGTCAGCTACAGAGTGGAGATTAAACAGGTTATCTGGGAGGCAATGCAGTGATTTGATTCTCACTGAGTTCCCACTACTATGATTCTGTGCTAGGTTTCTGTAGGCTTTGAAGGTTTGTTGACATCAACGAAACAGGATAGCGTGGGTGGGTTAGATATTTTTTGTTGGTTGCTTGGATGATTGGTTGGATTTACGGCACGTCAACCCATGGGGTCATTTTATGCGAGGATGTTTTTGTTTTATTCATTCGTTGGCTACTCAATTTGTTTTAAACCCAGGTTTTTTTTATTCAACCCATAGGCGGGACCCTTACAGGTACTACCACTTCGAGTCAGAGTGAACCTGAGGCAATAGTGATAAAGGGGGTGCTCCACATTCCCAACCTCCAGAGTTATAAATGAATAAAATCCTCAGCTACACCTTCTAGCACATATATGATAAAATAGGGTTGGGGCAACATATAGGTGCTAGGGCTTGACGTGACCAGCCAATTGATCGGAAGGACGAAGGATAGGAGGAAGATAGAAGGAAGCGAGGGAATGAGAAAATCTCATTAAATCAAACAAATTATAAAAGTAAGTAAAGTCTTCGGGTGGCAAAATCGGTATCAGCCAGACAGCAAGGGAGAATATCCACTTTTCAATAGCACTAGACCAAGGAGATTATTTTAGCGTCTGAGGTGGAGCGTCACACCTACCACCAGCTTCTCACTTTACCGCACAAAAATCCCTGTGCTACTCATACGCGAGTTGGCAGGGCCGCGTATCGAACCAAGAACCTTGTGATTCCTAGCCAAACGCTCTACCAACTGAGCTACATGAACAAAAGTAATATAAACAAATTAATTATAAATGTTAATAACGAGTTCTCTTTTTGTTTTTTGTGTCTACTGTTAGGGATCGAATTCTGGTTAGGGAAGAGTTTTGAATATTGAATTTCTTGATAATCATTCGCGAAGGAATGTTTAATATTATGGAAAATCTATTTGAGAAAATACTTCCGTTTAATTTTTGGTAATTTTAGAAAGTGCCAGTCAGCACATTCTAAAATTACCAGAATTAACGGAAGTACTTCTGAAAATACACGTGAAAACTTCAAGACTAAAATGTGCTATGGAATAACTTTGTTTGAAAGGGTTTTCGCATTTTCACAGATTATTTGTTTTGTTTTTCCCATTATCAATGTCTTTTATATTTGCTTCTTTGATAATGTTAACACCTCAAACTGATATTTTTAAATAATTTTATTTTTTAACAATCAGCCGTGATAAAAGTGTAACAAAGTCTTTGCTGGGCGGCGGCCCTGGCGTGCCCATGTGCTGGTTTCCACAGGAGAAACGTCACTTTGAGCTCATCCTCCAGCAGTGTCCAGCATGTCTTGTTCGTCTCAGTCAGATGGTTTGCTCAAAATCATTAATGTTATATTTAAAAAAAAAAACACAGTTATATATATCGGATTTCGAACCCGGCTGTAGGTAGCTCACAAAAAATGTCTAGCCACACTGAAGAGACTTGATAAGTCGAAACACGTGTCTGTGGATGACTATATACGCTCACCTTCCCCCTGGGGTTGAGCACTTTGGAAAGGGATCTCGCTGACGGCCGCCAACAAAAGCGTAAACGCAACGCTCCCCTATAAAATGGGATGGAGCACTCTATGGCGGCCTTTACATACATACAGATGTGTGTATTAAAACAGTTAAAATCCCCTTAATATTCTGTGGGTGATGATAGCCGAGAGGGTAAGTTGTCCGACTGCTGCTGAAACGATCGGATTTCGAACCCGGCTGTGTAGGTAGCTCACAAAATGTCTTGCCACACTGAAGAGACTTAATAAGTCGAACACGTGTCTGGATGAATATATATATATATATATATCATTATATATATATATATATATATATTATGGACACTCTTCGTCGATTTTCGACGCATGAGGGTTCACACAAACAATGAACACCCACACAGTGATTTGTTGTATAGTGGTGAAGGCTTGTGTTGGACCATCCACACTTTTTGGCACAGTCGATAGGAAAGAATTGGTGCATCAAGGGTTTTCACGAACCCAATCAACGACCGACCTCAGGAATTTTGAATTCAGAGTTATCCCTCTCCTAGACTGGTTACCTACCCAAGGCTGAAAGGCCAGTCTGCCCTACTATTTAACCATAGCTGGAGAGAAGAATATATGGATTCATACCTTTCCCAGGGTATTAGCGCTATGTGTAATGCCAACAGCTCGTCTAGGAATTGAACTCGAATATATATATATATATATATATATAATTTATATATATAAAGATATAACAAAAATAACTTATGACTCGTATTTTCTATAACCATTATAAACATTACCCTCCTAGACCTCCAGAGAGAGAGAGAGAGAGAGAGAGAGAGAGAGAGATGGTTCTCAAATATTGGAGGATTTGAGTAGAGCACCCCGAATACAGTATCGACTTTTTGTTTATATAACTATATATATACAAAAGAAAACTTATTCGATAGAGGCGGTTGAACGTAACTGGTAGAATAACTTAATAGTAACACTTCCTATATTTTACAAGTGGCCATATACATTTCATATCTTATAATGAATTTATATATTTTAGATATATTTACCATTTTATGTTATAAATGTATAATTAATTAATTAATTATTAATTAATATATATATATATATAATATATATATATATATAATATATATAATATAGGATTTCACACACGTATACAGACAGATTTCAAATGGGTAAATGAGGACATGTGGTATAGATAGGTAGATGCTTACTACGCCTTAAAATTAATACGTAATCGTTAGATCCTGCTCATAATCCTGTGAGATCTCAGAAGCTACCGTTAATTTCTAACATCAAAGAGTTGTACACATTTCCTCTTGTCAGTATTTTTTCCAGATGATGATGTAATGATTCATATTCAAAATAACCAGCAATTGTCGAAAGTCATATTTTAGAAAAGCAATGGAAAAAAAAAATAGCTGCACATTCCTAGTGCTGATTTAAAACAGTCTTTTTGTGGCCGCAGTTATTGTATGGATGGACAGAGAACTCATAGCTCGATGGTCATTATTATCTTGGCACATTTCCAGATGATTGCTGTTTTTTTTATAAATGTGGAATGGCTCATCAGTAATGATGATTATTATTTGACTGGGGCTAATTGATATATAAATATGTTATATGCTTGATTTGACACTAATTGATGGTTGGTTGGTTGGATTTCATTGCATGTCAACTCCGGTTGGGTTATTTATGCCGAAACGTTTTAGTTTTATTCGTTCTTGTTGGATATACAACATTTTAAATACATTTTTAAACTCATTTTTTATCTATGTAATCAATAGATGGGGCACTAACAGGTACTACACTCCGGGTCAGAGTTGATCTGGCAGTAATGGCGATGAAGGGGTACTCAACACTCCCCGGAGCTCCAATACTTGAATCTTATCACTAGATTCAGTTTGAGACGTCGATTGTAGAATAATACTGATAGAAAGAAAAGAGCGAAGAAGAGGAAATTTCGAAAGGAAGAGTGGGACTAACAGAAACAGTGAGGCAGAGAAAAAGATGGGGAGAGAGAGAAGAGAGAGAGAGAGAGAGAGAGAGAGAGAGAGAGAGAGAGAGGGGGTAGTGAGAGAATGTTGAAGAAAGCAAGAGAATGAATGAGTGAGAGGAAGATAGGGAAAGAAATAAACAAAATGATTTTAATGGAAAAAAAAGAAAAGAAAAGATGGAGAATAAGTGTGAAAGAAAAGATAAAACAATTTTAAAACTATAAACATTCATTTCGAGTTTTTACACACTATTTCCTCACTTTCTCCTACTCCCAGTATCATTCTTTCTATGCTTTATCAATCTGTAATTCTTTTTCTTTTATCTCAGCTCGAGGCGTCAATCTACGACAGCGAGCAACAAATAACATTGGTCAAAAAAAAAAAAAAAAAAAAAAAAATAAATGAAATAAAATAAAAAAATTGAAATGGTGACGAGACACCAAACATCTTTTAGCTAATTTGAGGGCGCTGAATCCGAAAATGACATTACTTTTTCTTGGGTTTGCTACCGTTTTTTCTGTACAGAAATGCCTCATGTTTTTGGAAAAAAAGGCATTCTTTTCATTTGTTTTGTGTATATATGATATTGACCGATGGCAATATTTCTCAAAGTAAAATCTTAGAAACCTCTCAATTTGTGTTTAAACCAACAAATATTGGTCTGCTTATTGAGCGTTCGGCTAGAAACCACAAGGTTCCTAGTTTGATAGCGGTCCTCGCCAACTCAGCGTATGAGTAGCACAAGGATCTGTACGGTAAAGTAAGGAGCTAATGGTAGGTGTGGTGCTCTACCTCAGATGCGAAAACGATCTCCTTGGTCTAGCGCTAGTGAAACGGGGATAGACCCCCTTGCTGATCGGCTGATACATATTTTAGCCACGACTTTACTTACTTTTATTGAGAAATGCTATTCTGCGATAACAATCCGATCCTAAGTCTTTAAAAATAACACGAATGAAGTATACCAAGACCAACAAGTAATGCCATCAAATAATTTCCTGAATTAACAGCAGGAAACAACCCCCCCCCAACTTTTTCATAGTTTTGATAATGAAAATTCGTAATACCTTTCCTGTTTTTTTTTGCTTTTCCCAATATTTCAACTATAAATCTCTTTTTTTCTAGCATAAGATTAGATAACAGTAGAACTTTCACGGTGTAGGTTTCACTCTCTCTCTCTCTCACTCTCTCTCTCTCTCTTTTCTGTAACAGCAGTTTTAACGGCATGTCAACCCGTCTAGGGTTATTTCATGCCGATATGGCGTAATTTGTCATAATCATAACAACAACAACTACTACTGTTACGATTTTTGTGGCCATCCTTTGGGCTTCAAGCAAGAGCGCCTGTCCAGCGGAGATCCTTTGTGTTAAGCAGAGTGCGATCCTTAGTAAAGAATACTTTGGTTGTTCCTTGGTGCTCCTCAGTCTTGCAGGTCCTTTGTCAATGATTGCAAATGGACGTCTCTCAGTATCAGCGATTAAGTAGTTGACCAGCCACGTAATCCGGCTGTTAATTGGCTGAGGTTTAAACCATGTGACCTCGCTTAGTCTATCAATTTAAGTGGTGTATTGTAGCACACCTTATATATTAAAATATTGTAAATACTACTACTGATGCTGCTGGTGGTGCTGCTGATGTTGCATACTTTTATTATTATTATTAACTTTTTATGTCTGCTGTTTCTTCTAAGGCTTATCTTCGTATCTCTGCTAACCACATTTAGTTTCCTGAGTCTCTCTTCTTCTGGGCCGTCTCTCGGGTTGTTTCAAATGTATCGGGCCTTATCTCTCTGTATCCCTCTTTGCTCTTAATTACGGACACGAAGACATATTTCTGTTTTTATGTACATCTTTATTCGTTTTCCGAGACCCGAACTTTAACGCGCGTGGAGAAGAATTCAGAGGGCGCCATTTCGTATCAAGTCAGAAGGCCGTATTCAACTCAACTCTACTACTTTCCTACACTTGTTCAGTCACATGACTGTCAATTCGATCGACTTGTATTATCAAACTCGACCACGTCCCCTCTTGGCTCTACACTCTTTCTTACAATTCCGTAATGCTCACTCAAGCTCACCTTAACGAAATTACCCCTCCTTCTACCAGATATTCGACTTTATATGCAAACTCCCCGCTCCCACAATACCTCTCATTTACGGTCTTCAATCTTGTAAAAAAGAGTCCCTTTCGCCACTCCTTCTTCGGCCACAAGGTTGGCGAAGTTCTATTTTTTAATTAAACTACAAGAATAACCCGTCCTGGTCAACTAAAGTTTAACGTCTGTCTGTCGTACTTATCTGAAACTATGGTAATTTTTCCGTGGCTCTTTCTGTTAATTGTTAATTTTTGAATTCTACCCAACATTACAAAATGAATAAGGCTAAAACCATTCATTATGCATACTACTACTACTACACTACTACTCTACTTACTCTACTAGCTACTATAATAATGGTTGAGTATATTTCTCTGAATTTTTATATTTTAGGTTAGGTTCGAAGTTCCCTGAGGGCTCCCCGATTTCAACATACAGACTCCGAGTCAACAAGAAGGTTCCCGGTTCGAAGAGAAGTCCCAAAATTCGGAGGAGATTTCAGAGTTCGAGAAGGTTCCTGAGTCCGACAAGAAATACCTGAAGAGGCTGGAAGGGAACATCGGCAGAAACATTGTGTAGATAACAATAAAGGAGGACAATAGTCCGAAATATCCAAATAATCAAATGGTTGAATATTCTTCAGCTAAGTTTTTAAAAACATAGATAAAATGACAGTGATAATCTCAAAAGCCATGATGCGCGTTTTCATTTTTTACTCAGCGATTCATTTTGTGAAATATCAGTCAGTAAGTAGTGCATTCTTCAGGAAGAGCGTATTGCGCCAGAGAATTGGTTAGCAAGTTGATTATGCAGATAATTACAAATTACTTTGTTTTCCTGTTCGGGGGCTCCAACAGCTGTAGCCTTGTGTCGAACAATGCAAAATCTGATAGATATCTATTAATATACTTTGTTCAGATTTAGGAGGCTCCGAACAAACATCTCTAGAATGTATTTCACAGTCCTTGCTGTTAACTCATCAGGGGATCTGAAAGGCAACGCAGACACGACAGGCATTTGGGAGGCATCATTTTTTGCACTCAGCATCTAGAGACGATCTCAGCGAATGAAGGGTGAGTGAGCTGATCTTGGGTGTTATTACAAGGGAGTTTGATTTTTATGGGGTGTCTCATCTTTGTAGCTTTGCGCACGATTAAGCTGAGCTTTGTATAAAATTTATCAAAACGACTTGATGACATTAAGTTCTCATTGAGCACTCAAGAATTGTGGCACTGTTGCAGACTAAAGTAAATGTTCACTATAATGTAGTCTAAAGTGAAAACTTCTTCTTGAGAGAGAGAGAGAGTGAGGAGAGAGAGAGAGAGAGAGAGAGAGAGAGAGAGAGAGAGAGGGAGAGAGGGAGAGAGGGGGGAGAAGGGTGGGGTGGGAATGGTGGTGGAAAGAAGTTTTGCTAAAATAGCATTTATGGTAATACTTCATAATATATTATAAGTGGCTCTATACATTTCAATTTCTTATAATAAATTTATATACCTTATATATTCACGCATTATATATTATATATATTATAAATATATATATATATATATATATATATATATAAATTTGTCTGTTATATATATATATATTGTATTAATTATAAATTTTTATAATATTTGTATATTTTATATATATATATATTATACTATATACTCAATACATGTTATTATATATATATATATTATTATTATATATATATATTATATATATATATATATCATATATTACAATATAGGGTAAAGTTTAAATTTGCTCTACTAACGTATTAAGCAGTTTGTATTATGTTATAATCGGTTGATTACCTTCCTGAATTTTGCATCATCTAACCATCGTAACCAACTATTCACTGGTAGTCACCTTTTCCAATTATATATATATATATTATACTATATATATATTACAGAGAGAGAGAGAGAGAGAGAGAGAGAGAGAGAGATGAGAGAGAAGAGAGAAGACGAATGAGAGAGAGATGATTTACATCCAACTATAAAATTTAGATTATTTAAAAAAAAAAACGATTAGTTTAACTGCAGGAGGATTAAATATGCCGTATCTCAGTTGAGGATCGAACGCCCTATACAGTAGCTATCTATGCGAGAGTTGCTTGATAACCATACCCTACATCAACGGTGTCCCTTTGATGAACTGCGAGATATGTTTTTTTTTTTCATATATCCAAGTAAATTAAAAAAAAAACGCAATTAAATAGTTATCTATCTTGAAAAAAAAATAGTGATTAGGATGAGTTCAAATTAAGACTCCACACTATTACTAGTTGAGTTGCAAATTGATCGAAATTACTTTTAATTCTCTTTGTCGATTTTATCGCTATTCACACAGACACAAATCTCACTACGATATCCCATTTTTGCTGGTGTTACGGGTAACAATACAAACATTCTTATTATAATATTGATATAAAACTTATACTTATCATAAATTAAAACTTACTTATGCGTATTTGTTTATAAGTGTGAGTTCAAATAATCAGCTTGACAGGTTTTAAAGTTATCATTTAGCAAATCATGGTAAGGAATTGTGAAATGAAATAATGAGTACGATGTGGGGAGCAACCTTTCTGTCATAATAAACCATCAACATCAATATCATAGTGGTTGTGCTTAAGTCTATGTTTTAAGAAATGGGGTATAGCAGCCCTCAGGCAGGATGGGTTGAAACATGAGAGAAATATCTCTCGTAGAATTCATATAAATCTACCCCTAAAAAAAATATATCGAGTTTCGTTAGATAATTGGTTGGAACTTTTCGTATAAAATATGAATTGAAAAACTATTGGTTAAGAGATGGATGAGAAGCACAGTGAGTCTATTTTTGTTTTTGCGAATGCCAATTGGTCACGTGAGGTAAGAGGCATTACTGAATTGAGGAATATGTCCGGGTATTATTTCTTAGTCTGGCCACAGGCCTTAGATTAATCTCAGTGTATGCCATTCTAAATGGTGCGCTCCTTCAAGTAAGAGAAGGTCTACAGCTGCTAGCGGGACCGTGCTTTTATTGTGACTAGAAGCGACTACCGGCGTTTGCTGGGCAGGGGGTAAAAAAGGTAGTTTCAGCAGAATGATTTATTAGATTGAATCGCGAGTTGGATGCGTCGCAGGATGCCCCATTAAAGAATCCTATGTAAAAAAGACCCTTGCATGTGATCCAGACACTCTGAAAGAAAAATTTAATGGTTCCTATCTAAAATAACTAAATTGCAAAATAAATTCCATGCGGTTATAATTTAAATTTTTATTTTTTAATTACTCTTCCCAAAATATAATCAAACCTTCATTATTTGTTTGTACGGGCCGTTCCTAACAGTGGAGAACATGCACCGGTTCTCACTATAAATACGTGAGCACCGAGTGGGAAAGGCAGCACTGTTCCGGTTAACAGACAAGGGCCTAGTCCGTACATGTACATTAATTGTAAATACACTTGTCTTATTTACCGCCATTCGACTTGACTTTTTTACTTGTTAGGATAACATCACAACATTATTTTTGACTCAAAAACGCCAGGCCTGAGATTTTAATGTGTATATATATGTACAATATCATTAAATTGTTTTATTCACTTAGTTTCCTCCGGACATACATACACCGACACTGTCCTTTATATATGTTAGATTTAGAATTTATAATCTTTTTTTTACATCTGGCATATAGGCCTAAGATTGCTTACAATACATGCTGTTCTTAGTGATCTACTCACGTAAATACTTAAACAGGCCGCATGCTGGCTTAACCTGTGATGTAGATGAAACTGGTCGCTTTAAGCGTGAACTTGATCATGAAGTTTGGTGCATAGTTAAACTTTACCTCAAAACATAGAAATCACATTGTAATGAACAGTTATCGGCAATAGTTTGTAAGAAATTCGTGGGATGAATATAATAATGAATAATTTAATTGTGGGGATAGGTCATAATTGATGTTGTGATGAAGAAATATGGTGAAAATGTTGGAAGAGATTTTTTTTAAATGATTTAATTAATTCGAAAATAAATTTAGTTGATTTAATCAATGAAATGCTGATGAGGCAAATTATACTTTTATGAAACTATTATTTATTAAATAAGTAATTTTTATCAATTAATTTGAAAATAGAAAATTTAATTAAATAATTAAATAATTAAATAATTAAAGGATTAAATAACGAAGCGCTAATTAGATTAATTCTTTGATTTTTTTAAATTAATGATATGTCAATTATAAGTTTGACGGAGTAAATTTTAAAAGCAACAAAATTTAATTACAATAAATGATATTAAAATAATTGTATATCAATAATTATATAAGTAAGATTTTAAATTTAATAATTCATTTTGATGTCAAGAATACGTATTTTTTTATTTACAAAACTCTCTTAAAAGGCACCACCCCTTTGTGGACATTACGTTCGATATCGATGGAGATTGCATCGAGTACCTGTCTTCCTGGAGGAGGCTCTGGCGTAACGGTTATTGTCGTAGGAAATAGAATCAGCGAACTGAGTTTACTTCCTTTACGAGACTCTTTTGAGTTTCACTTCGCGTTAATACCCTTGGGAAAGGTATGAATCATCTGTTCTCCCCTCCCAGCTGATAGTAAACTTTTAATGCCTTTACAAGATTTGCATTTCACTTTCCGTTAAATACCCTTGGGAAAGGTATGAATCATCTATTCTTTCCACCTAAACAGTAGAATAGATTTTTTCCTTTTAGTCTTGGTTAGGCAACAAGTCTAGGAGAAGGAAAAATATATCAGCACTATTCCTATATATTAGCCATAGCTTTTAACTTTCTTAATATTTGGGTATGATTCTCCAAGAATGGTGAATCTTTGCAAAATGATTACTATTTACAAAAAATGTAGAAAAATGTTTCCTCTGCCTAATTTCAGTAATTGGTATCTGATATGTAATAATATACAGGTTGTTCAAAAACAAAAAAACAAAACAACAAACAATGTCCGCCATCAGCTTGATATGTAAAATAATCTGAGTAACTACAGATTAAAGGCAATGAACTAAACGGTAAATGTTGGAAACTAAGATTTAATTCATCAAACTTGAATGAAAAATATTCAAAGGTATGTGGATTTATAAACGATTTCAGAAGTTTTCAGTATGTGACACGAACACACGGTTAATCTAACGTTTTGTCAAACACGCTGTAGCGTGTCTTGGTAACATTCTTCAGTCCGGTAGTGATTATTGCATGAGTTTTCTCTCAGCGTTGTAGATTGGGGATGGAACAATAGACCAGTTCCTTTACACAGATAAAGAGAATCGCTAGGTGTCATGGTCACAGGTGAAAGTTGCGGCCATATCAAAATGAAATATCAGTATTTTCTGAAACACTTTGTATTTTGATCGACACCTATTTTAGAACAATAATTAAGTTATTAATGAATTTTTGACTTAGAGTTTTTTTCATTTGGTCATGTTTTTACTCGAGATATTAATACACTGAGTGAGCAACAAAGACGGTCGGTAAGCTCCAGGAAAATAGTGGTTTTGTAAAACATCAGATAAAGCTATTTACAAGACAAAATATCTGGAAGCATCAGTTGATACATGAAACATATGTTTGGATTGAAATTACAGAAAACTAAATATTAACAACATCACACACACTACACACACACACACACACATATATATATATATATATATATATATATATATATTATATATTATTTCTCCAAGGATGTTTGCTTCACTCAGAAAATTGGAGCATTGTATGGGTTTGAAATATCAATTTATTTATCATTGGAGGTTAGATTGTCGTATCTTTTCACTTTTCCAGTCGTGTTCTTATCAAATAAACGCAAGTGAACTTGGTTCTGGGATACCAACAAGTCCGAACAGCCCTCCAATTGCACAAACAAGTGGAGAATTGGGGCTACGTTTTAATCTTCAGAACATTTGTTTTATGCGAATCGCTAACTTTTCTTGCTTACACGTACTTAATGCTGTCATATCTACTCTGTGGGGAGATAGTATCTAGCTTAGGTTAGATTAAGTTTGCACAAGGCTAAAATAATAGCACTCTAACATTGTCTGTTTGTCTAGATCGCTGAACATTATTCACTTCAGGTATCACAACTCTCTGGTAAAGATGTAGTTCAATATAAATTAAACTCTTCTGATAATTTCAGACAACAATTTCATCTTCCCGTTTTATACTCTCTTTACTTCTATTATTCTTCTGCTCATCTTTGGTTCTTACGTTCTTCTTCTAGCGCTGGACTTCGTCTTGGGACTTCGTCTTCCATTGAGGATTTCTCTTGTTTCAGACGCCCTGTGGTCCATTGTAATTTTTAGATAATACCAAGACTTCGATTTGCTTTAGATGCATATCTTATTCCGAAATCCGCCACCAGCCACCTAACGCCAAGATTGAGTCGGGTGCGCTAACAGCGACTTTAACCACTTTCCCGTGTTTGGCCATACTGAACTAAACTCTGTTCTAACTAAACTGGAAGAAGGTGCTTCTCCACGATTCTCATGGTAATCCACGCGGAAGGATCAGTTAAGAGTCAAGCACTTGTCAATCAATCCTTTCAAGGCGCCGGCCGCAACTTATAACAGCCATTTGGTTCTACACTATGTATAATAGTGTTAGCTACTAACAATTATGTAACATTCCCTTTTTATTTAGAATGATTCCTTTCTTGTTTCTGAATGCCTTTCTAAATTCAGTCTTAGGGACATTTTTTGATGGGTTTTGGCATGTTGGCATCTAGTGATTTTGCTGTTTTCCCGGGACCACACAGTGATAATATAAGAAAACGAAAATAGCACTGGGGCTATTGGAGATCAGAAGAAGAATTGAAACCATCCAGAAATTGCACTTATTAATATCAGAAGAGACTTATGTTCACTAGATGAAACACTAAAACCCAGTTAAGACTGTGTGTGAAAACTCATCAAGCAGTAAAGATTAAAAAAAATATAAGAATTGACCAATTTAAAACTTCATAGGATTGCATGGCACATTGCAGCGAAACTAACAAAATAAATAAAAATTAGGCAGTATCATAATCTGAAGTTATATCAGAAAATATCGATAATTCGTAAAAGCAAAAACCTTTAATTCTAGTTCATACTATTGGACAAATGAAATCTGTTTTTCCTCCCATGCTTTTATTCCTATTCCATCTTCATCTCTTTTCTATTCTCTCGCTTCTTAATTCTTACATTCTTCTACCTCTCCTTCCTAATGCTCTTGGGCAGTGGTTTTGTTTAAACTTAAAGCGCTTTATCAATGCCCAAGAGATTAGGAAGGAGGAGTAGAGAATGTAAGGAATAAGAAGGAGAGAATAGGAAAAGAGATGAAGGTGGATATAGGAATAAAAGATGGGGGAGGAAAAACAGATTTCTTTGTAATATGTATGAGCCTAGAATTAAAGGTTTTTGCTTTTACGAATTATCGATATTATTTGATTAACTTCAAGATTATGATACTGCTATATTTTTTATATTTTTGTTAAGTTTCGTGCAATTGTGGCATGGCAATCCATGAAGTTTAAATGGGCATCTTATTATTACTTTTAATTTTACTTCTTATGAGGTTTTTACACCAGTTTTAACTGGTAGTGTTTCATTCTTAGTGACATAATGTCTCTTCTGATATTAATAATGTTGCAATCTGGATGGTTTAAATTCTTCTTGCTGATCTCCTAGCCAGTCTATTTTCGTTTTCTTATATTATCACTGTGTGGTCGCGGGAAAAGCAAATTCACTAGATGCAAGAGCCAAACCATCAAAAATGTCCTAAGATGACTTTAGAAAGCATTCAGAACAAGAAGGAATCATTCTAAAAAAAAAAGGGAATGTTATAATTGTTAGTAGCCTAAACACTTATTTACAGTAGTGTAGAAACCAAAAATGGCTGTTTATATAGTTTGCAGGCGCGGCTTGAAGGATTGATTGACAAGCTTGACCTTATCCTGATCCTTCGGTGGATACATGAAGAATCGGTGGAGAAGACCCTTCTTCCAGTTTAGATTAGAAACAGAGTTTAGTTCAGTATCGGCCAACCACGAAATGTGGTGTCGTTGTTAAGCGCACGGCCGACTCAATCTGCGTAGGTAGTCTGGTGGGGATTTCGGAATCAGATATATCTAAAAGCAAATCGAAGTCTTGGGTTATTATCTAAATTACAATGACACAGGGCTTCTGATAAAGAGAATCCTCAATGGAGACGAGTCGCCAGACTAAGTCCAACGCTAGAAGAAGAACGTAAGATACTAAGATGAGCAGAAAGAATAATAGAAGTATAAGAGAGTATAAACGGGGAAGATGAATTGGTTGTCTGAAAGTTATCAGAAGAGTTGTAATTTTTCTATTGAACTACATTTTACGAGGGTGATACTTGAAAGTGATATAATGGTTCAGCGATCTAGACAAGACAATGTTAGAGTGTATTATTTCTAGCCTTGTGCCAAAACTATCTAACCTAAGCTAGATTACTGATCTTCCCCACAGAGGTAGATATGAAGATTAAGTACAGTGTAAGCAAGAAAAATTAGGCGTTTCGCATAACCAATGTCTGATAGGCAATAAAACTACCCAATTGCTTCACTTTTTGTGGCAATGTGGAGGTGCTGTCGCTTGTTTGGTATCCAGAACGCAGTTCACTTGTTTATTTGATCAAAGAACACGACTGGAAAAGTAGAAAAGATACTACAATAACCCAATTGATAAGATAAAATTGATATTTCATACACCATACATGCTCCAATTTTCGAGTGAATGCAACATCCTTGGAGAAATATATATTATATATATAATCTATATATATATATATATATATATGTGTGTGTGGTGTGTGGTGTGTTGTGTTGTGTGGGTGTTTATATTTTTAAGTTTGTCTGTAATTTCAATCCAAACATATGTTTCATGTATCACCTGATGCTCCAATTATTTTGTCTTGTAAATATTGGCTTTATCTGATGTTTTACAAAACACTATTTCCTGGAGCTTATCCGCCGTCTTTGTTGTCACTGCAGTGTATTATATCTCGAGTAAAAACATGACCAATGAAAGAACTCTAAGTCAAAATTTCATAATAACTTAAATTATTGTTCTAAAATAGGTGTCCGATCAAATACAAAGTGTTTCCAGAAAAATCCTGGATATTTCATTTTGATATGAGCCGCAACTTTCACTGAACGCTGACTAGCGATTCTTTTATCTGTGTAAAGGAACTGGTCTATGTCCATCCCCAATTCTTAAACGCTAGAAGAATCATGCAAGATAATCACTACCGGACTGAAGAATGTTACCCAAGACACGCTACAGCGTGTGACAAACGTTGATTACCGTGTGTCGTTGTCACATACTGAAACTTCTGATCGTTATAAAATCCACATACCTTTGAATTTTTTCATTCAAAGTTTGATGAATAAAATCTTATGTTTTCCCAACATTTTCACTGTTTAGTTTCATTTGCTTAATATGTAGTTACTGCAGTTTATTTACATATCAAGTGAATGGCGGACATTGTTTTGTTTTTTGTTTTTTTGTTTTTGAACCAACTGTATATTATTACATATTCATATACAAAATTACTGAAATTAGGAGAGGAAACATTTCTAGGCATTTTTTGTAAAAGATTAATCATTTTGCTAAGATTACATTCTTGGAGAAATCATACCCAAAATATTAAGAAAGTAAAAGCTTGGCTAATTATAGGATAGTGCTGATATATTTTTCCTTCTCTATATTGTTGCTAACCAAGACTAAGAAAAAGATCTATTCTACTGTTTAGGTGGAAAGAATAGATGGATTCATACCTTTCCCAAGGGTATTACGCGACAAGTGAAATGCAAATCTTGTAAAAGGATTAAAAGTTTTACCTATAGCTGGGGTAGGGGAGAACAGATGGATTCTACCTTTTCCCAAGGGTATTAACGCGAAGTGAAACTCAAAGGTCTGTAAAGGAATTAAACTCAGTTCGCTGATTCTATTTCTAGACAATAACCGTTACGCAGGCGCTCCTCCAGAAGATCAGGTACTGCGATGGCAATCTCATTCGATATCGAACGTAATGTCCACAAGGTGGCCTTTTAAGAAGTTTTGATAAATAAAAAAATCCGTTATCTGATCCATCAAAAATGAATTATTTAATTAAAAGTCTACTTATATAATTATTGATATACATATTTTAATTATCATTTCTTTATTAATTTGTTGCTTTTTAAAATTTACCTCAAACTCATTGACATATTCATTAATTTAAAAAAATCAAAGATTAATCTAATTAGGCGCTTCGTTATTTAATCCTTTAAATTATTTAATTATTTAATTATTTAATTAATTTTCTTATTTTCAACATTTATTGATAAAATTTACTTATTTAATAAATATAGTTTCATACAAGTATAATTTGCCTCATCAGCATTTCATTGATTAAATCACTAAATTTTATTTCGAATTAATTAATCATTTAAAAAAAATGCTCTTCAACATTTTCACCATATTTCTTCATCACAACATCAATTATGACCTATCCATCAATTAAAATTATTTCATTATTATTTCATCGGCAGAATTCTTTTTACAAACTTTGGCCATAACTGTTCATTAGCATGTTTTCTTAATGTTTTGAGGTAAAGTTGAAACTATGGCCGCAAACTTATGATCAAGTCAGGCTGTAAAGCACAAGTTTCATCTACATCACAAGGTTAAGCAAGGCATGCGGCCTGTTTAGTATTTAGGTGAGTGATACTAAGAACGCATGTATTTGTAGCAATTCTTAGGCCTATATGCAGTGTAAAAAAAGAATAGTAAATTCTTAAATCTATACAATATATAAAGGACAGTGTGTGTGTATGTATGTCCGGGGAACTAAGTGAATAAAAGCAATTAATGATTATTGTACATATATAATACAACTTAAATATCATCAGTGCTTGGTTTTTAGCAAAAATAAGGTTGTGATGTTAGTCCTAACAGTAAAAAGAAGTCAGTCGAGATGGGGTAAAATAAGACAAGTGTATTTAACAATTAAGGTACATGTACGACTAGGCTTGTCGTTAAACGGGACAGTGCTGCTTTCCACTCGCTGTCTCACTATTTATAGTGAGAACCGGTGCATGTTCTCCACTGTAGGAAGGCGGTACACAAATATGAAGGTTTGATTTATATTTGTGAGAATAATTAAACAATAAAATTTAAATATAACGCATGGGATTTTATTTTTTGCATTTAGTATTTTTAGATGGAGACATTATTTTTTTTCAGAGTGTCTGGATCAATGCAAGGTCTTTTTGTTACATAGGGATTTAATGGCATCCTGCCGACGATGCCAACTCGGCGTTCAACAATAATATTTCTGGGTTTGGGAAACCTACCCCCTTTTTTTTTTTTTTAAACCCCTGGCCAGCAACGCGTTAGTCGCTTCTAGTACAATTAAAGCACTGGTTCCGGTAGCGCTGTAGCACTTCTGCGTTACTTTGAGGAGCGAGCCATTTAGGAATGGCATATCACGAGATTAATGCTAAGGCTGTGTGCGCAGACTAAGAATATACCGCGGACATATTTCAATTTCAGTAATGGCCTCTTAACTCACGTGACCAATTGGTGCATTCGGCAAACAAGCAATAGACTCACTGTGTCTTCTCATCCATCTCTTTAACAATAGTTTTTCAATCATTTTTATAGAAGTTCACTAAATTAGTCTAACGATACGTCGGATATGGGTATGGATTTATATGAAATTCTTACTAGAGTGATATTTCTCTCATGTTTCAACGCCATTCACTGCCTGAGGGTGTATAGCCCCATTTCTTAATAACATAGACTTAGCACAACCACTATGATATGATGTTGATGTTATTATGGACCAGAAGGTTGCCCCACATCGTACTCATTATTTCATTTTTCTACAATTCCTTTACATGATTTTTCTTAATGATTAACTTTAAGAACTGTCAAGCTGATTTTGAACTCACGCTTATAACAAATACGCATAAGTAAGTTTAAGTTTATGATTAAGTATCAGTTTTTATATCAATATTATAATAAGATGTTTGTATGTTTAGCGGTAACACAGCAAAAATTGGATATCGTAGTGAGATTTGTGGTTCTGTGTAAAGCGTAAAATTCACAAGAGAATAAGTAATTTCCGATCAATTAAAACTCACTAGTAATAGTGTGGAGTCTTATTTGAACTCATCCGTAATACTATTTTTTTTTCAGATAGAATAATATTTAATGCGTTTTTTTTTTTAATTACTTGGATATATGAAAAAAAAGACATCATCTGAGTCATCACAAAAGGGACACCTTGATGTAGGGTATGTTTTATCAAGGCACCTCTCGCATTAGAATAGCTCTTGTATAGGGGGTTCGATCCTGCACTGGATACGGCATATTTATCTCCTTGAGTTACTAATTCTTTTTTTTTTTTAAATAATCATAATTTTATAGTTGGAATGTAATCTCTCTCTCTATCTCTCTCTCTCTCTCTCTCTCTCTCTCTCTTTCTCTCTCTTCGTTCTCTCTCTGTATATATATATATATATATATATATATATATATTAATGGAAAAGGTGACTTACCCAGTGAATATGGTTAGCGAATTGGTTAGATGAATGCCAAAATTCAGGAAGGTAAGTCAGCGATATTAAAAATACAAAGTGCTTAATAACTGTTAGTAGAGCAAATTTAAACTTGTACCTATATTGTAATATATGTATATATATATTATATATATCTTATATATATATATATATATATATATATATATATAACATGGTGAGTTTATAATATAATATATAATATATAAATATAACAAATTTATTATAAAATATTTATAAAATACAATATATATATATATAACATAACAATATATATATATATATATATATATATATATATATATATATATATATATTAATGGTGAATATATAGGTATTAAATTTATTATAGAATATGAAATGTTTAGAGCCCTTATAATATATTGAAGTATTACCATAATGCTATTTTTAGCAACTTCTTTCCACCACATTCACCCCACCTCTCCCCTCTCTCTCCCTCTAATCCCTCTCTGCTCTCTCTCTCTCTCTCTCTCTCTCTCTCTCATTCTATCTCTTCTCTCTTCTCTCTCAAGAAGAAGTTTTCACTTTAGACTACATTATAGTGGAAATTTACTTTAACGTCTGGCAAGGTGCCACAATTCTTTGAGTGCTCAATGAGAACTTTAATGTCATCAAGTCGTTTTGAATAAATTTTTATACAAAAGCTCAGCTTAATCGTGCGCAAAGCTACACAGATGAACACCCATAAAATCCAAACTCCCTTGTAATAACACCCAAAATCAGCTCACTCACACCATTCATTTCTGAGATCGTCTAGATGCTGAGTGCAAAAAATGATGCCTTCCAAATGCGCTGTCGTGTCTGCGTGTGCCTTTCAGATCCTGAATGAGTTAAACAAGCCATGGACCTGTGAAATACTTCTAGAGATGTTTGTTCGGAGCCGTCCTTAAAATCTGAACAAAGTATTTACTAGATACTATCAGATTTTTGCATTGTTCGCACAAGGCTACAGCTGTTGGAGCCCCGACAGGCAAAGTAATTTTGTAATTATCTGCATAATTGCAACTTGCTAACATTTCTCTGGCGCAATACGCTCTTCCTGAAGAATGCACTACTTACTGCCTGATATTCACAAATGAATCGTGAGTAAAAAATAAAAACTGCGATCATGCTTTTGAGATATCACTGTCATTTTTATCTATGTTTTTCAAACCTTAGCTGAAGAATATTCAAACGCATCTTGGGATTATTTGGATTATTCGGACTATTGTCCTCCTTTATTGTTATTCTACACATGTTTGCCGCTGTTCCCTCCAGCCTTTTCAGGTATTTCTTGTCGGACCAGGAAACTTTCTGCGACTCTGAAATTCCTCCTCGGAATTTGGGGAACTTTCTCTTTCGAACCCGGGAACCTTCTTGTTGGCCTCGGGAGTCTGTATGTTTGAAAATCGGGAGCCCTCAGGGAAGCTTCGACCCTAACTAAAATATGAAAATTCAGAGAAAAGTACTCAACATTATTTATTATTAGTAGTAGTAAGTAAGTAGTAGTAGTAGTAAGTAGTAGTAAGTAGTGCATAATGAATGGTTTAGCCTTTCATTTTGGTACATGTTGGGTAGAATCAAAATTTAACATTAACAAGAAGAGTCACGGAAATTCCATAGTTTCCGATAAGTACCGGACAGACAGACGTTAAATCTTTAGTTGCACGCGGCGGGTTATCTTGTAGTTTATTTAAATAAATAGACTTCACCAACCTTTGGTGGCCGAGACAGAGTGGCGAAAGGGATTGCTTTTTTACAAGAGTGAAGGCCGTAAATGAGAGGTATTGTGGGAGCGGGGAGTTTGAATATAAAGTCGATATCTGGTAAGAGGGAGGGGTAATTTCGTTAAGGTGAGTTGAGTGAGCATTACGGATTGTAAGAAAGAGTGTAGAGCCAAGAGGGGACGTGGTCAGTTGAAATAATACAAGTTCGATCGAATTGAAGTCATGTGACTGAACAAGTGTGGGAAAGTAGTAGAGTTGAGTTGAATAACGGGCTTCTGCCTTGATACGAAATGGCGTCCTCTGAATTCTTCTCCACGCGTGTTAAAGTTTGAGTCTCGGAAAATGAATAAGATGTAGCATAAAAAAGAAATATGTCTTCGTGGTCGTAATGTAAGAGCAAAGCAGGGATACAGAGAGATACGGCCCGAGATACAATTTGAAACAACCGAGGAACGGCCAGAAGAAGAGAGACTCAGAAAAACTAATGTGGTTAGCAGAGATACGAAGATAAGCTTAGAAGAAACAGCAGACATAAAAAATTAATAATAATAATAAAGTATGCAACTCAGCAGCACCACCAGCAGCATCAGTAGGTAGTATTTACAATATTTTAATATATAAGGTGTGCTACAATAACCAATTAAAATTAATAGACTAAGCGAGGTCACATGGTTTAAACCTCAGCCAATTAACAGCCGGATTACGTGGCTGGTCAACTATTAATGCTGATACTGAGAGACGTCCATTTGCAATCATTGCAAAGGACCTGCAAGACTGAGGAGCACCAAGGAACAACCAAAGTAATTCTTTACTAAGGATCGCACTCTGCTTAACAACACAAGGATCTCCCGCTGGACAGGCGCTCTTGCTTGAAGCCCAAGGATGGCCACAAAAAATCGTAACAGTAGTGTTGTTTGTTGTTATGATTATGACAAATTACGCCACATCGGGCATGAAAATAACCCTAGATGGGTTGACATGCCGTTAAAACTGCTGTTACGAAAGAGAGAGGAGAGAGAGTGAGAGAGAGAGAGAGTGAAACCTACACCGTGAAAGTTCTACTGTTATCTAATTATGCTAGAAAAAAAGAGATTTAAGTTGAAATATTGGGGAAAACAAAAAAAAACAGGAAAGGTATTACGAATTTTCATTATCAAAACTATGAAAAGTTGGGTGGGGGGTTGTTTCCTGCTGTTAATCAGAAATTATTTGATGGCATTACTTGGTTGGTCTTGGTATATTCATTCGTGTTTATTTTTAAAAGACTTAGGATCGGATTGTTATCGCAGAAATAGCATTTCTCAATAAAAGTAAGTAAAAGTCGTGCCTAAAATATGTATCAGCCGATCAGCAACGGGGTCTATCCCCGTTTCACTAGCGCTAGACCAGGGATCGTTTTTGCATCTGAGGTAGAGCACCACACCTACCATTAGCTCTTACTTTACCGTACAGATCCTTGTTGCTACTCATACGCTGATTGGCGAGGACCGCTATCGAACTAGGAACCTTGTGGTTTCTAAGCCGAACGCTCAATAAGCAGACCAATATTTGTTGGTTTAAAACACAAATTGAAATTCTAAGATTTTACTTTGAGAAATATTGCCATCGGTCAATATCATATATCACAACAAATGAAAGAATGCCTTTTTTCCAAAAACATGAGGCATTTCTGTACAGAAAAAACGGTAAGCAAACCCAAGAAAAAGTAATGTCATTTTCGATTCAGCGCCCTCAAATGTAGCTAAAACGATGTTTGGTGTCTCGTCCATTTCAATTTTTATTTTTATTTCATTTATTTATTTTTTTTTTTTTTTTTTTTTTTTTTGACCAATGTTATTGTTGCTCGCTGTCGTAGATTGACGCCTGAGCTGAGATAAAAGAAAAAGAATTACAGATTGATAAAGCATAGAAAAAATGATACTGGAGTAGGAGAAACGTAGAGGAAATGAGTGGTGTAAAAACTCGAAATGAATGTTTTATAGTTTAAACTTGTTTTATCTTTTTCTTCACACTTATCTCTCCATCTTTTCTTTTTCTTTTTTTTCCATTAAAATCATTTTTTGTTTATTCTTTTCCCCCTATCTTCCTCTCACTCATTCATTTTCTGCTTTCTTCAACATTCTACTACCCCCCTCTCTCTCTCTCTCTCTTCTCTCTCTCTCTCTCTCTCTCTCTCTTCTCCCCCCCCATCTTTTTTCCTCTGCTCACTGTTTTCTGTTAGTCCCACTCTCCTTTCGAAATTCCTCTTCTTCGCTCTTTTCTTCTATCAGTATTATTCTACAATCGACGTCCAAAACTGAATCTAGTGGTAAGATTCAAGTTTGGAGCTCCGGGGAGTGTTGAAGTACCCCTTCATACGCCATTACTGCCAGATCAACTCTGACCGGAGTGGTAGTACCTGTTAGTGCCCCAATCTATTGATTACATAGATAAAAAAAATGAGTTTAAAAATGTATTTAAAATGTTGTATATCCAACAAGACGAATAAAACTAAAACGTTTCGGCATAAAATAACCAACCGGAGTTGACATGTAATGAAATCCAACCAACCAACCATCAATTAGTGTCAAATCAAGCATATAACATATTTTAATATCAATTTAGCCAGTCAAATAATGAATCATCATTACTGGATGAGCCATTCACATTTATAAAAAACAGCAATCATCTGGAAATGTGCCAAGATATAATGACCATCGAGCTATGAGTTCTCTGTCCATCCATACAATACTGCGGCCACAAAAGACTGTTTTAAATCAGCACTAGGAATGTGCAGCTATTTTTTTTTCCATTGCTTTTCTAAAATATGACTTTCGACAATTGCTGGTTATTTTGATATGAATCCTTACATCATCATCTGGAAAAAATACTGAAAGAGGAAATGTGTACAACTCTTTGATGTTTAGAAATTAACGGTAGCTTTCCTGAGATCTCACAGGATTATGAGCAGGGATCTAACGATTACGTATTAATTTTAAGGCGTAGTAAGCCATCTACCTATCTATACCATGTCTCAATTTACCCATTTGAATCTGTCTGTAATACGTGTGTGAAATCCTATATTATATATATATATATATATATATATTATATATATATATATTAATTAATAATTAATTAATTAATTATACATTTATAACATAAAATGGTATAATATATCTAAAATATATAAATTCATTAACGATATGAAATGTATATGGCCACTTGTAAAATATAGGAAGTGTTACTAATTAAAGTTATTCTACCAGTTAGTTCAACCGCTCTATCGAATAAGTTTTCTTTTGTATATATATAGTTATATAAACAAAAAGTCGATACTGTATTCGGGGTGCTCTACTCAAATCCTCCAATATTTGAAGACCATTCTCTCTCTCTCTCTCTCTCTCTCTCTCTCTCTCGGAGGTCTAGGAGGGTAATGTTTATAATGGTTATAGAAAATACGAGTCATAAGTTATTTTTGTTATATCTTTATTATATATATATATATATATATATATATATATATTATTCGAGTTCAATTCCTAGACGAAGCTGTTGGCATTACACATAGCGCTAATACCCTTGGGAAAGGTATGAATCCATATATTCTCTCTCCAGCTATGGGTTAAATAGTAGGGCAGACTGGGCCTTTCAGCCTTGGGTAGGTAACCAGTCTAGAGAGGGATAACTCTGAATTCAAATTCCTGAGGTCGTCGTTTGATTGGGTTCGTGAAAACCCTTGATGCACAATTCTTTCCTATCGACTGTGCCAAAAAGTGTGGATGGTCCAACACACAAGCCTTCACACTATAAACAAATCACTGTGTGGGTGTTCATGTTTGTGTGAACCCTCATGCGTCGAAAATCGACGAGAGTGTCCATAATATATATATATATATATATATATTATATATATATATATATTCATCCACAGACACGTGTTTCGACTTATTAAGTCTCTTCAGTGTGGCAAGACATTTTGTGAGCTACCTACAGCCGGGTTCGAAATCCGATCGTTTCAGCAGCAGTCGGGACAACTTACCCTCTCGGCTATCATCACCACAAATATTAAGGGATTTTAACTGTTTTAATAACACATCTGTATGTATGTAAAGGCCGCCATAGAGTGCTCCATCCCATTTTATAGGGGAGCGTTGCGTTTACGCTTTTGTTGGCGGCCGTCAGCGAGATCCCTTTCCAAAGTGCTCAACCCCAGGGGGGAAGGTGAGCGTATATAGTCATCCACAGACACGTGTTTCGACTTATCAAGTCTCTTCAGTGTGGCTAGACTTTTGTGAGCTACCTACAGCCGGTTTCGAAATCCGATATATATAATGTGTTTTTTTTTAATATAACATTAATGATTTTGA
Organism: Doryteuthis pealeii; assembly: GCA_023376005.1. Taxonomy (NCBI): domain Eukaryota; kingdom Metazoa; phylum Mollusca; class Cephalopoda; order Myopsida; family Loliginidae; genus Doryteuthis; species Doryteuthis pealeii. The sequence continues at coordinate 25,124,905 of CM042137.1, forward strand.
GCAAACCATCTGACTGAGACGAACAAGACATGCTGGACACTGTGGAGGATGAGCTCATAAGTGACGTTCTCCCTGTGGAAACCAGCACATGGGCACGCCAGGGCCGACCGCCCAGCAAAGACTTTGTTACACTTTATCACGGCTGATTGTTAAAAATAAATTATTTAAATATCAGTTTGAGGTGTTAACATTATCAAAGAAGCAAATATAAAAGACATTGATATGGAAAAACAAAACAAATAATCTGTGAAAATGCGAAACCCTTTCAAACAAAAGTTATTCCTATAGCACATTTTAGTCTTGAAGTTTTCACGTGTATTTTCAGAAAGTACTTCCGTTAATCTGGTAATTTTTAGAATGTGCTGACTGGCACTTCTTAAAATTACCAAAAATTAAACGGAAGTATTTTCTCAAAATAGATTTTCCATAATATTAAACATTCCTTCCGCGAATGATTATCAAGAAATTCAATATTCAAAACTCTTCCCTAACCAGAATTCGATCCCTAACAGTAGACACAAAAACAAAAAGAGAACATCGTTATTAACATTTATAATTAATTTGTTTTTATATTATTTTGTTCATGTAGCTCAGTTGGTAGAGCGTTGGCTAGGAATCACAAGGTTCTTGGTTCGATACCGGCCTCGCCAACCAGCGTATGAGTAGCACAGGGATTTGTGCGGTAAAGTGAGAAGCTGGTGGTAGGTGTGACGCTCCACCTCAGACGCTAAAATAATCTCCTTGGTCTAGTGCTATTGAAAAGTGGATATTCTCCCTTGCTGTCTGGCTGATACCGATTTTGCCACCCCCGAAGACTTTACTTACTTTTTATAATTGTTTGATTTAATGAGATTTTTCTCATTCCTCGCTTCCTTCTATCTTTCCTCCTATCCTTCGTCCTTCCGATCAATTGGCTGGTCACGTCAAGCCCTAGCACCTATATGATTGCCCCCAACCCTATTTATCATATATGTGCTAGAAGGTGGTAGCTGAGGATTTTATTCATTTAAACTCTGGAGGTCTGGGGAATGGTGGAGCACCCCTTTATCACTATTGCTCCCAGGTTCACTCTGACTCGAAGTGGTAGTACCTGTAAGGGTCCCGCCTATGGGTTGAATAAAAAAAATGGGTTTAAAACAAATTGAGTAGCCAACAAGAAATGAATAAAACAAAAACATCCTCGGCATAAAATGACCCCATGGGTTGACGTGCCGTAAAAATCCAACCAATCATCCAAGCAAACCAACAAAAAAATATTCTACCCGCCTATCCTGTTCGTTGATGTCAACAAACCTTCAAAGCCTACAGAAACCTAGCACAGAATCATAGTAGTGGGACACTCAGTGAGAATCAAATTCACTGCAATTGCCTCCCAGATAACCTTGTTAATCTCCACTCTGTAGCTGACACCCATCGTGTAATAGTTACTGTCGTATGTACACAGTGACACGAGTTCAAATCCTGGACGAAACTGGTAGCATTTCCATAGCGCTAATACCTTTGAGAAATGTATGAATCCAACTAATCTCCCTCCAACTATAGATAATAACAGGAGAGACTGGACTGTTTAACCCTTCGTACGGCAAACAATGTAGGAGAAGGAAACTGAATTCAAACTTGTTAAACTCGCTTAAGAAGACCTTCAATCAGCTCGTACGGAGGGGTTGATAAATGCATACAGTAGGCGCTATATAAGGTTGTTTTTAAAAATATAATGATATATTTTTAAGATAAATGACTGTATAAATTTGAATATACAAAAAGAAAATTACTGTCGTAGGGCACCCAGTGAGTATCGAGCTCACAATCAATCGTTTAAGACCAATAATTCTATACATCGTTAAACAATAGATACTCAAAAAGGAAATGAATTTCAACCAATAGGTAATTTGATATAAGATCATTATATAAGCTAGCAAAGAAAATTAATTTTTGCCACGCTTTTTCGAGAAAAAAATGTGAATAGATCTTTGAAATCTTATATTTTTTAGATAATAGACATAGAAATAGATTTGCTGTCAAAATTCAAATAAATATATTTTCTTCCTATTAAAACCAAGTTTCTCACAGTTAAATTCAAATTAATTCAAATATTTAAGGTTTTTTCTTGGACGGGGAGTCAAATTAAAGAAATGTTTGTTTTGTTTTACGACAGACGAAAATAAAAACAACATTTTTTTACTGTATAATAAAAAATAAATTATCTATTGATATTAATAAGACTATATTATAATCTTATTAATATGAATTATAAATTTTATTGCAAAATATCAAATTTAACGACAGAACACCTTTTTATTTTTAAAAACATGTCATTGAATCTGAAAAAAGAAGCAAGGTGGGTAAGCATGATTGATGAAACTATCGTTGAGGAAAGTAAGTTTTTTTCTTTTTTTTGTTGCTGAGTTTATTTTTAAGAAGAGTGGGTAAACATGATTGATGAAACTGTCGTAAAATTTAAACTCGTAATGAACTGACATGCGCAAACCTAAATCGGATACAGTTAAATGCACAAACATCTTCACATTTATTGTAGAACATTATGTGACTATTTCTAGTTTGTAAATGATTTTCTCGTAAAACTCTATATGTTAGATAACTTTAAATATACATTAGAATAAAACAAGCTATTTATAAACCAATAATACCGGGCATGTGCCTATTAAAACTTGTTTTAACAAACAATGTGGAACGTTTAATATTGCATAGTTAATTTCTTAATATATGTGATATAAGGTTGTTCTTTATTCTATTTATTAATGATTTTGACCATAAATTAAATACTCATTGATAAACCTACACAATTCCTCAGGGTATTGTGACATAAGCAGTGATGTATATTCGTTACAGACAGACATCGAATCTCCATTATAAATTACTCACATACTCACACATACATATACATACTTATACAGAGGTAAACTAAAATGAAAAGAATTCAAAGGAGAGAAAATAAAACTGGAACCTCACCATCAGATAGAGTTTAACGTCATTCCCAGGACATGTAGACCCTCAGTCACCGCCTTCTAGCACCCATACGATAAAAAGGGGTTGGGTTTTGCCATAAGAGCAATAGGTCGGGGTACTTGCTTCTTGCCAACTTCATTACTGTTTCTAGTCGCCATGTTTTTGTCTTCTGTTTCTCTGGCGGACATCTCGTCTAGTTACTGTTTCTAACTAAGGCCTTCTTCTAAGGGCTTCTGTTGGGCTTATTTTAGTCATTGAAATTAATTAAATTCACAAGATATTTTCTTCATCAAGCTTTTATTTAGCCCATGTCTTTCCGCGCGAATGAGATATCTCAACTCCAGCAGAGATAAGCACGTCTCCTCTGCTCAAAGTCAGGTTGTACTAATTCTCTAAAATAACTAGTCACGTATTTCTCGTGACGCGCAGGATTCGCGCCTCTAGGGATCAGAGGGCTATAACCGTTACTGGTAAATTTCCACTCTCTGATCTCAAAGCCAACGGTCCCCATATTCAGCTACAGGGTCTGTCAACAATTTATGACACTATAAATTGTAACAATATGGAGGATACTGCACTTGCACAATCTTGTGTTTCGTCAAAAACCTCAGCTAAAAAGTATCGTGGAACTTCATATTTTTTCGAATTGGTAATGACTAGACAATAGTCTTGAGAGAGAGAGAGAGAGAGAGAGAGAGAGAGAGAGAGAGAGAGAGAAAGAAAGAGAGAGAGAGAAAGAGAGAGGGAGAGAGAGTCAAAGATTATCCGCACTTTCACCAAACATATCTTTATTATTGTAACACTGCCTTCTGCGTGTATATGCTTATATTTAACACTGTTGTGGTCACATGATCAATGTTTGAGTATGATCACGCCATTTTGCTTGCTGTCGTTACATTGTAAACATGGCCGCTCCACTATCAGTATGTACCAAGGGAGTGACCTGAATTTTTCTAGTCGGAAAGAGTGTCAGGGGTTGGAATATCGGAGACATTAAGCACAATACGGGGACAGCGTAAAAAGTGTGTATGAGTGGATAGAGAAGTTTAAAAGTGGCCGGACAAGCGTGACACATCAAGAGGGAGCAGGACGCCCGTCAACCTCCACCACTGATGAGAAGATTCAGCAAGCTGGTACTGGCGAACTGGCGAAGTTATCACCGATGGGTGTAGCTTGTTCTCAGCAGATTAGTCATTGTTCTGCCTATCCACGATGAGCTCGGCTTCCATAAAAAAAAGGGTGCCGATTATTTTTTCAATCTCCCTCATAAATTGCTCAGTTGTGCACAGGTCTTTATTTAGATTTTTAAAAGTTCAAAGATTCAGCCTCGATACTTATTTTTATCGCATAATCAGACAAAACGACCGAGGGGCTAGCCAACGAGCGTGAATGATTGATATCAAAAGATATTGATTGATATAGAGGCATTCGCAACAATAGGTAATTTGGTATTATTATTATTATTATTATTATTATTATTATATAAATAAATCACTCACATACACGCACATACATACACATGCTGTAAGTATTTTCTTTCTTCTCGTACAAATACTTATTTTTCAATGATCAAAGGTTCTAGTGATTTGCCAATCAATATACAAGGTGTATTTAAAAAGTATGGAGATTTTAAGCTGTATTTACATAGAAAGAAATTAAAATTCAAAGAAATGTTAATTTTCTTCAAGATTAGAACCTAGGATCAAGTTCGTCTCGTTTTATTGTGTTTATTTGTTTGTTTGTTTGGTTGGTTGGTTGGTTGGTTGGTTGGTTGGTTGGTTTTAATCCAGTGTATTTGACATGTCTGACCTAATGTACATGTCTAATACAATGAATTTATCATCTGAGCGAAAATTGTTCTTCTTTGCTTCCCGCGCCAATTTCAGGAACAATCAGTTATAGTAAATTCAAAATCCATGTTGCCTAATAAATATTAGCTTTTTGCTGATTCTTCTCATCTCGGGGTGAATGCAATTTATTTTCTCTCAGTCGATTTCGGCTAAAAACCCGTGGGCCTCTTTCATCCCACTGACCAACAACGGCTATTCGCACTTCTTAGATAAAAAACAAAAAACAAAAACAAAACAAACAAATAAAGAACTAAAAACAAAGCAACGTAAACATCAGCTAATCAGTAATGGTCATCTCAGTCTCAAAAGTGATGAATTAAACATCGAAGATTGATTTATTAGTAATGAAAACAGTTTTCTTTTGTTCTTATTCATGGATATTGAAAAATAAAAGCACACGTTAGTCTTATATCGATCCACTTCCTGTTCACCCCATCAGACTGAGACCATAAGCATGAATGACTCACAATACTATTTATAAATATAAAACGACTCTCAACTCAAAACAATGCGTAATGCGTTATATTGATTAAAAATCAGAAGAATGAATTTGCAGATATATAGATTTGATAATAAATTCACTTAGAACTTGATATTGTCCTACGATATGTATCTGGCGTAATAATTATATATTTTGAATAAAGTTGTTATTTTGTGTTATCACGCCAGAAGCATCTGTTGGATATTAATAAGGACCAAATTATGAACGTCTCCTCAGATATTCAATATTCTTTCCTTTCTTTTTTCAGTATTTACGACGACCTCGACGATGCTGGGGTCTCATTTATCTAAAGCAATAGTTTTCAAACATTTATTCACCCTATGTTCTCTTCTTTCAAGATTGTCTTCCTCAGAAGGTGGATATTTTGTAAAAATAAAAAGAAAAAGAAAAGATCGATAAGATTTTGATTTTTTAATCTGTATCCCCAATTGCTCCATGAAACCCTAAAATCTCATGAGAGGAGAATTCCTCCTCGCCGATTTAAAATCTTTCTAAAATGCTCAATTCTTCCAGTTTCTTTACAATGTCCTTTGAAACTATCTCTAAAGCTTCACAATGTTTGGTCACTGCCTTCACTTTTACTTCATCAAACTGCATCTGATGTCGAGGCTTTAGAGCTCAAGAGTGTATGGCATACCCATTTATTGTCATTACTCCCAGATCCACTCTGACACAGAGTAGTAGTACATGTTAGAATTTCATCAATAGGTCAAATGGATATGCTTGTAAATTATTTGTATTAGATAGGAATACTTCATATCATATAACCATGCGCAAAAAACTTAAACTACAAAAAAATGTAAATATAAACGTACAATGTATATAATTCCGAAAACTTTAGGTACAAAATAACCACAGTGGGTTGATATGCCTTTAAATCAATCGGTCAGTAATTCACAAGTGCTCGATTTTTATCTTAATATCCCAAAGTATATTATTACATCTGCCCCATAATAGTTGTTTGCATATCAACTTCCATCCATTTTTCCATTGGTTGATACGGCGTTAAACTGTGCCGTCGTATCTCTTTTGATATCCAGCACGACCTTAAATCTAATTCTTCAGATGACTTTTTTTCAGTTTAGTTAACTGGAAAACGTCACGCGCCGCTAAGTTTAGTTTGAATGGGAATACTGCGCTTGAAGAATTATTCACAAATGCTCGATTTTTATCTCAACATCCCAAAATATATTACTACATCAGCACCATAATAGTTATTTTTATTATTAAAACAAAAAATGTATATGAGTGTGAGCAACAAAAAGCGACTAAAAAAAACAACAAAAACAAACAAAAACAAAAATTGATATGAAACTGTTTAAAATCAAGCTGATATACTTTGCTGGGGGATTTCATAAGAGCACGAAGAAAATTTCGCCCAAATGAATTTGTATATTTTTTCAAAATATACCGCATTAAAACATGGCATCAAGAATTCCAATCACTTACGGCGAAACAAAGGCTTAAGACTGAAACAAAAACACTTACATACAAAATTCAACATATATGGACATTGTGGAGACACGTGGTCTAATGGTTAGAGTCCTAGGAAATGGACTCGTCGACCCGATTTCAATTCCTGGACAAAGCTGTTTACATTTCAAATAGCGCTAATACCCTTGGGAACGGTATGAATCCAATTCCCCCTCCAGCTATGAGTAAATAGCAGGGCAGACTGGGCTCTTTAATCATGTCTAGCTAACTAGTCTAGGAGAAGGAAAACTCTGAATTCAAACCTGTTAAACTACGCTTAAGAAATTAACCTTGTGTCGCATCCTGCTCGTGCGGAGGGGTATATATATATATATATATATATATATATATATATATATATATATATATATCGAGTCATTAAAAAAATACAAAAACTGTTTATTTTTTATACAGTATGTAGTTGAATTTGAAAAGCATGGTTGAAGAGAAGACAGCTACAATAACTAAGGGGGGCACTCGGTGTGTAATGGTTATCGTCATAGCATAGCGACCCGAGTTCAAATCTTGGACGAGGCTGTTTGCATTTGCCATAGAGTTAATATTCTTAGGGAAAATATGAATCCAATTATTCTCCCTCCAGCTATGGGTAAACAATAGGACATACTGGGTTCTTTAACTTTTCCATGGCAACCAGTCTAGCGGAAGGAAAACTCTGGATTCAAAGCTGATAAACTCCGATAAAATAAATGACATTGTCACATCCTGTTTATGCGAAGAGGTTGGTAAATACATATAACTAAGGAAGCAAGAATGAAAAAGAGTAAAATCAGAAGTGGAGAGTGTAAATAAAATGCTAAAATATATCCCAACGGTCGATTTGAAGCATCTAGTTTATGAAAAAAACTTGCCATATCGATAAGAAACCAAAAAAGAAATAAAGAAACGAAAGTTGGATGGGAAATGAGACTTCAGAAATAATGTTTTTAAAAACTACCAGAAAATACAAAACTGTTAAGGAAAAAATATATGAAAACACAACGGAATGAAGAAACTTGTGAATGAAAATAGCAGCAAAGACAAACAAGCAAATTAAATGAAACCCAAAAGTAAGAGGAATGAAAGTATCCTCGGTATAGGACACAATAATAGTAGTAAAATGGAACAATCCAAAATAATGAAAATGGATTCTACCAACAAGTAAACAGCGAAAACATGATGAAAACTGGGCAAGTGAAACAAAATACTTCTGGAACAAACTGTAGAAACAGAGACAAGAATAAAAGAATAACGCACATACGCATACACACACAAACATATTGCATTAATATCTAAGCTTACCTTTTTAAAAGCTGTTATATCAGGTAACAGTTAAGTTAGCTCCTATGGAGGACTCTTGATTGGTCATTCGGCCCAAAATGATACTTCATGAGTACATACTAAATTTTATTAAATTTTAACAATATTTTCAAACAGTTAACATTGACGTTTGAACTGGGTTTTCATTTGCGCGATACTTTCACTTTCTCGTTGCAACCTTAGTGGAGATTTCCTTTGGTCCTATGCGATAAGCAACAATAAACTACAAAATAGCTCAAAATTGATCGCTGCATTTAAGTATTTTCCTGATCTCCACCATACCGGGTCTTCTTAACGTGGGGTGCTCATGCAGTGGCCGGAGTAAAAAGTTGGCGATCACTTCGACATTCCCTATTGAGCCGCCTCAGGCAACGGGGAATAAACTCGCTCCTGTCCCTTTTAGACGAGGGGTCAGGTGCTGCTTGGGGGTACGGCTCCCTGGGATCACGTGATTTAATCTATCCTACCTGCCCAGAAGGCGAAGAGCTTAGACGTCAGGCAAGTACCTAAGTATTACATTAATATCTAACTTTACCTTTTAAAAATTCAACGATAATTTTCCTGTTGACATTTATAGATAATTTGATGTGTGTAGGTCCTTACTTTCCGTAAAAACAATTATTTCTATTTCATGGGTGACTTTCGCTGGATCTCGCAATTAATTTCAATTATTCTCAAATTTATTTCCAAGTTATAAAAATTGTTATAGTGAAAAAAGATGACTCGCAAAAAATCACGTAAAGATTCGCCAAAAACAATCATAATAATTAAAAATTGGGAATCTAAGATTTCAAGATTGCGGGTCCGGATTCGTTCCGAAATGTTTTAAATTTGCTCGTGAAGTCAGCCTGATTCCAAAATAGTATATGTTAGGGTACGGCGTCTACGAGTAAAGTTAAGAAAATAGCCACTGACATTCACATTTAATAAATATATATATATATATATATATATATATATATATATATATATATATATATATTATCAGACAATCAGTGAAAAACAGCCACGATTAGCATGACAAAGAGTAAACGAAATTAGCGGTAGGAAAGGTACCTCTAGATCAAAGCTAAAGGCAACCAACCAAAAAGATAGACTCCATAAATGGAAAGACCACTTCCAGAAACTCCTGGGGGACCCACCTAAAATCATAGAAAATAACATGCAAAAGATCATAGATAGACAACTAGACATCAAACTGGGGCGGGGGGAAGTCTTAAAGAAACTAAAAGGCAGAAAAGCAGCTGGCCTTGACGAAATACCCTCTGAGGTATAGAAGCTTGGAAAGTTCAATGACATACTGCTTAGGCTGTGCAATGCAGTATATAAACAAAATAGAATAGATAAGTGGACAAAAGGATGCATCCTCCCATTCCCCAAAAAGGGAGACCTAGGAATTACTAAAGACTACTGAGGCATAACTCTTACTGCTATTGCAGCTAAGATATATAATGCTCCCTTCCTTAATCGCATCGGACCCGAAATAGAGAAAATCCTAAGGAAATACCAAAACGTGTGCCGCAGAAATCGATCCACAACCTCTCAGATCCTGACTATACGACGGATCATAGGAGTTCGAGCAAAGAGTCTAGAGGCAACGCTACTAATCTAGTATATGGCGTCCCCAAAGAAACGGTTGCCGCTATCATGATACTCTACAAAGGCACTGAAGCAATGGTACGCCTGATGGTGACACAGACTTCTTTGACATCGCCGCTGGAGTCCTACAAGGAGATACATTAGCACCATATATATTTATAATATGCCTAGACTATGTACTTCGGACATTATTAGATACCACAAAAGAAAAAGGTTTCACACTAAGAACGGCAAGACGCAGGCGATATCCCGCACAAACAGTCAGAGATGCAGACTATGCTGATGACTTATGATGACATAAGTTTCAAAAAGAAAGGAGTCATCTCCACTCTTGCCAGTAAGCCTCTTAAGCCAGTAGAACAATTCTCTTACTTAGGTAGTAATATCTCATCCACACAGAGCGATATTAATACACGAATAGGAAAAGCATGGTTGGCTACAAACAAATTATCAGTCATATGGAAGTCCGATCTCACTGACAAACTAAAACGGCAATTCTTCCATGCTGTCGTTATATCAGTACTGCTGTATGGCTGCACCACTTGGACCCTAACGAAGCGCCTTGAGAATAAGCTAGATGGGAACTGCAAAAGAATACCGCGTGCAGTCTTGAACAAGTCATGGAAACAGCACCCCACAATGAAGCAGCTGTATGACAACCTGCACCCCATCTCGCAAACCATCGGGTGAGACGGACTAGACATGCAGGACACTGCTGGAGAAGCGGGGACGAGCTTATAAGCGACGTTCTCTTCTGTGGAAGCCAACACATAGACATACTAACGTAGGCCGCCCATTAATGACGTACATTGACCAACTATGCGAGGAGGCTGGATGCTGCGCAGAGGACCTCCCAGGGGCAATGAGTGATAGTGAAGGTTGGCGAGAGATTGTCATGGATATCCGTGCTGTGTGCGCGATATGATGATGATGATGATGATGATGATGATATATAAATATATGATTCAGGAGTCTTTGATACTCAAATGAGAACTATTTATAGTAAGGGTCTTTTCCTTTCCCTATTGGATAAATTATACCCTTGAGATAGACTTAAGAATGCATTGGCCGAAACGTAGGGATAAAACCAACAAAATGATAAATGTCAATTCGGACGAATCGAGCAATTACAAAATGAGAATGTTTTTTTCCGAATTATTCATAAGACATTATTCTATTGACCATATTAACTGGGTCATAATTTCCAACTGAGGAAATTTGAGAAGGTCTCGGCTTTGGGGGTTTATGGAGTATCGATTTACTTGATAGAATTACATTATTTATTTTTTATAACCTGTACGATAATCCCGAGAGAAAAGCTACCGATCATCCTCTCATGTCGATCAACTATATATATATTGGAATTATATATATATATATATATATATATATATATATATATTATATATATATATATATATATATATATATTATTATTATGGGGGTCGTGTTTTTTTCTGTGTGTAACCGAAACCATATCACTATTCAAGTAACAATTCCCTTTGTTATTAATTCACATTCTTCATATGATTTTATTTTTATCTAAACCTCAATTATTAAAAAATGTTTTACATTATCAATATTATTGGCCATATCAACATACTAATAACATGCAATTGTATTTATATATAGAACAAAATAGCGGTTTACAGTGTGAACAGGAAGGCTAATTTGCATATCCATATTAAACATTTTGATTTAATAAATATGTATTTAGTATTATTGATTTCTAATTGTTTGGTTTGCTCTTAATGAATGTGAGCAAAGATTTCGTCGGATATAAATCTTAAAAAGAAATCCACTAACAGAAGAAATAACTGTAATTTTATTCTTTACTTCCTATATTAACTAAATAGTTACATTAGGAAAATTTAGCAATAAGAACGAGTGATGGAAGAGTAGTTTTCAGGTGTTCTATTTTTTGATTATACCCACCTCTCTTTCGAATCTTTATATCTGCATTCTTATTTAGTTTTCATTAACCTTTCCTAATTTAATATAATATCTTATTACATTAAACTTAAATACTTGCACCCGCGGAGGGTGCATATATTTGCTAGTATATAAAGAATAAGTTGGAGGTGGCGTGGTATAATGGTTAGAGTCGTGGGAAATGGACACGTTGACCCAAGTTCAAATCCTGGACGAAGCTGTTTTGCATTTTCACAAAGCGATAATATCATTGGGAAAGGTATGAATTTAACTACTGTCTCCTCCCAGCTATGGACAATAGTAG
>CM042137.1:25136948-25159448 GCA_023376005.1 Doryteuthis pealeii
ACAGTTCTACTCCGTGTAGTTGATGAGAGAGATAATAGGAAGTAGTATGCAAGGAAAGAAAGATAGGAAACTAGAAGAAGGGAATGAGGAATAAACTCATACTACTAAATTACGGGATACGGAGAAAGAAAGGAAAAGAATTTAGGAAGAGAAATCGAAGGTATGTGAAGCAAAATTAAACAAGAAAAAGAAGAAAGTGTGAATGACAATGTTAAAGCAAGTAAACTTTGCAAGGGATGAAGAAAAGAAAGTCAAGGAAAGAAATCGTTATGTAAGGAAAATTAAAGAAAGAAAGAAGAGTGACGCAAGGGCAAGCAACAAAAAGGAAGGAGGGATGAAGAAAAAGCAAACGAAAGAAAGAAGCGATGTGATTGATAGCGAAATAAAAGAACATAGTAGAAATGATCTTTACTGGAACGCGCATGGTAGCATAAAGGAAAGACAAGAAGTGAATGGACTCGCAAGCGAGAAGTAAGGAAACGAATAGGTTAAGGAGAATTTAAACGGAAGAGAAAGCGGAAGTTTAAAGAAAGACCATTGAAAAGAATTAAGCAGATCATTGGAGCTAGCTGATGAAGAAAAGAAAAGAAGGATTAGAGGGAGAAGGAAATAGATTTCAGCATCAGATAGTGATGAAAGGACAGACAGAAGGAATGAATTTGTGATATATAAAGAGAAGAAACAAGATAAGAAAAGAAGGAAAGCAGTGAGGAATGGTGGGTGCTTGATTCCAACACTCTCGTTCATCGGACGTAGCATATTCTTGTGCAGTTCCTATTCCTCGTGTACGGGTAAGTTATGCACTGCCATTACAGCACACTCGAATTACCAACCCACTCTCGCACGAATTGTCTGTTTATAATTGGTTCAGTGAGGATCTTCGTGACTCTTCCCTATCGCGTGTATCACATTCTGTTAAGCCGTTTTCCATCATTCCGTATACTTAACGTGGCGCTTTCGTGCGAGATGATTTACTAACCTGAGGTATTTGAGTGTTGCTACTGAGGCTTTAGAGGCCGTTAACGCTCGGAGCGTGCGATGTCTTCCATCTCGTGTGTGTGACACAGAATAGAATTTCAAGTTTTTATCGTTCTATATCGCGCCGATGTTACTTGGCTGTGCTTCCCAGGCTTATATCTCAGTATGTACTCGTCATTGTCAGAAATTACTTAACCGACCTTCCTAACATATATCTGTCTTCATTTCTACGCCTGTGAAAGTTTTCCTGATAGTGACTCGCTGGCAGTTATCTCTCATAATCCGTAAGAACAAATAGATACGATCTATGAACAAGCATCGTATTTAGGGTTTTTTCTTATTCGCAAAGTTTTCGTGATCTCCTGTATACCAATAGTCGATTTTTCCCTCCACAGACATTAATTATACCACTCTTTACTCATTTTTAAACAACTTTTTTTTTCATTTTCGCAAAGTTTTCTTTTTCGTTTTTTTCTTCGACATTCTTTATTGTTGTGATTTGTTAATTTTTGAGAAGCGAGCTAAAATATTAAATCATTCCCACAACCAGCCAACCTTACACACCCAACCAAAATTGGTGTAATTTATAATAATTAAACATAAACATTAACGTAATGGAGAATTATTATATCTCATATGTTAATCTTAGCTTTAATGTATACAGCTGTTTGATGACATCTCATATCAGAGGAAAGAGTCACATTTAGCAGTTGGAATAGTCCTATACCTTATGTCTGTCGTGTCTGTCGTCTACATTCTTACAGCGTAAATATTTTGGATACGTACGCTGATAGAGATATAGTTGTATTCTTATTTCTTCTCTCGTGATTCTATCACGAGTAACAGCTAGAATTTCTAATTTTTAGCATGGTCTTTACCAATAACGATAACTAATGAAGGGAGCCACTGATTGCTGCAATAATCGTCAGCTCTGTATACATAAATCAAAGTCTGTTATAAATTATATACAAAAAGAAATAGGTTTAATATATATTCTGTATTTTATTAAGTGATAATCCTCAATGATAGCTCCTGCTTAAGGGCTGGACTTCTTTCGCTGCGGGACAATGATTACAAACACTGTTGATAAAACGAGAATTAAAAACGAACGGTTTAAAAATTGCATACTCATTACTTAATTGATTGTTCTCGGACACCACAATGGTTTCCTGGTTCGATCCGTCCTCTACCTGAGTTCGCCAACAAGGATTCTGAGCAGTAAAATGACAGAGGCGGTGTGTAGGTTGGTTGCTCACTCCACTTACGCTACAAAGTAAACATAATTCTGTTGGTCTATCGTAGTCAAAGGGGATATACTTCCGTGCAGTGATGTGATATCGACTATATACACCTGACGACTTGTGTGTGTTTCCTCTCATTACTCATTTAGCTCATATATATAGTTCCTATACAGAACTTTGTGGAAGATGTCCGCCGAAGAATATTACTGCATATTTTTTGTTTTACCTCTCCCCAAAACAGGGCATACGCCGGGTAGCCGGCTTTAACTATTATTCTTATACCGCAAGCTCTCTCAAGTCTAGAATATTTTGACTCTCCTTGTCCGACCACGACCAGAATATAGAAGACTTGATGACTGATTCAACGTCGCAATCTTTATAGGGATCTTTTAAACGTCCAGCTATAGGATATCGCAAGAGTTATATCTGTACCAATGTTGTTAGCTATGCGCTCTTTGCTAAATCCGTGATCACGCACGCATATAGATATATATATGACTATTTATCTCTCTATTATGGTCTAATCGATATTTTTGATATAATATTACTATCTCGATGGATGAAAGATGAATGGAAAGAGGAAAGAATTAGAATGCGATAATCAAAAGCAAGAATTTTCATTAGTTTTTTATATCCATTTTATATATCCTTTTATTTTCTTTAATATTGGTCGGATTCTATTCAATTCCGATATTCATTCAACACCACCACACAACACAACACCAGCCGACACACACACCAATATTATTTATATTATCATAATATTTAATATATATATATATATACTATATGTAAGGCGCTCGCTTGTAGATGGTGATAGACAAGTTGTCGGTGTTTTATAAAACATCTGTTTAGGTCGCTCTTAAAATGTTTGAATTAAAAACAAACTTATGTCTCCACGAAACTGTTTTAACCTTATTTAGCTATATTATGACAGGTGTGTGTGCCTGTGGGTATACAACTATAATAATATGTACATGATACTACTAACCTCCGAATCAAGTATGTGTCTCGTCGAAGGTAAACGTGAGTCATCCCATTACTCCTATGCCGCATATACAACTAGACACAAACAAACTCTCTCAACAATACAAAATACTCTATATTTCCTCTCTCGATACTGTTCTCAATTTATCTGTGGTGCCAATTTGGGAGCTTGTTGGGAATTTGTGTACATACCCCTTCTTTCTGTCACTTCTACTACAGATATACCACTCTTGACCATTCGAATTGATAATATACACCTGTTAGGTCACATTATGGGTTATATATAGAGAAAATGAGTTGAAAGAATTGAGTACCCATCAAGAATAAATAAACAAAACGTTTTCGGCATAAACAACTCAACCAAGGGTTGAACACGCGGCCCCCGCTTTGTAAATTCCAACCGACAACCAACAAATAACGTTTGTGTGGATACGATTCAGTTTACAAAAGGATCGATTTTTCTCTCTACCTATATATGCTGTGTGTGAATATACATTATATAATTATACTATTATTATAATATTACTTACTTTAATATTTATACACTTTAGTTGTTATTTTAGGCTCCACCTAACAGTGTGCTTTAGTAATGAACTCACGCTCATTTGAAGACGATGAGCACTCCCGGTTCTAGGGCATCCATCACGAGTGTAGTTTTCTGTATTGCTGCTGTTGTGTGCTCAAGAACTCTCGGTGTGTGGACTATATATTCATGTACCACGGTATGTGACGTCCTGTGTGTGGTTGAGGCAGGGGCAGAAGAATTATAATAACCAATATAAGTTTGCAATAAGTTTTTGACTGATAGAAGCATCATCGTAGTTCTGTCTTGTAGAATAAGACACCTTTGGAGGATATCAAATGCTGTCTGCTGCTCTACTTGTTAGTAGATATCTTCCCTAATTTCAAACACTGCGTTGACATATGGGGAGTTAAATATGGTATAGATATTTTTCGAGACGAGTGACAAGCAATCTCTCTGTGTGCATATGTGTTGTTGTGTCGCTCGTGTGTGCTCGTGTATGCCTTGTCGGTTGTCTCGCTGCGTGCTCGCTCTCTGTGTGGTGTGGTGTCGATGTTTGCCCTCTTAATAGTATCTGATGCTGTCATCTGCGTTTTTCTTTTGCCCGCGAGATAGGAGTTCCCTTGAGTAAAACTTCCATACCCATGGTGAAGTTCAGTTTACTAGAGAAGATCTGGCAGAATAATGGAGTACCTCCTTCATGTTCACTCTCCAAGTCCCACTCTGACCGGTAGTGGCTCATTACTGTTAGTGGGTCCCTAATCTATTTTGGTTTAAATTAGAAGAAAATGAGTCTAAACTTTAAGTTTACAAAAAATGTGCACCATCAAGAATGAATAAGACAAATGTCTTCAACATAAAATGATCCAATGTGGTTTGAGCTTGGCCATAAAAATAAGTGCAACCATACGCCAGACAACCTAAGCAACCGAGAATGCAAGTTGTATGTGTAACTTTGTGTAGCTAGGTTGCATGCGTTGGTTGAGATATTTTCAAGTTACATATGTTTAACGTGGAACTCTACTATCCACAAAATACTGGGGGTTATAGATCGAATCGTTGCTACCAAATCACTCTCCCAGCATAGTCCTCAACTGTGTGTTAATTGTGCATGATAACATAATCTTTACTTAGCTCGTTTTTAAGTTTTTATGGCGTGAGCTATAGTGTCTGTGGGCCAATAGATACTCTCACGTCAGCAGCGATCATTCTGCCAATTAACTAACAGGCTCTATGATTTAGAATCCTTTTTCTGAATCTAAGCGTGAAAATATAGGAAGTAAACTAATGGTGATCAATCTAATATATATATATTATATTGATTACTATTTATATAAGTATCACGGACACGTGTCGAAGTTACAACTTCTCACAGTGTGGTTATAATTTAGCAGTACCCCTGGCCGGTTTTGAGACCCAAATGAACTTTCGTTCACCATCCTTTCTTTACCCGTACCGGCCAGAAGGCAGCTGGTCAATATAGGAGATATAATTTAATCGCTACGTTCTCTAAGCGAGAGAATAACATATCGATGATTGAACTACGCTACGGCTCAACTAGAACTCGCTTGTAAGCACTCATTCCACTGGTTCTGTAGCTAACACGCCGAGCACTTTTTAATCCGTCAATATTAAATTCCCTACATTTATAGAGTCTCGACACACATGTGGGTGGGGTTTCATTACTGGATTATTAATATAATAAGTAATCCACAAGTGGACACGGTGTTTCGCAATATCCTTTTCATCAGTTGTTTATCTGTTTTATATACAGATACGCCGGTCTGTCGATATTGTCCATAATCATCTGGATCTTAGACTTAGTTTAACCTGGTAGTTAAAGCATTAAAGAGGGAAAATTTGGAGAAGATTGATTGCGTCAAAGCCGGTCTAACATGAATCTCTCAGACCTTGAAGGATTATGGACCTCGCCTGCTGTTGTTTGGTGTGTGGTGTCTAGTGTGTGTGCTATGATAGATTATATCTAAGTACACACGTGCTAAATCGCATGGTCCAGGTTATTTCAGCGCTATTTGTGATCTTATTCCTCTCTTGTCGTTTATTAGACCAAGCGATGATTCTGTGTGTTTCGTTTTTCGAATGAGTAGGCACCTCGACCATCAAGACGCTGCCTTCCCCTTCTCTCTCTGCAACACCTTTTTAATACGCGCAGAATTCCGTAAATGCTATTCATACGGGTTGATTCTCTCGTTATACGCTCAACGCATCGGATTACCTCCGGACACATTCTCAGGTGGTTCCGTAGCAACCTCTAACGACTGGAAGCCTAGATTTCTCAGTCCCCTCCTCTCTTATAATTCGCCGGTCTTTTTTTTTGTTGTGTGTGTGTAGACGTGCCACCTGAGACGTACTCGCGGTCTGTCCGTCCATGATTCGTATATATATAATCAATAAACTCAACAGATATATAGATATATAGTCGTGCGTTATAGGTGGTTATCACCTTGTGGTGGACGGTATATTCCTCTTTTTGATAGACTGTAATGTGTGTCTCTCTCGCGCGCAACTTCGTTTTAGTTCGCGGTCCCGTGTGTGTGTGTGTTCTGGATAAAGTGGAATACGCACAAAAACATCATGAGCAAACTCAGATTATTAAAGAGCGGAGACTCTTCATTGTCGCTGTTTGACAAGTAAGGCGAGGATGAACGGTCATAGGGCCTTAGCCGCTTGCAGGTCTTTTTCCTTGTAACTCTCTCGAAACTAGCGGCGTGGAAGAAATAGCAGGGGAGTAACGTGGCTCTCTCGGCATGCG
Source organism: Doryteuthis pealeii (assembly GCA_023376005.1). Taxonomy (NCBI): domain Eukaryota; kingdom Metazoa; phylum Mollusca; class Cephalopoda; order Myopsida; family Loliginidae; genus Doryteuthis; species Doryteuthis pealeii. The sequence goes on from CM042137.1 coordinate 25,143,451, forward strand.
GGCTCGCGCTAGCGCATAGTAGAACTCGCAGCAATCGGCATCATTGTGAAGAGAAATGAGATGTGGAGGACGCACGCGCGCGCTAGAGCAGAAGTGAGGAGAGATTTGAAGGTTCAGTGGGGGCTGGAGTCGAGATCTGCGCGTGCTCCTATTAGAGACTAGATTGGTGAGGAGCCCCGGCATTACAAACGACGTAATTGTGCCTTTCCTTTGACATACAGAAAGCTACACCGACTGATTATTAGAGGTTAGTACTCGCGCTTCAGATCCTTTCGAGAGGACATTTTTGTCCTTCGATAACATATGCCGGGACGTTTTCCTCCTCTGCTCTCATTATGTTCACTTGCGTGGAACGCTATAATATCTCATTGTGTGGTTCATTATCGTATCCCTATCTCTGTCATATACTACTCATCCTTATCAGTGTTAGTTCTTAGTGTTATACTCTCTATTATCATTCTCTCTCCTCTCTCTTTCTCTTTCACAGATGGCTTAGTTCGTTTTTAGTGATATTTCCTATAATATATTATCTATACTATGTATAGTTATAGTTATTGATCTCAGGCAGGGTGTTCGGGATCGTTCTCGCGCAGATAAAAGTCGCTTTCGGCTTAAACTAGAACACAAATACTAATGGTTGTTAAAGATTCAACAGTGTGCTACGGGTGGACTTACTTCATGTAGCTGTGGTGTGTGTGTCCGCATAAGCTCACACGTTTATTTATATCAGATTTTACATGTATAGTAATTATATAAGTAATTTCACATCATATATATAGATACACACGCGCTGTACAGTGTGGATATACGTATCAGAAACTTTTGTATATCACTTCTAGTGCTTGCTTGTGCTGTGTGTGTGTGTGTGTGTGTGTGTGTGTGTGGTGTGGACACCATCAGTGTGCCGCAAGAGTGGGTATAATCCTCGCCTTATAGACATATCTGTATGCTGCTCATTAGATTAGGCAAGACGAAACTGGCACACGGGAAGAATGAGGCGAGACGAGACGAGAGGATTGACGAGAGAGAGTTTTAGGACCGATCTGAGGGTGGCAAGAGGAGGCAGAGTAGTCAGACGAGGGCAGAAGTATAGTTCCGTCTCGTCTGCTTATTTATCAGCCGAACCGATATATCTAGACTCTCTCATGCCCTATCTATATATATATACTTTGTTAATATATATATATATCTCGAGTGTGTTATATATATATCCTCTCTCGCATTTATCATAGTGGTTAAACAAGCAAACCAAAATAAGTACTTATTATTATAGTATTTACATTCTACCCTAATATATTATAAGTATATATATATATCATTACCCTCTACTCTTATATAGTGGGTGTATCAAGTGGTTTTTCTTGATCGCGTGATTCAACCAATAAATTGAGAACTCAAACGTAAAATTAAAGAGTTGGAGCGTAGGAAGTATTTTTAATATACGGAGTATTTAATTCAATAAATGACTTAATACCTTGATTTGGATATAAAGAGCAATATAGGACGGGAAATCACACCAGTACTTGGTGTCGAGGTCTTAGAATCAAATAAGACGAGACTTGCGAAGACAAAGAAAATGTCAGTAAGTTTGATTATCCACACCAAGATTATGTATTACCCGCCCCTTTTAACTATATAATATATATATAATGAATTAATTTCGAAAACCAAGTACGGCTAAACACGCAATCCTTTAACATTAATTTTATCTACATTTATCATTTCACTTAGTTTACACAGTTATTAGTTGTCATATAATACCTCTCGCTCAAGTTGAGCGGTCGCCCGAATTGTGTTTCGGCAAAAAAACTATTAACGAACATAACAGGTTACTACTTATACTATACATACTAACTATATATATTATAATATATTATATGTAGACTCCATAGACTAGATTATTGGTTTGAGATAATGTTTTATTAAGATGCTTTAGTGTATCTCACTTTTACCATATGTATAATATGTATAAACTTCTCGTGATTCTCAGTACGAGCAGTCTTTTGATAGGTAAATTCAAATTTTAAAACATTCAGTTCATCAGGCACACCGTTTCAAACGTGATCGAAGCCGAAATTTGCCAATTCATAAAACATTAAATGCAAACGCTGCTCGACAACTTGAGCTTGTGAGAAAGCATTTTTTTCCAGGAGTCGTGAGTTGTCTTTATTGTCGTATTTATAATTCTCTCTTATTCTTACTTATGTGTCGTAACATATAACTCAATATATATATATATAAATAAATATAACTTATATAAGTGTGGTTATATTTATAGATAGATAATGATAGGATATAGATTTACTCTATAGATATATAGTATAGTGACGGGGTATAGATTGTACTTTGATTACTCTTTTTCTCATTATTTGAGAATTAAATTTGAAGTCTCAAACCCTGGCACATAAAAGCTTACACGCTTCTGTTTTTTCAAGTTTCCTCTCTAATAGATAGATAGTGGGTTGATGGCTTGAAGACACAACCGAAACTCGTGTGCGTTCGGCTAAATTAAAAAGATAATCATTATCTTAAATACCATTCTGAATTATAAATGTAAAAAATAAATCTAACTCGTCAAAAAGTTCATCTCTCATTTTCTCGTCTCTTCTTTTCTTTCTTCTTTTCTTTCTTTCTTTTTCCTGTTCTTGTTCTGTCTCTGTCTCTCATTTCTGTCACTCTGTCTCTTTCTTCTCCTCTCATTCATGCAAAATCATTATTTGGTCTGAACTGAACCGCGATATTTTCTTCATCTAAATTTACAATAATTTTTCTTTTGCCAAATTTTGAATTGGTGCATTTAGCTTTTTTGGGTTGTGTATCCCAAGGTTTATTTAAAAAACTTGACCCATGTTTATTCTAGATAATTATTTCTCTTTGCCATCCAATATTGCGCCATGTTCATTTTCGGCAAGAAACTCATTTGAATTTATGTTCTGGTTTCGGTAGTTTTTTCCTTTCATTTTTACTTTTAATAAGAATCCTTGTTATTCGTCAGAAAAAAGTAATTCTACCATTAATTTTGACTAGTATCTTTCTTTCATCTTAATTCTCATTGCTTTTTTTGTCGCAGTTTCCTTGGTTGGTTCATCTATAAGACAAACGAGGGATATTATAAGGATAAACACATCTTTACTTTTCCCTTCTGTCAGGCCCCACGCTTCCCCCCCACCCCGCTATTCTGCCGTGTTATACTCTCTCTCTCCATTATTATTTTTATTCATTTTACTCTTGTATGTATTTACATTATTAGTGTGGATAAAATAAAGCACCTAGGTGAAAAACAAGTTTTATATACTTCTATCTTTCTCATTATTATCTCTTTTTTATATATATATGTATTTTATAATATATAAAGGAAATTGAAAAAACCAAAGTTTCCATAAATAAGGCTCTCAATTTATTTATTCTCGAACTTCAACGTTTGCGCTTCTCTTTAAACCTTACATTAGGATGTAATATGGGGTGAAGATAATTTTGTGGATTCTCTCTCTTATTAGGAGATTCAATAAACAGTGCGTTTACCTCTCTGTCATCTTCTCAAATATTGTCCATGTAATTTTTCAATCCCTCAATACATTGCTAATGAAGGTTTAGGTGTGTGCGCTCTGATCAAAAAGGTTCATCTTATTTTTTGGTGAATTACTTTGTTTGTTTTTTTCTGAATTGTAGGATTTATTTTATTTATACCAGTGATATCATAGTTATATCTCTCTCGTATACACATATATAATATACCTTTGGATTTTGTGGATGGTTTGCTGTCTGTCTATTCTGTCTGTTTTTTCTGATTATCTCGGTGTGTCGATCATAGCCGAAGTGAGAGCCAACTGCACGCGCGCGCGCGCGCAGAGAGATTTGGATGAGAGAGTAGAGGAGAGAGAGAGAAGAGAGTAGAGAGAAGGAGAGAGAGAGGTAGAGATAGAGAGGGGTGTAGTAAGTCTTTGCACTGCCAGTTCGTCTGTATAAGAGTAGGACCCTAGATAGATATCCTCTCGAGTCTTACAATTTGTCCGTAGATAGTAAGCATGTGTAGGAACTCGCTATTATGATCACAAGTAGAAGCACGTGAATCAAGCAGGAATTCAACTAAGCGACATACTTTTGCTCGGAGTTTCGCGCTCTCTCGCATTAACAGTTTTCTATTAGTCCAGTAACTAACACCATGTTAAAGGGTAGTTCTACGCATACTATCATAACCCATATAGCTGGGGGAGAAATTAGACTCGCACTCTCTCTCTCGGACTATCAAGTGTAACAGTCTCTTTCAGGATTGAAATCATTATATGTAATGTATCTTTCCTACGACCGGTGTATGCAATACCAAAACATATTTCTCTGTAATTGCTTGTAAGTGGGATGAATTTTTTGATGATTTTATTAACTTATGTCAACTTTTTGGAACATCTTTCCCACTTCTTTTTATTTCTCCTTTCTTTTCTTTTCATCTTTGTATGTTCGATTGAAACAGATTAGCATTACCGCTTACCGCGCACCTCACCATATATACTATCTTTCCCTCTCCCATTCTTTCTTTTCTTTTCTCTTCTTTTTTTTTCTATTTGCCTCTCTAGATAGATAGATAGTCCTTTTCCTTCTTTATTTAATAAAAACAGACGGTCATACTCTCGCGGTTACTCTAGGGCCTATTGAACTCTTAGAGGAATTTCGTTAATTGTACGTTCATATTACATTTTTGTGTGTGTATCTTTCTTAAGTTCTTATCTGTTGCAGCGATCCTATCATTTATAAGTAACTTTTTAGCAGCAGATATATATTTGACCATAATTGGACCTCAATCAGTAAATCACTGCAGTCATGAGCTTGATCCATCACATAGTAATTGATAATTGAAGTAACTTATACTACTCTCAGTTCTTTCAGAATAGACTTTTCACCATCACACGCAAGTTATTGTTATACCCATTCGTAATGCGTTCTCGCTCTCTCTCTCGCTCGGATACAGCCGGACCAGGATTCACTCCTGGATGATGCTGGTTTGATTAATACGCACACAGAAAGATGAATCCAACTATTCTCCCTCCAGTAATGAGTAAATGAAAGGCAGACTGATCTTAATCTTGGTATGGTGACTAGTCTAGAAAAAGGAAACTCTTAAATTTCAAAGCCAGTGTGTGACATAAAGAAATGAGGGCTTTTAATGCCCAAATAATGGTAGCACCCTCCACAAGCCAATATTTCTAGATATGGACCAGTGGAGTGACGTCGTATGTTATTAGGACTTTGCATTTTTTTCCATTTTCAAATGTTGTTGCCTACACAGAAATTCCTATAATATGGCAAATAAAAACATGACTATCTGTAAGATACATTGTGTTTAGCCTGGGAACACTATCACAGATAACCAATAATATTTCTGTAAGGAAAGATAGACATTCAACTATTCTCCTCCAGACAGAGCCTTTAATCTAGCATTGTTCAATTGGTCTCGAGCAGAAGGGATATAAATTCTGGAATTAAGACCGTGTTCACAATATACCCTTTGTTCACATCTTCTCGAAGTGGGTCTAGGTAATACATAACCAAATATTTACATTTTTCTGGGAATGCAGGGATATAGTCAGCATATTCTATGCCCCCGCCGACAGTGCAGGATTTCAACTTAAAAAATTGATGGATACAATCGTTAGAATATCTATTAATTAAAAGGATTAGGTCTTTATTTATCTGTAACCGAAACTACGTCAGTGCTTACGTCACAGTCATTTCAGGAATTAAGGAAGTTTTATCAATGAGCATTTCATTCATAGTCTGTATATTTCTCAACCTAAAAATATCAAAATTCTATGAAAATCAATTAAATGTCAAATTTTCAAGGATTTCGATACTTGTTGACCTTTAAGATGAATTTATGTTTAAAATAACTTTTTCATAAAATCTATTTGGGGAAATATTTTTCACTAGTTTCGACCTTATTTAATTTGATGAAATCCGAACAAATATATTTACTCGTACGATTTTTAAATTTTCTCTAAAGATAAGAGTCTGAATAATTAAATCAGAAATTTCATAAACGTTTTGGGGGTCTCTACTGCTCGTAAAACAAAACAAATATCTCAGTGGAGTGGATTGAATTTATGATGCTTTTTAAGTAAGTAAATTTTCATTTTAGATATTAAATGTTTATTTTATTTCATTTAATTTTTCTACCCACTTTCAGGCAATATCTTTTCAAAAAATTATTTTTACACCGCCGGAGGATGTTTTTTGTTGTTGCTAGTCTTAGTAATAAGATTTATATAAAAAAAGAAACAAAACAAGAAAAGAAAAAAAAAAGAAAGAAAAACATTTAAAGTTTTATTTTAGACGTATCTTCAACTCTCCTTTACATGGATGTCATTAAGGGTGCTTAAAAGAGGCACATTACCCAAGTTTATGAATATTTGCACATTTTCTTGTCTTTCAATGTCTCTGTGTTGCATTAAGATGTACAAGTTCAGAGAAACTTAAACGTTTTCTCATACACATCAAATGATGTCTAGTTCCTTAAAATTTTCTCTTCAGAACTTTCTTTCTTTCTCTCTCTCCCTCTCTCTCTCTCTCTCTCTCTCTCTCTCTCTCTCTCTCTGCATAGCTGTCGTCTATCTTTTCTTCTGCGCATGTAAGTGAGGGGTCTCACTTTGTGTGTGTATGTCTATTTCTCTGTCTGTCTCTGTGTGTATGTTTTTCTTCCTGTCTGTCTATCTGTCTGTTTTTTCTGTCTATCTCTCAAGTTGTCAATAACCAGAAGTGAGAGCCCAACTGCAGAGAGAGAGAGAGAGAAGAGAGAGAGAGAGAGAGAGAGAGAGAGAGAGAGAGAGAGAGAGGGGTGAGGAGGGGTTAGTAAGTTTTTTGCACTGACCAATTGTCTCGTATAGAGAGTAGGAACCTCGTGAATGCTCTCGACTATAATGGGGTTGTGTCAGACTACGCAAATGTTAGAAAATGACTGTATATGATCATAAGTAGAAGCACGTGAAGGTACGTATTAACATAATTCTCTCTCCCTCCCTCCCCTACCCTCTCTCTCTCACAAACACACACACACACATAAACTAATATTAAAATACATTTAAGAGGAGATTGTTACCATTAGTTTTCTAAGCAGCGTATTGACAACTTATCATTTAAGACAACATATTGACCACTTATCATCAAGACAATGGGCTTATAAAAATAGCTTTTCACGTGCACGCTGTCTTGATGATTGTGGGCAATACGCTGCTTTGAAACCAATGGTAACAATCACCCCTTTATGTAAGCTATAGTAAATAAATACAGCTCTTATTCCCGTAATAAAGCACCTTATTTTTAATTCCCCAATTTACTAAATAACTACGAATATATATATATATATATATATAATATATATATATATATATATATACTTATTGAAAATAAAAATGCAATGAAGAAAGCACAACAATACTCATTTTTGACCGGCTGTGAGGGCTGTTGATACAGCCTTTATTTGGGAACCAATGTACATATTCATCTGTGTATGTAATTAATTACAGAAAATCACAAGTACATTTTATCTTGAAGTTATCATCCAATATATATATATATATATATATATATATATATATATATATATTATATATATATATATATATAATTTCTTTTTTTTTTTCAACTATAGAATAGAATAATAATAAAAACCTGATAGAACCCACAACGTTTTCGATCGTCATCACCTGACTAATATTTAAAAAAAGAAGAAGAATACAAGCCTATCTGAGATATTCTTCAATGCTATATCCCCTGAGGATCGAAGGCGTGAAAGTCTGAGTCATGAGTTTTTATTATGTTTTATTATCCTAATTTACTGCTTAAAATATATGTTGATATTACTCTGCCTTTTCGTGCATAGAACTGTGTATGTATATTACTGATTAAAAACGTTTTCGGAGTTGAATTTTAACTACAATTATATATATATATATATATATATATATATATATATATATATATATATATATATATATATTATAATATCTTATTATAATGGAGATTGTGTATTTTTTCTGTCTGTACCGAAACTATATTAACTACTCAAGTCACAATTCCCTTCGTTATTTACATCACATTCTCCATGATTTTATTTTTATTTTAAACCTCAATTATTAAATAAAATTGTCTTCACCTTTTTATTAGTGTTGTCTATATCTACATACTAATAACATGCTATTGTATTTATATATACAAAAAAATAGCGGTTTGAAGTGTGAATGGGAAGGCTAATTTGCATATTGATATTAAAATGTGATTTTATTGAATATGTGCTTAGTATTAATTGGTTTCTAACTGTTTGGTTTTTATTTTAATGAATATAAGCAAAAAATCTCTTCAATGAATCTTAAATGAAATCCATTAACAAGAAAAAATAACTGTCATTTTATTCTTTACTTCCTCTTTTAACTAAATAGTTAAATAAGTAAAATTCAGCAATGAAAGACGGGAGTGATGGAAGAGTAAGTTTCATTTCTATTTTCTATTATACCCCACTCTGTTATATATCTTTTGTCTGCCTCTAATTTAATACGATATTTCATTACATTAAAACTTAAATACTTGCACCCGGAGGGTGCATATATTTACTAGTATATATAAAGTGGATGATATCAAGTGTTTACTTTGATAGGATCAACTAAAAATTTGAGAATTCAACCGTACATTATAAAGACTAGCGTATATACTTTTTACATATACAGAGTATTATGAATAAATAAATAAATAAATAAAGGATATATACCTTTAGAAAATAAATCTATTTCAACTGCCGTTCATCAGTTGTTTTTATGATTTCACTGTCGGTCTTAGGAGTGTAACAAACGGGTGTGTATGTGTGTGTGTGTGTGTGGTGTGTGTGTGTGTGTGTGTGTGAAACGTTTATAAAAAAGAGAGTCGCTCCATTTTTAAATATATCCGTGTGTATGTGCGTAACAAGTGTATATGTTACAACTTATTAACAAATCTAAAGGTCACAAAAATAAAGAAGAATTTACTTGTAGGGTCAGGTTTTTATTCCGTGTCGCCATCTGACCGACTTCCTATAACTACTTTAATTACTTGACCAATCGTTAACTTTTTCCTTAAGTATATCCTGCACTAATAAACCCAATGGGCTATTTCTGGAATATTCTGTCCAATAACATTGACGCCGGTACAAGACACGAAAATTTAGTAGTCAGTCATACTGTCAACTTAACACTTACATTTTGGCGCCCAGAAAATTTGACTTATCTGTTTTATCATTATTTTTATCTACTTATCAATCCCGATCGGCATCTACCAAATCTACTAAGTCGAAAAATAGAGAAAAATTCATTTATTCATCATAGACATTGCAGTCTCGGAAGACTATATAGTTCTTGTGTTCCTGAAATTACAGCGCCCCCTGTGACTGTAAAGTCCAATGTTCGAAAAACATTCTCGGCCACGGATGTCGCATGTAAAGACTGTCCATGAAGATGTTGATGTGCCGGTGATTTGTGCCGCTGCTTTCTTCTGGACCTCCTGACTTCATGGTGTTTGTACCAGCGTGGCTCCAGACATGAACAGTCCGCTACGGAGAGCCTGCCGCCACCGAGGGCGGTCTTGAGCCAAATTTTCCCAGCTGGAAGGGGTAATGCCAAAGCCCCTGAAATCGTTCTTGCAGAATGATCTCAGATGCTTTGGCATTAGAGAAAGATACGTACTTGTATAAAGGTATAGGTATTTTATGTTGCTTAGCTTTGGTTTGGTTTGGTTTCCTTGTTTAATGGCATATCAATCTTTGTGGGTTATTTGATACTAAAGCCAACCTTGTAGAAGAACAGTAGCTGTACTATCTAATCCATAGTTGGGGGATAGTGGGGTTCATACCTTTCCCAAGGGTATTGGTCATGAATTGAACATAATAACGCCCCAGGAATTTGAACTGGCTTACTACGATGTCGCACTCCGGTACATTAGCCACTACGCCACAGGGAACCCCTTATGTTGCCTAATGTCAATCCATTTATGAAAGTAGATCATAATAAGATATATAACTTTAGTTACTGGAGATCCGTTTCTCAGACAACATATCCTTGCTGCACTGACAGATGTAAGATGAGGATTATTGAGACACGTCGTGTAATGGTTATCGACGACCCGAGTTCAAATCCTAGACGAGGCAGTTTGCATTTCACATAGCGCTAATACCCTTAGGAAAACTATACATCCAACTATTCTTCCTCCAGCTATGGTTAAATAGTAGGTCTGACATGGCTCTTTAAACTAGGTCAAGCAACCAGTCTAGGAGAAAGAAAACTCTGAATTCAAACCTGTTACTCTACATAAAAATATACCCTGTGTAACAGCCTATTCGTGTGGAGGGGTTGGTGTATATGTATTCCTTGATGCCTGTCGCAATATGCTTGTGGAACGAGGAAATTTTGTTCCTCCCGGCGCATGGATCGTTGATGTCAGAGTAGGATATATAAATATATACATAAAAGGGGATTTATGGTGATAATATGTTACTTAATCAATTTCCTTACTGAAGTGAGTTCGATCCCCACTGTATGCACCCACTGTGTCAAAGTTAGCTTAGTCCAGCAAATATCTGCAAAGCAGATATGATATTACTCAGTTTAGCGTGCTGTGTTTTTAAGTCATTGAGTGTGTGCTTGTCGCGTGAACAATTTTCCAGCATACTAAATTTGACTTTTACCGAGCGTCACATCACTATTACCTTGTCTCTATCTAAGCTGAACTTCATAAATAAACATAAATGCATAGCAATGTATATTCATGTTAGGACACAATATGTGCGTAGATGGATAAAAAAAGGCAGATCAATAAGTCCGTAGCCTGACACGCTGAATTTTGTTCTGAAGATTCAGTGAACAATATTCAATCTCTATGATTAATATTTATCACAGAGCTAAGTGGGAAAAGGAAGAGGATTATAGTAAAAAAATTACTGTGTAAAGTAAATTATTTTAATATAATTAGGTTATCTTTTCCCTCTCTTCTCTCACTGTATATATATGTACATACATAAGAGAGAGAGAGAGAGAGAAGAGAGAGAGAGAGAGAGAGAGAGAGAGAGAGAGAGAGAGAGAGAGAGAATTAATTGATTGATAAAAAGATTGCGATAGGTAGATATATACTCAAATATCTATGAATAGACTGATATAGAAAACTAGACAGCTAGAGGTGAATAGGGGAAGATAGATAAATATATAGATATGAATAGACTGAGATGAATATGGTGAGATAGATACCATCGCCGGTATTGTAATTGCAAGAAATCTGCTGAATGAAATTGGAATTTATATATAGAAAAATCAAACTAAATCAGCACTAAAACACAAACAGAAGAAAATGAAATGAAATTTGGCTAGAGAGAAACAATAATGGGATGTAGACATTTGGATGAAAGTGATATTCATTGGTGAATCAAGAATCTTCATTAATCAAGGCGATGATCTTGGAACTCTTCTCTGGTGCCGATCAAATGAAAAATATAATCCAGTAAATGTGCCACGTCATTTATGATATGGTTTCAACTACTGTTAACTGCCATTCGAGAAATTTAAAAGAACTTTGATAAAGAATATTGTTTAAATTAGTGAAATCCATGCATGAAATAATTAAGACAGTAGTTGTAATTAGTTCTTAAGTTTTAAGAAATCGAAATTGTATGTGGAAAACGGAAGTACCAGTTCCATTCATTATTATTTGTCCTTAAAAGGGTGGCAGGTTCTCTTTCTCGGAGCTAACATCTGACTGGAGTCTTGCGAAGTTTTTATTGACAAATAAATATGACAAAACCGGTACTTAAACAATTTACTTCCGTTTTCTTAAGATTCAAGAAAAAATTACAACAACCTGTCATAAAATCTCGAATAGCAGCAACTAAGTTTTAATTCTGATTTTTGTCAATAAATTCTATCATACTTTCTCCATTCTTGGATTATTCCATAATATTTTCCTCTGCATGGCTTGGAACAAAATTATGACATTAATTTGATTTACTTAATCTAGTTTATTTAAGGTATATTTTATGAAGCTAAAATGTTCAACTATTAAATAATAATGTTTTGTGTCGTATCTGTTATTAGTTTATTTACGGCTAAATAAAAAAAAAAATTGAGGGTAACACCCTCGAAGTGTGTTAATTACATAATTTTACCAGTGATAGATAGATAGATAGATAGATAAATTATGAACAGACGGAGAGTCAGTTTATTACCTATCTGTCGCCGTCTGTTTATCTATCTATCTATCTATCTATCTGTTCATCTGTTTGTCTCATCTATCTATATATAGATAAATTTTATTACCTATCTGTCACCATCTGTGTATTATATATATATATATATATATATATTATATATAATATATATATATCAATCTATTTATCTATTATAGATAAATAGATAGATAAATAGATATATAATGAACAGACGGTAACAGATAGGTAATAAACAGACGGGGATAGCTCGCTAGATAGATAGATAAATAATGAACAGATATTTGATAGATAGATAGATAGATAGATAGATAAATAAGGAAAAGACGCAGATAGATAAAACTTTTTCTGTGTTGTAATCTAGCCATATGCATATGAGAAGTAACTGTATTTCTTAGTAACTTTGAGCACTGTTTGTAGATTGTCAAGAGGCACGATAAGAAAGTGTTTGTTTAATTCGATAAAAGGTCTTGATACATTCCTCTTTTGGTCGATGAAAAAAACTGGGTCTTTGCAAAAATATTAGAGGTGTGTGCATGTGTGAGAAAATATAGGAGTGTTTGTATGTGTTTATGGGCGCTTATTTTCTTTTTTCTCTTTTTTATATGAGTTCGTAGATTGAAGATGAACTATATATTATATATATATATATGAGTAAGAAAAGGTGGAATGAAAACATCACACAATGTTGTTAAAGAAGAAAACAATTTATAATATAATCATAGCTGATATTGATCAATATTTCGATTTTACAAAAAATCATCATCAGAGCTCATTCACTCCCGTAGTTGTTTGGGTCGGAGAGGAAAGTCATTTTGACTTTCCTCTCCGACCCAAAACAACTACGGGAGTGAATGAGCTCTGATGATGATTTTTGTAAAATCGAAATATTGATCAATATCAGCTATGATTATATTATAAATTGTTTTCTTCTTTTAACAACATTGTGTGATGTTTCATTCCACCTTTTTCTTACTCATATTGTCGGATTCATTTCCTTTCTTTTAACTTATATATATATATTATATATATATATATATATATATTAGTAAATGAAGAAAACTCTAAACTTGCTTCATTACAATAATTTATTTCAACCGTATTAATACGGCATCTTCAGGTAATCACAAGAACATGACTCTTACGTCATGTTCTTGTGATTACCTGAAGATGCCGTATTAATACGGTTGAAATAAATTATTGTAATGAAGCAAGTTTAGAATTTTCTTCATTTACTAAATATCTTGCTCTGTCCTTTTACTCACTGGTATTAGGTACATTGAGCTCTCCTTATGGTCTACCTGCATCAGCTTGGTTTAAACCACACATGGAAAAGACCCTAACTACGGAAAAAAACTATATATATATATATATATATATATATATATATATATATATATATACGTTACTAGGAGAGGAGAAAAAAGTTATATATTTAGTCTGTTGCTGGCAAGATGACCCTGTCTACTCTCTCAACATTATTCAACAAAACGTGTTTGGTAAATTTCTGCCTACACGTACAGGTGACCCCCAACAAAACAGAAGCCAAATTCAGTTTGATAACCCTGTATATATATATACTATAGACTACCAGCACAAAAAAAAAAAAAAACAAAAACAAGCAACACAAAAAAAACCAAAAAAAAACAGAACCCAAATTCTGTTTTCTTTTTTGCGGGGGGGGGGGGGAGGGGAAGGTCACCCTGTATTTCGTTACAGAGGTTTTGGGCTTTGTTAAAAATTTTTTGAATGTTGGATATGTTGAACGTTTCATGTTAGAATGGAAAAAATTTAAGGCTTATTAAGACTACACTACAGTTCTTCGTGTGGGCCTCGTGGTTAGAAGGTTTGGTATAGAAGATCATCGGTAGGGAGTCAGTGAGATCCATCCTGATTGGTTGGCCCAAATTTGGGAACTCGTGCCCACAGCCAGTTCTACTTAATAAAATAAGTACGATACTTCCTTGGGTGGCACAAAAATCTAAAACATTTGAAATAAAAATCTCCTGCAGTGCATGACGTCATTTTACAAATTAAACTCAAAATGGTTTGCAACAAGCCAGCAAATGTTATGGATACTGTAATATATATGTGTTGTGTTTACTCAGGAGCAGGATGGGACCAAGGTCGATTTTTTTAGTTATAGCTGATTTTTAATTCAAAGTTTCCAAGGCTAAACGATCCAAGTCTGCCCAACTCATGCGTGCCACACACACACACACACACACACACACACACACACACACACATATATATATGTTTCGTACTAACTACCACCACCACTTTTTAAGCTACTACTCGTTCTTCTATAAAAACGAGGCACTTGGAAAAAAAACTTAACATCGTTTCCCCACCTGATGATGGCTGATAAACCAGCCGAAAGCGCTCGAATAAAAGGATTTTGGTGACTATTACAACTTCTCCACCCAAACACAAAAAAAGATCGCAAGAAAAATTGAAAGGACCATGAAAAAAACTCCTCAGACTTGAATTGTCTGTGGCGTTTAACCGAACTTGTCTAAAAGAAAAAATGCTGCCGAAGTATACATATATATATATTATATATATATATATATATATATATATATATATATATATATATATATATATATATATAGCTAAAGGAGCTAAAGATCCAAGTTTGTCCCCCCCATATATATATATATATATATATATATATATATATATATATATATATATATATAATACTAGAAGGTACTTTGAACAGTTTTAAACTCCCTACAATCACAGTACCAACTTCTCGTTCGCCAAAAAGAAAAACCTGATTAAAAGCTAAATACTAAATCCTTGTCTTTCATTTTCATAAAATATGTTCCCAACAGGATCTGCTACACACACACACACACACACACACACACACACACACACACACACACATACACACACACACACACACACACATAAGAAAGTTTGGTATACCGTATCAACTTATAACTAAAAGACCAGGTGTTATTCAGATGCGAAATTTACATACACCTTGACATTCTTATTACTAAGAAACACACCAAATTTGTCTGAATGTTTGAGATGAGGCTTGAAGATTAGTATTATCTACGTTATTCGGACTATTGTCCCCATCTTCATTGTTATTTGTACAAGATTTCGGCCGATATGCCCTCCGGCCTCCTTCGGGTATTTCTTGTCGGACTCGGTAACCTTCTCGGACTCAGGAAACTTCTTTTCGAACTCGGGAATTTTCTTGTCGTAATCGGGAGCCATCACGGAACTTCGAACTTAACCCTTTATTTAGTCCACGGGGGTATCCTGTTCTCATTCTGCTAACCATAGCTGGAGTAGGAGTTGTGTTAATTAAGGCAGTTAGAAAAATAATTAACACAACTCCTACCCCAGCTATGGTTAGCGGAATGAGAACAGGATACCCCCGTAAAACATTTAATTTAACGATTAATAATAACTCAACATATATATATATATATATATATATATATATATATAATATATATAATATATATACATTTTTAAATCAGTATTTAATTTTTCGTATGTACAAAAGAATTTTAGAAAAAAGAAAGAAATTGTAATACGAGCAATTGTAAGTATATAATTCTTAGCATTTTATTGTTACATTTTAATACGGTAAAAAAAGAAGGAATTAAACGGATACATTTCATTTCTACCATATGAAATCTACAGGCAAGTAAGCTCGCTAAACAAAATAGAATTGTTTTAAAAATGTAAACAACAAAAAGAAACTATTCTTAAAATAAACGAATATTAAAATACACTAATTCTT
>CM042137.1:25161948-25221948 GCA_023376005.1 Doryteuthis pealeii
GTGGATACTTATGGATAAGTCATGCTTACAGCAACGATGATCCTGCTCAGTACTTGGATGGGTGACCATTTAGCAACAGCATGTAATGTAAAGAATCTGAAGTCTGTGTGTCAGAATAAATAAAAATCTTGTAATTTAAATAAATTTATTGAGTTAATTTTTTGATTAAAATATTACGTAATTGATACGTTGCCTATAAATTATGTATGGTAGTGTAAAATTAAAACCCCCGGTAATTCTGAATCATGAAAAAAAAAAAACGTATAAGTAATTGACAGAACTTAACCATTTACTAACTTTTTAGTTGGTCTCTGATTAGCCAGAGCCAAGTGTGAGTACAGAAAGATAGTTAGAAAGTCAATTTTGGCTGGGTAACTGAACGGAACAGATGCCGCCCGTGGGGAATTTCCAGCGCGTGTTGTTCTTACTTGGGGGGAATAAAGCCATCTAAAAACAATATCAAGTCTTGTGTTCGTTACTAAAAACAGCAACTGACACAAAGATGAGATGTCTCAAGAAATCCTAAGCAGAAAAGATCAGAAGCCCAAATTGCAGAAAGACCACCCGCAATGAACCATCCTTGAAGATACGTATTTTAAGATGGTATGAAAAGAAGAAAGGGTTATACAACAAAGTGAACCATCGTAATTTCTTTGGGACATGCACTTTTCTTATGTATTCCATATTTTCATAAAGAAATTTAGCGTTAAATTTACGTTGCGTGAAGGTCTGTTGTGTTGTACACAATCTCACCCTATATTTCAACATGCGCACGTGTGTATCGTTGATATCAAACTGGGTACATTTGTTTGAGACTTAACTCATACATCCATTCGTGAGTTCAACTGAACACTCTAAGCAACTATTCTATTTGTAAACGAATGGTAATTGTTTTATTTTTCAATTGTTTTATTTTACAATAATTTCATTTAAATTAATTGAACAAATCAATACATGAATTAATAAATACTTTCTCAATGAGATAAAAAAAATCCCGCATTTAACTGATACAAAGAAAATTATTGACTGAAAGACAATCATGTTAATTGATTCAAATTAAATTTCTAATTGGTAAGCGCACTTTCAAGTTTAAATCAAAATTAAAAACTCTCAAATCAGTCACCTTTCATCATGAACTTTTTTTGTATCTGTTCAACTCGTTCTTCTCCAATTTTATTGGACGAGATGCCACCCAGCATCATTTAATGACGTATCTTTTGATACTTTATGATCATATTTCATTTATTTTGAATTATTTAAAAAAATCTTTAAAAATTTCCAAACTTAAACAAAATAATAGCAATTAGAAATGCCACAATATTATGTTTCAAAATATCTATAGTTTGCTATATACATAAGTAAAGAATACTTAATATCATTGATAGAGTATGTATATCTAAATTAGAATAGCAAAGACATGAAGTCAACAGCACTGGCCTATGTTATTTCTAAACCAAGTGCTTGAAAATTGCATAGACGAGAAAAATTACCTTCCGAGCGCCATTGACTTCATATCTTCACGACCCTAACTTATATATATATATATATATATATATATATATATATATATATATATATATAAAGGGTCGATAATAAAACCATGTGTTTAAAACGGTGTAAACTTAAATAATATTCATTAGAAAAAGTTACGATGTCACTAAACTTAAACAAACTATATTTATTTTATTTCATGATTAAAATGAAGAAATTTCTCTATTTTATGGTGTTTTATTCATAATTAAAATTAGACTATTTTTCCCACTAAAAAATAACAAATCCCGAATTCTATATAAGAGAAAAAAAGGAAGCTATCTTTTGACGACGGTAAATCTCACTCTCCCCTCTCTCTCTCTCTCTCTCTGAAATTCTCTCTGTCTCTCTATCCATATTTCTCTCTCTGTGTCTCTCTCTGAAATTCTCTCTGTCTCTCTATCCATCTCTCTGTCTCACTCTCCTCCCTCCCCCACTCACTCTCTCTCTCTCTCTCTCTCTCTCAAGATACACTTGAATGAGGCTTATTTTTCAACATAGTCTTCCTTGCGGTTCACAATTTCTTCCATCGGTGTTGCAGTCTTTGATCCAATGGTTCAAAAAGACGTCAACAGCAGATTTGACATCAGCGTATGCATTTTTCAGCCTATGGACTTTTCAGCCTATCCTCGTAAACCGAAAGAGGACTTTCCAGAGTATTTCAGAAACTGGAAAAGACTCTACAGGTAAGTATAAATCTCTTAAAGGAAAAGACTAAAAAATGAAGGCGACTGAAGAAGAAACCAAGGCGCCACAAACTTACGTAGCCTACTTTTGTTTGATGATATTAAATGGATGGATTGTTTTCTGGACAAAACTCGTATATTTACTCTGTTGTGTGTATAAATTCGCTCCGCTGCTTGGTTGTCGCTCATATTCATTTAAATCAAATGTATAATGTCCATTAAGCAAATGAGACATAACACCATGAGACATTTTCTTTACATTTCTTTTATTCATTGTTTAACGTGCCGACACGATAGATCGGTGAAAAAAGAAAAAATATAAATAAAAAAAGGAAAAAAAAAAAAGGAAAAAAAAAAAGGAAAAAAGACAAAAAAAAAAGACACATGGACTCAGAAAATAATTTCCTATGTTTTGTATCTATTCATTTAGGCTGGTGTAAGTTGGTACGTATATATATATATATATATATATATATATATATCTATGTATATATATATTTATATATATATATATATTATATATATATAATATATATATATATATATATATATATATATATATATATATATATATATAATTGAAATGTACGAATATAACTATACTGGCGTAAGAGATGGTGAATATAACTATACTACCCGTAAAAATGACTGGTTTATTTATATCTGTATCATTTGTATTTTGCTGCTGAATTATTTACGTCTTACTTTTCCAATTTTCTTTTTTCATGAGCTTTGACGGTTTTACAGTCGCCATCTTCCATACATATTCAAAATCAATACTTTTGCTGTGTTTATCATTTATCTAGATATTAATACGCTTGTTCCTAATTCTTCCGTCTGCTTTCATCCTGCAACACCCTCTAGTTAAAAATGAGGGTGTCCAAATCGCCCAAGATGCAATACTTCTGGTTAAAAAATGAGACAGTCCAAATCAGCCTAGATGAAATACAAAAAATATACACCCTGAACTTATTCTATATATTTTGCATCTGTACCATTGGTCAGATAAAAGTTAAGATTGCGAATAATGATTTTCAAAGTAGGCAGATTTTCCTGGAAGGTTAACGCAACACTATAATCCTCTTTTCAATGTGGTCCCTTTTTTGGAAGGTTAGCGCAACACTAAGTTCCTTTCTTCAATGTGGTCCCGTTCCTGGAAGGTTAGTGCAACACTATATTCCTCTCTTCAATGTGGTCCCATTCCTTATTAATCTAAATAAATAAATCACTTGCTGGTTCTATCAATCTATCTATCTATCTATCATAAGGCTAAAAGTAGAATATAATATAATCTTATTATAATGGAGATTCGGTGACTTTTTGTCTGTAACTGAAACTATACCACTACTCAAGTAACAATTCCCTTTGCCATTTACGTCACATTCTCCAAGATTGTATTTTGATTTAAACCTCAATTATTAATAAAATTGTTTTAAATTATTAATACCGTTGGTCATATTATCATATCAATAACAGGCAATTGTATTCATATATATAACAAAATAATAGTTTACAGTGTGAACGGGAAGGCTAATTTGCATATTGATATTTAAAAAAATTGATTTTAATAAATATGTGCTTAGTATTATTGATTTCTAATTGTTTGGTTTCATCTCAATGAATATGAGGAAAAATCTTGGGGATAAATCTTAAAAGAAACATATTAACAAGAAGAAATAACTGTAATTTTATTCTTTACTTCCTATATTAACTAAATAGTTAAATTAGGAAAATTTAGCAATGAAAAACGGGAGTGAAGGAAGAGTAAGTTTCAGTTCTATTTTTTGTTTGTTTATACCCTCTGTTTCAAATCTTTTTATCTGCATTCTTGTTTAGTTTCATTAGCCTTTCTAATTTATTATAATATTTTATTACATTAAATCTTAGATACTTACACCCGGAGTTTGCATATATTTGCTAGTGTAATATAATATAACATAATATATATTATATTATATTATATTATATTATATATATATATATATATATATATATGTGTGTGTGTGTGTGTGTGTGTGTGTATGTGTGTGTATATGAATTGTGGTTATATGTAACAATCTACTGACAACGCTCTCGAATCTCATTAAAAACAAACTTACCGACATAAAAAAGGATGTTTTTGCAGCAAACCTGGTTTCTCATATGAAATGTGTCTATGCCTTACACATGTGCGTGTGAGTTTTCCGATTTATTTCCGAAGAAGAAAACAACGAAAGAAAGAAACAAACTGACATTAAGTAAATACTCTCTATATTCGACGTTTATCACCATGAACATTGTTCCGTCTGTGATTTACATTAGGGAGAGAAAATGCTCACAGGCTCTATAGGGACGGCAGTGTTATTAGGTACACCAGTCACTTCGTTGGCATAAAACGAAAGAGAGAGAGAGAGACTGAGAGAGAGAGAGAGAGAGAGAGAGAGAGAGAGAGAGAGAGAGAGAGAGAGGGGGGGGAAGGGTTGCAGGGCGGAGGGAGGGTTGGATATTATTAAAGGTACATTACTTTTATGAATATGAAATGAAATAACCGCCACAGGAAAGAACAAAAAATTAAAACGATACTGCAGAGACGGTACTATGAAATGGATTGCATTGACTTCTTAGCATTTTTTCAAAAGCATTCCGTCTGTCGTGACCTCAGCGAATAAGGACCTATTAACCTTTGACTTGAAGTAGTTAAAAGTGCGCGACAGGTCTTAAAAGGAGGGTTGCCCTTGTAACAGCTACCGACAGACAGATAGACAGAACGAAAGTGAGGCTAACGAGTGAGAACAATTGATATCAAAATATAATATAGACATATACTATAAGTAATTTGGTATTAGATGATCATATTAATAAATCACATATATATACACACACACATACAGAAATACAAACATTATACAGGCCCCCATCGTGTAATGGTTATCATCATTGACAATGGACACGGTGACACGAGTTCAAATCCTGGACGAGGCTGGTTGCCTTTCTCATAGCGCTAATACGCTTGGGAAAGGTAATCATCCAATTATTCTCTCTCCGGTTATGGATAAATAGTCGGGCAGATGGGCTCTTTATACTTGGGCTGGCAACCGTTCCGTGATGGCTCCCGATTACAAGTAGGTTCCCCGAGTTCTAGAAGGCTCCCAGTCTGACAAGAAATACACGAAGAAGGCCGGAGGGCACATCGACCGAAAGGTTATCCAGATAACAATAAAGGTGAGGACAATAGTCCGAATAATTCAAATAACAGAAATTATTCCAGCGTGTTTTCCATTGTTCAAAGAACCCCTTAAACTTTTTTTTGATATAGTGTGAAACTGTGTCACTGTATTTCTTTCAGTCCACGTCCTCAAATCTTAACTTTGAGATGAATTTTCAGTTCAGGAAATTAAAAAAAAGACCCAAAAACAAAAAAAACAAACAAAAAAAAACAAAAAAAACCCCCCTCCAAAAAAAAAACAAAAAACGTCGCACAGATCTGGATCTGGTGAATATAAAATATACCGCACTTGCACAAACCTGTGTTTTGCCCAAAAAACTGCTGTTCAAAAATGTTCGTGACTGGTTTCATAAATTATTTTCAAATTGTTACTGACTCGTCTCGACGTCTAGATATCACTTCCTTATTTTTATTAAGTTACCCAGATATGCAAACATCTTCATCTAAATTTCAAATTAAAAAACAAACGAATAATTAAAGAGATCGTTATAGTTTTCGGTTCCATTATATATATATATATATATATATATAGTCCTGTGTTCCTCTGTATACCCCTTTGGAAGGTAATCAGCCGTTGGTCATCTTGCCCAGTTCGTATTTTGCTGTCGGATCATATATAGGAGTCACTGTTAAATCAATCTATCCAGATTTCAACTAAAGACCACCCCCATTATTTATCTATTTATTCCTTCATCTTATCTTCCTATTTTATTCTTTAATTTTATTTTACATATTCTATTTTTTCCCTCAACCACTGATATATACATTTTTCCAAATTACACACATATATATATATATAAGTAATGTCTGAAGAAGATATCAGAAGATCTGAAACACGTGTCGCAAATGTAAAATAATAATAAAAAAAATTTTAAAAACATAATCCATTTTGCGAACTTTCTTTTTTTATAAAATATTTAATTTTTCCCGTTGGACCCATAAAAACTTTATATATATATATATATATATATTATATATATATATATATATATATATATATATATATATATATACATGTATATATATATATATATATATGCATGTATCCACACACATACACACATACATATACATACACATGTACACACACACACACACACACACACACACACACACACACATATATATATATATATATATATACATACGTGGAAGCGCGTGGTGTAATGGTTAAGTCAAATCCTGGACACGGTAAGTGCATTTTCACTTAGCTAATCCCTTGGGAAAGGTATGAATCCAATTCTCCCTTCAGCTATGGGTAAATAGTAGGACAGACTGGGCTCTTTAATCTTGGTTAGGCAACCGGTCTAGGAGAAGGAAAACTCTGAATTCAAACCTGTTGGACTCCGCTTATGAAATTGACCTTGTGTAACATCCTGCTCGTGCGGAGGGGTTGGTAAATATATATATATATATAAGAGCACACATTGAGCCCTGCAAACTACGACAGTTAAAAAAAACTTCTCGTAAGGAAGATTTCTTCTCCAGATTTTGGATTATATATATATATATATATATATATATATATATATATATATATATATACTGGGTGTTCGGGATAAATTTGACTTATTCATATTTGGTTATTTTCTCCGTATGTTGGAGGTATTGACGCACACTAGGCATCCTTTAAGAGCTTGGTCCCTTCTTCATTCATATACGTGATGACGGATAGAATGGATGACTGGAACCCACCTGAATAATAGAAGAGAATAACTTGTGCCATGATGATTTGCACCGGCCATCAAAATAAGGAGATTATGGTTGCTGCCCAATGCTCTCTGAACACTGTAAAAACAATCAGGCATGAACTGGAGAATTGCAATGGAGACTACGAGCCTGTAGATAGAAGAAAGCAACATAACAGACGATCTGATTGCGTTCGTACAGCAGAAATACTCAGAAATCTGCAGAAGCAAGTGTTGGAGGATCGTCAGATGTCTACGTGGAGTTGGTAAACACTGTAGTCAAGCCCTGAATAAGAAGGGTAGTCAATGGTAGGCTATATGTATGGCAGCAGGATTCGACCCCCTGCCATATCTCTGGGAAAAGTCAAAAATGGTTGTCGGCGAATTTTTATGACTACACCAGTCCCAATGTTTGGCCTCCGAACTCCCCAGATCTTAACCCCATGGATTATTATGTATGTGACGCTGTTGGGAAAGACACCAATCGCCATGCCAGTACTACAAAAGCCTAGTTAATCGACAGAATTAAAGTAGTTTTTGAGAACCTTCCCAGGGAAACTGTAACATCAGCTTGCTCCAGGTTCCGAAGCAGGATGGAAGCTGTGATCGACGCTAATGGCGGTTACTTTGAGTGAAACTTGTTGACAGTAGTGTAATTTCCGTGCCTGTTGAATTTCTTTACAATCCATTCAATTTCGTAGTTACCAATCACTTTTTCATTTTTCTCATGAAACTGTCAAATTCCCCCGAAACACCCTATATATATATATATATATATAATATATACATATATATATATATATATTGTTACTTGAGTATTATTATTGTCTGGTCGTGGTAATGTGATTCAAAATTATCAATTATATATATAATTCCTCTATCAAAAATTCAATATCAAAAACTCAATATATACCTTTTGCCCATTAGGTTGCGTTCTGAGGATTCAGGCCCCGAATTGGGAAGTCGTTGTCCTAGAGGTGCCCTTGCCCTCTGTAATCCTGCGATGGGATACATGGCAATATAGGTTAGGCGACTGCGCATTTGAATTAACATTACCATTGACTAGATGATTTGACATTCTCCGTTTGTGGCATGGGCTGGTGGCCCAGTGTGTTAAGCCCCCGCTCTTCACGCTGTGGTCCACGAGTTCAATCTCTAGTGGCGGAGATTGTGGTATGCACTGCTGATGAGACCAAAGGAGGTCGAAACAGCTGTCCAGTGCTCCGGATGTCGCAAATGGTGTTTGCCGAGTTGTCTGGTCGTGGTAATGTGATTCAAAATTATCAAATATATATATATACACCACACACACACATATATATATATATATATATATATATATATATATAGAGAGAGAGAGATCCTATTTTGAATGATTCTTTTGTTTCAACCAATCTAATTTATTCTCCATAGATGTACATATTGTAGGATTAGTGATTCGTCTGTTGTTCTCTTTCTTCTTCTCTCAAACCGTTTAGCATAAGTTCTATTTGACAAAGCAGATGTACGTTCCGCTGGAAAATACTGATAAGGATTTTTGTCTGTGACACTGGCGCTTAAGTTTAAAGTCCCCATTGAGGGTTAAGGATGTAGTCAGAATCTTCATTTTCCTGACAAAACCGTTTCCGTACCAGAAGGTTCTTTTATGCAGCCCTGTCACTTACCACTCAATAGTTGAGTTGGTACTTGCAAGATATCTGTTTTATTTTTGTAACATAACAATTATCCCGAGTCAGCCTTTTTTGTATGGTATCTGTAACTAATGACTGCGGGTTGCAGTAACCCAGTCTGAGTAATATTCACGAAAAAAGATAATGTCTACGACCTTCCGGAAGACTTTGAACTCCCACATAGATTTTGAGTATAATATATTAAGATTAGAATATGAATAATAAAACATGTATATGAATCCTCTTTTTTGTCTAACCTAAATAATGAATTAATATTTTTTTTATATTACGCTTAACTTGCGTTGTTTTCCATTTTTTAATTCATTTGCTTTTTTTCTCCTATTATTTCTGTCAAGCAGCATTTCCTCCTTATTTTAGTTTTTTCGTTGTGATTTTCTTTTTTTTCTTTTCTTTCTTTCTTTCTTTCTTTTCTTTCCTCCTTTTTTTCTTTCTTTCTTTTCTTTTTTTTTCCTTTTCTTTTCTTTAGCTTTGCTTGTTTGCTTATTTATTTATTTAGCCATATTTCTTTCTTCCATAACTTTATTGTTTCTTTCTTTTTTCTTTAATCTTTCTTTCTTTCTTTCTTTCTTTCTTTCGCCTTGTTTCTCTATTCTTTGTTTTAGTCTTTCATTCTTTTCTTTCTTTCTTTTGGCATTCCTTGATTTTTTCCTTCCTGTACTAAACCATTCCACAGTTTTCGGATACAAATTGACGTCAGTACTTCTTTTAAGTCTGATTATTTTCGGTAACCCAAGAATGGATGCGAATTACCAATACTTTTAGTATCTTATCCTTTTAAAAACATTCTCAAACATTACGTTATCTTGTTTCTGATCAAATAAAAATTGGACCCTGTCCCATTGAAAAAGAGATCTACTCTCTTACTAAGTATAAAAAGTTGGTTCTCTTCAAAACCCAATACCAAAGGCATCTGGCAAGGCAACGCAAACCCTTCATAACAGCCCTTTATTTTTAATTTTCACAATTTTTTCCTGCACAGTAGACCCAGTAACTTGAAGTGTTTTGCGTGGGTGGGTACGTATATTTTTTCTCACTTTTATATTCAGGTTTATCTCTTATTTCAATGAATATACTTAAAAAAAGGTAATGGAGTTGGTGTGGAAATAAAAGAAGTAGGAAAATAAAAATAAAAATGAGGGACAGGGAAGAAAGATGAAGAAGAAAGTGAAAAAAAAGTAAAGAAGCAACTGCCTACGTTCTGAATCTTCATTGAAGTTTCCACGAAACCATGTCATCTTATATTCGGACTTTAATTCCCTGTTAACAAGTCCAGTTAAAATTCTACGGTTCGTTTATTTTCTTTGGAGTTTACGAAACATTATTGTTTGGTGACGTCGTAATTTAGATTTACAAAATAACAATGAATCCTATATTGTACACACATTGTGAACAGTGGCCGAAGAGAACTACACTCATAGTTATTGAGTCATTCATTCATTCTAACGGTCAACCTGATTAGAGTTATTTCATGTTTAGAGGTTAAGGAAACATTCCCAATTTTTTGTGTAGTTTCTAATTTTTTGTTTTGTTTACGATCCTATTGATTACGAATAATTTTTAAACAGATCTACTTCACTCATAGATGTAATCCTAACAGATAGTCCTACTCCAGGCCAGACTTTGACCTGGAAGTAATGGGAATGAAGGGGCACTCCATATCCTTAGAGCTCCATAACTGAGGCCTCACGGTTAGATGGAGTTTAGTGTCGTACTCTTTTTGGGAGGTCTTACCCTTCTTTAGGAGGATATAGTCATTCTAATTCATGTCAACAGGGCTGAATAATACTAAGCAATGGGGTAAGTGTACGTTGTTATTTATGAAAAAAAACATCACCGATCCAGAACATGAAGATATGAGCAAAAACCGTAAGTTTTCGATGGCGGAATTTCGGTACCTTCTAAAAAAATACTGAAATTGGTTAGAATACTGCGAAGAGTCCTGGATATTTGGTTATATACTCGTTTGAATCGAATATATAATTGGCGAAAGGAAAGAGGGAGTAGATGGGTTCTTACTGGGTTCTGTTTCGTCGGCGGCCATTTTCTTCTGGTTTTTTTCCTTCTGCTAGTCTGAGTTGTCTGTGCTCATTTGGTTGTTGGTAAAAAGGGTTGGTAATAATTAAGCAAATACTTGATTCTTTTACAAAACGTCTTTATTCTTTATTAAAAACCCAAAGCCTAACAGTGTTTTCAATGTGCGGTAGGAAGCTGGCATCTTAGGACAGATGAACGTTACGTCTAGTCCCTTTGACTAACGGCCAAAATCTAACTAACTTAACTCAATTTCCGTTTTCCCATTGGTGGAAGCCGGGGGTCAACTAAAGGCCATTATCGATCAATAATCTTACCCCCTCCGATTTTGGATTTCAACGAATCGCAAGGTTTCGGGTTCGATAGCGGTTCCCACCAACTCAGCACATGAGTAGCACAGCTTCGATTACCTGATCTGTGCGGTAAAGCATTTGGGAGCTGACGGTAAGTGTAGTGCCCCACCTCAGCTAAAACAATATCCCTGGTTTAGAGCTAGCGAAAAGGGGATTGACTCCCTTGCTGTTCAGCTGATCCCGACAATAGGCAAATCCACAGAATTTACTACGTGTTCCTTTCATTGTCGTGTTCTTGTCTTCGAAGAAGACGCGGATAAATTATAGGAGAGCTTGGTTCCGGAGATTCTAAACCTGTGAATACACCTCCTCTATTGGTAGTGGCCGTGAGAGCGGGTTTAGGCTAGTTTTGCCCTTTTCATTGCGCCCCTCGTTAAACTATGCGCCTCGTATCACAGTCGAGGGGATGCGGTTAAATAAAGGATAATTTATCTCTTGTTCAAGGGGAGTGGCCTATGTTAAATCTCCGGGGCAGGGAAATTGAATTTGTAAGGAGTGACCGAGAAAATTTGAACTACGTGCCTAAGTTAATTGGAAAAAAGGATTCTGTTTGAAATCTTTCTTAAAATTTATGAACAGGGGTTAATGTCAGAAAATAAACCTGTCGAATAGATGTGATGAAAGCAATAAAAACAAACATATTACTTGGAATATGTTGCGAGTGGCGTAATGGCCACCAGCGCGGAAAATGGAATCGGTGGGCCGGATTTAAATTATTTGCGTTCACTTGGCGCTAATAACCTTGGGAATGATATGATTCTATCTATTCTCGCCCAGTTATGGGTAACATAGACAGGCCAATGCCTATTGCTGCTTGCTCCAGGCTATGTAACGGAAGAGACATTAGTCCCTACGTGAACTAAGATAAAAAAAAAACAGTTCATATAGGCATCTCTTTATCTGTCTGTCTATCTGTCCGTCTGTCTGTTTCTGTCGCTTTTTCGTGAGTCGCCGTAGCGTAATGGTTAACCTGTTGGACTGCAAGGTGGGAGTTAGAAAAGCTTATCTGTCTGTCTTTCTGTCTGACTGTTTCTGTCTCTCTGTTGCTGTCTTGCTATCTCTCTCTGTCTCTCAATCACTCTCTTTATGCCTATATCACTGTATCTGTGTCTGTCTGTTTGTCTGTCTGTGTGTTTCTACACAAGACTCTAAAATAGACCAGTTAATATAACTCGGTAGCAATATCTTCTCTGCTGAAAGGGATTCCAACATACACATAGGTAACTCATGAACTGATATCTAACGGTTATCGACCATATGGAAATCTGATCTCTATGATAAAATAAAACGGAAATTCTTCCAAGCTGTAGCCGTGTTAGTACAACTGTATGGCTGTACCACTTGGACTCTAACGAAACGTTTCGAGAAAAAGTTAGGAAAACATAACAAATCACTACACACCCAAACCTTCGTGACTTACTAAAAGCCGAAGGAATCAAAAACAGATACAATCACAAACATCAAAAACCCCTACTAACCCCTGAACTAAAAACTGCCACTAAACAACTACACAATAACCCTGACATCACCATCCGCATTGGTGATAAAACCAACATCTACATTATAATGAATAAAACCGACTACAACCATAAAATCCAAAACATACTTAAAGACAAAAAAAAAAAAAAATTTTTAAAACTCACAAAAAATCCAATTGACGATTTGAATAAACAAAATCATCACTGCGAACAATGCAAAGATGGGATCTCAAAAAACTCCCCAAAATAATAGGAGATTACAAACCAGGATATATTTATGGCAAAATAAAACCCCATTATTTTTGCTACTTGGTATGTAGGGGTGGGGATTTGTGAGATTATTGGTCCCTCCGACCAATAATCTCAACAATGCTTACAGCATCAAATCAACCTACGACTTTATCCAAATACTAAAATCCAACCCCCGAATAACTACATAACCGTTTCCTTAGACGTTGACAATCTATTCACTAATGTCCCTGTATTAGAAACAATAAAAATAATGATTAATAAAGTTTACAACCACCCTTCACTACCTCCCCACTACATGCGTGCTGTTTTGAACAAATCCTGACAGCAGCACCCTACAAAATAGCAACTGTAAGGATACTTACATCCCAACACACAAATCATCCAATTAAGACGAACAAAACATATTGGCTACTGCTGTAGAAGTAGGGACGAACGCATAAGCGACGTTATCCTATGAACTCCTACACATGGACACACCACTGTTGGGCGACCAGGAAAAAAATTACATTTAACAGTTCTGTACGGATACTGGACACCGTCTAGAAGACTTATTAAGAGCGATGGCTGATAATGATGGCAGATTGGACTCTTTAGTGTTGATACGTATTTACCAAATCCCTCTGCTACGGATAGGATGTGACGCAAGGTCAAATTTGTTAAGTAGAGTAAAGCTGTTTTGAATTTAGAGTTGTCCTACTCTTTGACCAGTTCGTGTATAAAGCTAAATAACTCAGTTTTCTCTTCTATTCATCCATACATAAAGAGAAAAGAGATGGATTCACGCATTTCTCACGGGCATTAGCGCAAAGTCAAACACAAACAGCCTCATCCAGGATTTGAACTCTCGTCGCCAATTCCATTTATTACAACGATAACCGTTACTCTGGCACACTTCATCTTTTGCATTGGTAGGCAACCAATAGAAAAAAAAAAGAAACAGAACTATGAATGAAAAACCAGGAACTGGAGTCAGCAGCCCGACGTTTTCGTCAAACTCTTTCTGGCAAATACTTTGACGATATTGGTTTTAAGTTGTACCGGCTTCATATGGTTTCACTCTAAAAATTTGTCAGCCAATAGACTGGGAATTTTGTTCTCAATTCGCTTTCTTTCTTTCTTTCTTTCTTTCTTTCTTTCTTTCTTTCTTTTTCTATTTTTTTTGTTTGTTATTTGTTTGTCTTTTGTTAAATTTTTCCTCCATTTTTTCCTCCATTTTTTTCCATTTTTTTCTTCTTTTTCCATGCATTTAACGAGTTTTATTTTTCTTTATCTTTTATTTCTTTTGAACTTAAAACATCTTTTGATAAAAATTAAAAAACAAAAAACAAAACATAAATATGCATATCGTAAAGAGGAGTGACTTACTGCACAGAGAATTGCCAATTTTCCACACAAGACAGAAATAATGGACGAGATAGAATATGAGCATTTTCCAAGAAGATCAAAATGGCAGAACCTTCTATCAGAAGTTTAAGAAGAAACATAAAAACAACTTTGTCATTAGTACTGGTTAGCTACTGATCATTCAATACTGATTGATTAGTATTAATGGCATGCCAACCCGTCTAGATTTATTTTATGCCAAGGGGTTAGAGAATCATGTTCATTGTATGTTTATATTTACATTTTTTGTGTAGTTGATTTTTAAGAGTTTTTTGCACACGGTCCTATTGAATACATTTTTTTAAAAATGGTACCTTAACAGCTACTACCACTCCGGTTCAGAGTAAACCTCGGAATAATGGTAATGCAAGCGTACTCTACACTCCCCAGATCTCCAGAACTGGAGCCTCACCAGCAAATGCGGTTTACTTTACTCTGCAGGGGATAAAGCCAGTGTATTCTAATCCTGGCTACAGGACAGACATTCAATTGTCCATTAGCCAAAAAGTAATGGTACGAATTTATATGAAATTATCTTTTAAACTTTCCTTCGACGTGATTAATTGAAATTTGGAGGCCTTTTTGATATAATCTATATTTCCGGACTAACAAGTAGTTTTTTTTGTCTGTAATAATGAGGGTTAACTCACCTTTTCCAATCTAAAGCTTGTAATCCATTTTAAAGAAAGAAAAGTGTTATTGTCCGCTAGCCAATCAGATGCGCGGTAGAGAATTTTACACTCGTCCAAAAACAATAAAAAATAAAACGTCTGTTAGAGTCTCAAGTTGATGGGGGGGGGGATCAGAGTTTTGATAATTTCTGATAGGGTCAGTATGGCGAGGGAAGTCTGATGTTGAAAGACCCGAAACTTCCCAGTGACCCATGCATACTACATCACTGACGACACCTACCAGCGCCCCAAATGTAGGAGCGTATATTTAAAGTAAAAAAAACTATATTCTATATTTCCAGACTAGCGAGGATTTTTTTGCTATAATCTATATTTCCGGACTAGCGAGTGGTCTTTTTGCTATAATCTATATTTCCGGACTAGCGAGTGGTCTTTTTGCTATAATCTATATTTCCGGACTAGCGAGTGGTTTTTTGCTATAATCTATATTTCCGGACTAGCGAGTTCTCAAATGGTCAACAATCAAACTAAAAAAATGCAAGTTTCGTAAGTGGAACTGCTGTTAATAAAATTAAAGAAACAATGATGTTGTTTGTTGTTGGTGTCGCCGCAAGGATCTTCAGTAATGTTCGCATCAATATCCATTGAATACAACACAATGAAGTTATTAATGAACTTGGAAACCGACAACGTTGAATGTATTTAAAAAAGATAAAATGATAAAATCAATTCTTGCCCGAGAAAATCATTATGAAAAGTCAAATTGGAACGTTAGTCGCTATTTGGTTTTTGTGTATATTAAACATTTTAAATCAGAAACCAATTATCATTTTACCTGAAAGTTATCTTTTCTGGGCCGCAGCGGGTTTCTCATATCTGAAGACACCCAAGCACAATACCATGAAGCAAAAAGTCCAAAGAGAAAGCAACAGTAACAGGGCACCGGCACACAATTAACATCTCCTGGGCCGCCGTTCACATGTGATATCTTTGGTCGATTATGTCTTTCACGCAAAGGCCTTCGCAGTCGCAGAAGGCGCTGCGCTAGAAATTAACTCCTAGACACAGGAAATCTATGGCCTTTTGAGAACGCGATAGCGATACATCTTTTCTGTAACTGTCTCCATTTTAAAAGGTAGTCTGTCCGAACACATTTCCCTCGATATTCTTCCAAATCAAATCTATCAAAGATCAATATTTATAAGGAAATCAACTTCAAAAGTTATTATCTACACAAACCAGGAACAGCTTGTGTAAATGGATATTCATTAAAGTTATCTTAATCTGGTAGAGGCTGTCTTACCACAGTGAGAACTTAATTCAATAAGAATGGTCCGCTGTCCTAACTCGTTAACCATTACACCACGTGTAGTGCCAAATCCATTGGAGGTAAAAGGCCATCCGTTTGGGCATCAGAATGAGAATTGAACTCAATAACAATGGTCCGCTAGCCTAGCTCGTTATTAGACCACACAAAGCGCCCAATCTTGTAGAAGTAACAATGGCCGCTAGCCTAGCTCGTAATTACACCACACGAGGTGCCCAATCTTGTAGAAGTAGTTAGAGAAGTAAAGTGGATTTCAAACACTGGTGTTAATGGATAATACACAACGACTTTGGACAGCAACTTTAATAACTGAGTTGAGTTTATTCAGCCAAAGAGTTGGGCATTTAGCAAATATCAAACTCACTTCAATAGCAAACTGAATTACAAGATAAACTCAAAAGTATAGATATTTACAGAACTTAGCGAAAATAGTGGGGCACCTAGTGAGAATCGAATTCGAGAAACTAGCAATGGTCTTGAAAACTAGGTTGCTAACCACAACTTTATAGATAATCATTTTTATTTTGACTAGTATTTAATCTATTTGATTTTAGTTGTTTTTTTTATTTATCGCTATTGATTTGCATCATTAGTTCTATAATAATAAAGAATAAGTTTTTGATAAAAATCAAACTAACGCCTTCTTTTTGCATCGGGGAAATCTGGTTATCCTTACCAATTATTTTGTCAACTATGCTACGAGAGCAACTGGTGGTTCAGTGTTTCTCAAACCTATTAACCCATTCAATACATTGTTTCCGATATTGTTTTTATTATTGTGTTAACCCCATATGTAGAATAGTAGGGCACTGTGTATAAAGGCTCATAATGGCTTGTCCCTAGGGTCAACATCTGCATAAATGGCGATTGACAGGCTGGAGATCATAGGCATAGAGTTCCAGTGTAGGAACCTGGGAATTAAGATGAAATAGGTCTTTTTTTAAATTTTTATTTTTTAGATAGAGCTACACTCTGATTGGGTGAAAGATATCCCGAGTCAAGAGAAAAAGAGTTGGGGATGTAGTCACACATAAAGCGAAGCAGTTGCACAATCGACATTTAACATTTAGAACCCCCCCTCTTAGGTTTTCGAGCCGTTGGGGGTGGTGTTGGGTGACAGAATAATGAGTTTCTTAAAGAGTTTCTCCTCATTCTAAAATTATGGTAAAGACATTATCCACAAACAAAGGGGTCGGCTCTTTTATGAAGTCTACACTGTAATAAAAGTGAGAGTTTTTAAAGATACAAATACGTGTTTGTCAGCTTCTTTTTTTCACTCAGTATCAAATGTCAACCCTTTGATACCCTCAACAATATACCAAATATTTTATTTGTTGATATTAAAATATAATCTTATTCATATATATATATATATATATATATATATATATATATATATATATACCATCCTCTCCACACGACAAGGTCAATTTCTTAAGCGGAGTTTAATAGGTTTGAATTCAGAGTTTTCCTTCTCCTAGACTGGTTACCTAGCCAGGGTTAAACTGCTCAATCCGCCCTACTATTTGTCCATAGCTGGGAGGAGAGTAGTTAAATTCATACCTTTCTCAATGATATTATCGCTTTGTGAAAATGCAAACAGCTTCGTCCAGGATTTGAACTTGGGTCAACGTGTCCATTTCCTACGACTCTAACCATTATACCACGCACCTCCAACTTATTCTTTTATATACTAGCAAATATATGCACCCTCCATAGGGTGCAAGTATTTAAGTTTTAATGTAATAGAATATTATATTAAATTAGAAAGGTTAATAAAACTAAATAAGAATACAGATAAAAAAGATTTGAAAGAGAGGTGGGTATAATAAAAAAATAGAACACCTGAAACTTACTCTTCCATCACTCGTTCTTATTGCTAAATTTTCCTAATGTAACTATTTAGTTAATATAGGAAGTAAAGAATAAAATTACAGTTATTTCTTCTTGTTAGTGGATTTCTTTAAAGATTTATATCCGAAATCTTTGCTCACATTCATTAAGAGCAAACCAAACAATTAGAAATCAATAATACTAAATACATATTTATTAAAATCAAATGTTTAATATGGATATGCAAATTAGCCTTCCTGTTCACACTGTAAACCGCTATTTTGTTCTATATATAAATACAATTGCATGTTATTAGTATGTTGATATGGCCAATAATATTGATAATGTAAAACAATTTTATTAATAATTGAGGTTTAGATAAAAATAAAATCATGAAGAATGTGAATTAATAACAAAGGGAATTGTTACTTGAATAGTGATATGGTTTCGGTTACAGACAGAAAAAAAACACGACCTCCATAATAACAATAATAATATATATATATATATATATATATATATTGAAATTCCAATATATATATAGTTGATCGACATGAGAGGATGATCGGTAGCTTTCTCTCGGGATTATCGTACAGGTTATAAAAAATAAAATAATGTAATTCTATCAAGTAAATCGATACTCCATAAACCCCCAAAGCCGAGACCTTCTCAAATTTCCTCAGTTGGAAATTATGACCCAGTTAATATGGCCAATAGGAATAATATCTTTATGAATAATTCGGAAAAAAACATTCTCATTTTTGTAATTGCTCGATTCGTCCGAATTGACATTATCATTTTTGTTGGTTTTATCCCTACGTTTCGGCCAATGCATTCTTAAGTCTATCTCAAGGGTATAAGTTATCCAATAGGGAAAGGAAAAGACCCTTACTATAAATAGTTCTCATTCGAGTATCAAAGACTCCTGAATCATATATTTATATATCATCATCATCATCATCATCATATCGCGCACACAGCACGGATATCCATGACAATCTCTCGCCAACCTTCCCTATCACTCATTGCTTCTGGGAGTTCTTCTGCACAACATCCAGCATCCGCACACAGTTGGTCAATGTAGGTCCTTGCTGGGCGGCCCACGTTAGTGTGCCCATATGTTGGCTTCCACAGGAGAACGTTGCTTATGAGTTTGTCCTTGCTTCCCCAGCAGTGTCCTGCATGCCTAGTCCGTCTCACTCGGATGGTTTGCGAGATGGTGTGCAGGTTGCCATACAGCTGCTTCCTTGTGGGGTGCTGTTTCCACGACTTGTTCAAGACTACACGCAGCATTCTTGTGCAGTTCCCATCTAGCTTATTCTCAAGGCGCTTTGTTAGGGTTCAAGTGGTGCAGCCATTCAACAGTACTGATATAACCTCACCCTGGAAGAATTGACGTTTTAGTTTGTCAGTGAGATCGGACTTCCATATGACTGATAATTTGTTTGTAGCCAACCATGCTTTTCCTATTCGTGTATTAATATCGCTCTGTGTGGATGAGATATTACTACCTAAGTAAGAGAATTGTTCTACTGGCTTAAGAGGCTTACTGGCGAGAGTGGAGATAACTCCTTTCTTTTTGAAACTTATGAACTCAGTTTTATGTTGTAGTGACTCAGTCTGTGCCGGTGTATCTGCAAGAAGTGCGAGGTCATCAGCATAGTCTGCATCTCTGACTGTTTGTGCGGGATATCGCCTGCGTCTTGCCGTTCTTAGTGTGAAACCTTTTTCTTTTGTGGTATCTAATGATGTCTGAAGTACATAGTCTAGGCATATCATAAATATATATGGTGCTAATGTATCTCCTTGTAGGACTCCAGCGGCGATGTGAAAGAAGTCTGTGTCGCCATAAGGCGTACCATTGCTTCAGTGCCTTTGTAGAGTATCAACCGTTTCTTTGGGGAGGCCATATATTAGAATAGTAGCGTTGCCTCTAGAATCTTTGCTCGAACTCCTATGATCCGTCGTATAGTCAGGATCGGAGAGGTTGTGGATCGATTTCTGCGGCGTACGTTTTGGTTTTTCCTTAGGATTTTCTCTATTTCGGATCCGATGCGATTAAGGAGGGGAGCATTATATATCTTAGCTGCAATAGCAGTAAGAGTTATGCTTCAGTAGTCTTTAGTAATTCCTAGGTCTCCCTTTTTGGGGAATAGGAGGATGCATCCTTTTGTCCACTTATCTATCTTATTTTGTCTATATACTGCATTACATAGCCTAAGCAGTATGTCATTGAACTTTCCCAGCTTCCATACCTCGGGGGGTATTTCATAAAAGCCTACTGCTTTCCTACCTTTTAGTTTCTTTAAGACTTCGTTGAGTTCTTCTGTTGTACCCTCCCCCCAGTTTGATGTCTAGTTGTCTATCTATGATCTTTTGGGTGTTATTTTCTATGATTTTAGGTGGGTTTCTGGAAGTGGTCTTTCCATTTATGGAGTCTATCTTTTTGGTTGGTTGCCTTTAGCTTTGATCTAGAGGTACCTTTCCTACCGCTAATTTCGTTTACTCTTTGTCATGCTAATTGTGGCTGTCTGTTTTTTACTGATTGTCTGATAATATATATATATATATATATATATATATATATATATATATATATATATTATATATTTAATAAATGTGAATGTCAGTGGCTATTTTCTTAACTTTACTCGTAGACGCCGTACCCTAACATATACTATTTTGGAATCAGGCTGACTTCACGAGCAAATTTAAAACATTTCGGAACGAATCCGGACCCGCAATCTTGAAATCTTAGATTCCAAATTTTATAATTATTATGATTGTTTTTGGCGAATCTTTACGTGATTTTTTGCGAGTCATCTTTTTTCACTATAACAATTTTTATAACTTGGAAATAAATTTGAGAATAATCGAAATGAATTGCGAGATCCAGCGAAAGTCACCCATGAAATAGAAATAATTGTTTTTACGGAAAGTAAGGACCTACGCACATCAAATTATCTATAAATGTCAACAGAAAAATTATCGTTGAATTTTTAAAAGGTAAAGTTAGATATTAATGTAATACTTAGGTACTTGCCTGACGTCTAAGCTCTTTGCCTTCTGGGCAGGTAGGATAGATTAAATCACGTGATCCCAGGGAGCCGTACCCACAAGCAGCACCTATCCTCTCGTCTAAAAGGGACAGGAGCGAGTTAATTCCCCGTTGCCTGAGGCGGCTCAATAGGGAATGTCGAAGTGATCGCCAACTTTTTACTCTGGCCACTGCATGAGCACCCCACGTTAAGGAGACCCGGTATGGTGGAGATCAGGAAAATACTTAAATGCAGCGGTCAATTTTAGTTTATTGTTGCTTATTGCATAGGACCAAAGGAAATCTCCACTAAGGTTGCAACGAGAAAAGGAAAGTATCGCGCAAATGAAAACCCAGTTCAAACGTCAATGTTAACTGTTTGAAAATATTGTTAAAGTTTAATAAAATTTAGTATGTACTCATGAAGTATCATTTTGGGCCGAATGCCCAATCAAGAGCCCTCCATAGGAACTAACTTAACTGTTACCTGATATAACAGCTTTTAAAAAGTAAGCTTAGATATTAATGCAATATGTTTGTGTGTGTATGCGTATGTGCGTTATTCTTTTATTCTTGTCTCTGTTTCTACAGTTTGTTCCAGAAGTATTTTGTTTCACTTGCCCAGTTTTCATCATGTTTTCGCTGTTTACTTGTTGGTAGAATCCATTTTCATTATTTTGGATTGTTCCATTTTACTACTATTATTGTGTCCTATACCGAGGATACTTTCATTCCTCTTACTTTTGGGTTTCATTTAATTTGCTTGTTTGTCTTTGCTGCTATTTTCATTCACAAGTTTCTTCATTCCGTTGTGTTTTCATATATTTTTTCCTTAGCAGTTTTGTATTTTCTGGTAGTTTTTAAAAACATTATTTCTGAAGTCTCATTTCCCAATCAACATTCGTTCTTTATTTCTTTTTTGGTTTCTTATCGATATGGCAAGTTTTTTTCATAAACTAGATGCTTCAAATCGACCGTTGGGATATATTTTATTTACACTCTCCACTTCTGATTTTACTCTTTTTCATTCTTGCTTCCTTAGTTATATGTATTTACCAACCTCTTCGCATAAACAGGATGTGACAATGTCATTTATTTTATCGGAGTTTATCAGCTTTGAATCCAGAGTTTTCCTTCCGCTAGACTGGTTGCCATGGAAAAGTTAAAGAACCCAGTATGTCCTATTGTTTACCCATAGCTGGAGGGAGAATAATTGGATTCATATTTTTCCTAAGAATATTAACTCTATGGCAAATGCAAACAGCCTCGTCCAAGATTTGAACTCGGGTCGCTATGCTACGACGATAACCATTACACACCGAGTGCCTCCTTAGTTATTGTAGCTCTGTCTTCTCTTCAACCATGCTTTTCAAATTCAACTACATATTGTATAAAAAATAAAGAGTTTTTGTATTTTTTTAATGACTCGATATATATATATATATATATATATATATATATATATATATATATACCCCTCCGCACGAGCAGGATGCGACACAAGATTAATTTCTTAAGCGGAGTTTAACAGGTTTGAATTCAGAGTTTTCCTTCTCCTAAACTGGTTAGCTAGACATGATTAAAGAGCCCAGTCTGCCCTGCTATTTACCCATAGCTGGAGGGGGAATTGGATACATACCGTTCCCAAGGGTATTAGCGCTATGTGAAATGTAAACAGCTTTGTCCAGGAATTGAAATCGGGTCGACGAGTCCATTTCCTAGGACTCTAACCATTAGACCACGCGTCTCCACAATATCCATATATGTTGAATTTTGTATGTCAGTGTTTTTGATTCAGTCTTAAACCTTTGTTTCGCCGTAAGTGATTGGACTTCTTGATGTCATGTTTTAATGTGGTATATTTTGAAAAAAGATACAAATTCATTTAAACGAAATTTTCTTCGTGCTCTTATGAAATCCCTCAGCAAAGTATATCAGCTTGATTTTAAATAGTTTCATATCAATTTTTGTTTTTGTTTGTTTTTGTTGTTTTTTTTAGTCGCTTTTTGTTGCTCACACTCATATACATTTTTTTGTTTTAATAATAAAAATGACTATTATTTTGTTTTAAAAATAAAAATATTATGGGCCGATGTAGTAATATATTTTGGGATGTTGAGATAAAAATCGAGCATTTGTGAATAATTCTTCAAGCGCAGTATTCCCATTCAAACCAAACTTAGCGGCGCGTGACGTTTACCAGTTAACTAAACTGAAAAAAGTCATCTGAAGAATTAGATTTAAGGTCGTGCTGGATATCAAAAGAGATACGACGGCACAGTTTAACGCCGTATCAACCAATGGAAAAATGGATGGAAGTTGATATGCAAACAACTATTATGGGGCAGATGTAATAATATACTTTGAGATGTTAAGATAAAAATCGAGCACTTGTGAATGACTGACCGATTGATTTAAAGGCATGTCAACCCACTGTGGTTATTTTGTACCTAGAGTTTTCGGAATTATGTACATTGTATGTTTATATTTACATTTTTGTGTAGTTTATGTTTTTTGCGCATGGTTATATGATATGAAGTATTCCTATCTAATACAAATAATTTAAAAGCATATCCATTTGACCTATTGATGAAATTCTAACATGTACTACTACTCTGGGTCAGAGTGGATCTGGGAGTAATGGCAATGAATGGGTATGTCATACACTCTTAAGCTCTAAAGCCTCGACATCAGATGCAGTTTAATGAAGTAAAAGTGAAGGCAGTGACCAAACATTGTGAAGCTTTAGAGATAGTTTCAAAGGACATTGTAAAGAAATTGGAAGAATTGGAAATTTTAGAAAGATTTTAAATCGGTGGAATTCTTCTCAGAATTTTTGGTTTCATGCAGCAATGAGGATACAGATTAAAAAATTAAAATGTTATCGATCTTTTTTTTTCTATTTTTTTAATTTTTACAAAATATCCACCTTCTGAGTGAGGCAATCTGGAAAAGAGAGAACATAGGGTGAATAAATGTTTGAAAGCTACTGCTTTAGATAAATGAGACCCCAGCAACGTCGAGGTCGTCGTAAATACTGAAAAAGAAAGAAAGAATATTGAATATCTAAGGAGACGTTCATAATTTGGTCCTTATTAATATCCAACAGATGCTTCTGGCGTGATAACACAAAATAACAACTTTATTCAAAATATATAATTATTACGCCAGATACATATCGTAGGACAATATCAAGTTCTAAGTGAATTTATTATCAAATCTATATATCTGCAAATTCATTCTTCTGATTTTTAATCAATATAACGCATTACGCATTGTTTTGAGTTGAGAGTCGTTTTATATTTATAAATAGTATTGTGAGTCATTCATGCTTATGGTCTCAGTCTGATGGGGTGAACAGGAAGTGGATCGATATAAGACTAACGTGTGCTTTTATTTTCAATATCCATGAATAAGAACAAAAGAAAACTGTTTTCATTACTAATAAATCAATCTTCGATGTTTAATTCATCACTTTTGAGACTGAGATGACCATTACTGATTAGCTGATGTTTACGTTGCTTTGTTTTTAGTTCTTTATTTGTTTTTGTTTTTGTTTTTTGTTTTTTTATCTAAGAAGTGCGAATAGCCGTTGTTGGTCAGTGGGATGAAAGAGGCCCACGGGTTTTTAGCCGAAATCGACTGAGAGAAAATAAATTGCATTCACCCCGAGATGAGAAGAATCAGCAAAAAGCTAATATTTATTAGGCAACATGGATTTTGAATTTACTATAACTGATTGTTCCTGAAATTGGCGCGGGAAGCAAAGAACAATTTTCGCTCGGATGATAAATTCATTGTATTAGACATGTACATTAGGTCAGACATGTCAAATACACTGGATTAAAACCAACCAACCAACCAAACAAACAAACAAACAAACAACCAACCAACCAACCAAACAAACACAATAAAACGAGACGAACTTGATCCTGGGTTCTAATCTTGAAGAAAATTAACATTTCTTTCAATGTTTATTTCTTTCTATGTTTACAGCTTAAAATCTCCATACTTTTTAAATACACCTTGTATATTGATTGGCAAATCACTAGAACCTTTGATCATTAAAAAATAAGTATTTGTATGAGAAGAAAGAAAACACTTACAGCATGTGTATGTATGTGCGTGTATGTGAGTGATTTATTTATATAATTATAATAATAATAATAATAATAATAATAATAATACCAAATTACCTATTGTTGCGAATGCCTCTATATTAATCAATATCTTTTGATATCAATCATTCACGCTCGTTGGCTAGCCCCTCTGTCGTTTTGTCTGTTTATGCGATAAAAATAAGTATCGAGGCTGAATCTTTGAACTTTTAAAAAATCTAAATAAAGACCTGTGCACAACTGAGCAATTTATGAGGGAGATTGAAAAAATAATCGGCACTCTTTTTTTTATGGAAGCCGAGCTCATCGTGGATAGGCAGAACAATGACTAATCTGCTGAGAACAAGCTACACCCATCGGTGATAACTTCGCCAGTTCGCCAGTACTAGCTTGCTGAATCTTCTCATCAGTGGTGGAGGTTGACGGGCGTCCTGCTCCCTCTTGATGTGTCACGCTTGTCCGGCCACTTTTAAACTTCTCTATCCACTCATACACACTTTTTACGCTGTCCCCGTATTGTGCTTAATGTCTCCGATTAATTCCAGCCCCTGACACTCTTTCCGATTAGAACAATTCAGGTCACTCCCTTGGCACATACTGATAGTGGAGCGGCCATGTTTACAATGTAACGACAGCAAGCAAAATGGCGTAATCTTACTCAGACATTGATCAGGTGACCACAGCAGTGTTAAATATAAGCATATACACACTGAGGCAGTGTTACTATAATAAAGATATGTTTGGTGAAAGTGCGGATAATCTTTGACTCTCTCTCTCTCTCTCTCTCTCTCTCTCTCAAGATTATTGTCTAGTCATTACCAATTCGAAAAAAATATGAAGCCCCACAATACTTTTTATCTGAGGTTTTTTGACGAAACACAAGATTGTGCAGGTGCAGTATCCTCCATATTGTTACAATTTATAGTGTCATAAATTGTTGACAGACCCTGTAGCTGAATATGGGGACCGTTGGCTTTGAGATCAGAGAGTGGAAATTTACCAGTAACGGTTATAGCCCTCTGACCCCTAGAGGCGCGAATCCTGCGCGTCACGAGAAATACGTGACTAGTTATTTTAGAGAATTAGGTACAACCTGACTTTTGAGCAGAGAGGACGTGCTTATCTCTGCTGGAGTTGATATCTCATTCGCGCGGAAAGACATGGGCTAAATAAAAGCTTGATGAAGAAAAAATATCTTGTGAATTTAATTAATTTCAATGACTAAAATAAGCTCAACAGAAGCCCTTAGAAGAAGGCCTTAGTTAGAAGACAGCAACTAGACGAGATGTCCGCCAGAGAAACAGAAGACAAGAACATGGCGACTAGAAACAGTAATGAAGTTAGCAAGAAGCAAGTACCCCAACCCTATTGCCCTTATGGCAAACCCCAACCCCTTTTTATCGTATGGTTGCTAGAAGGCGGTGACTGAGGGTATACATGTACTGGGAATGATGTTAAACTCTATCTGATGGTGAGGTTCCAGTTCTGGTATTTTTCTCCCATCTCATTTGATATTCCATTTTCATTTTAGTTTACCCAAAACTTCTGTTATATGTAATATGTAATGTGTGAGTAAATGTGAAGTTAATTTAATAATGGAGATTCGATCGGTCTGGTCTCGTAACGAATATACATCAACTGCTTTATGTCACAATGACCTGAGGTAATTGTGTAGTGTGAGTATATCGATGTCAACGAATGAGTCATTTAATTGTATGGTCAAAATCATTAATAAATAGAATAAAGAACAACTCTATATCACATATATTAAGAAATTAACTATACAATATTAAACGTTCCACATTGTTTGTTAAAACAAGTTTTAATAGATACATGTCCGGTATTATTGGTTTATATATAGCTTGTTTTATTCTAATGTTTATTTAAATTTATTTAACATATAGAGTTTTACGAGAAAATCATTTACAAACTAGAAATAGTCACATAATGTTCTACAATAAATGTGAATATGTTTGTGCATTTAACTGTATCCGATTTAGGTTTGCGCATGTCAGTTGTTCATTACGAGTTTAGATTTTACGACAGTTTCATCAATCATGTTTACCCACTCTTCTTAAAAATAAACTCAGCAACAAAAAAGAAAAAAAAACTTACTTCCTCAAACGATAGTTTCATCAATCATGCTTACCCACCTTGCTTCTTTTTTCAGATTCAATGACATGGTTTTTAAAAATAAAAAGGTGTTCTGTCGTTAAATTTGATATTTTGCAATAAAATTATTAATTCATATTAATAAGATTATAATATAGTCTTATTAATATCAATAGATAATTTATATTTTATTATACAGTAAAAAAATGTTGTTTTTATTTTCGTCTGTCGTAAAACAAAACAAACATTTCTTTAATTTGACTCCCCCGTCCAAGAAAAACCTTAAATATTTGAATTAA
This sequence comes from Doryteuthis pealeii, assembly GCA_023376005.1. Classification (NCBI taxonomy): domain Eukaryota; kingdom Metazoa; phylum Mollusca; class Cephalopoda; order Myopsida; family Loliginidae; genus Doryteuthis; species Doryteuthis pealeii. Next base: position 25,189,604 of record CM042137.1, read on the forward strand.
TTTGAATTTAACTGTGAGAAACTTGGTTTTATTAGGAAGAAAACATATTTATTTGAATTTTGACAGCAAATCTATTTCTATGTCTATTATCTAAAAAATATAAGATTTCAAAGATCTATTCACATTTTTTTCTCGAAAAAGCGTGGCAAAAATTAATTTTCTTTGCTAGCTTATATAATGATCTTATATCAAATTACTTATTGGTTGAAATTTATTTCCTTTTTGAGTATCCATTGTTTAACGATGTATAGAATTATTGGTCTTAAACGATTGATTGTGAGCTCGATACTCACTGGGTGCCCTACGACAGTAATTTTCTTTTGTATATTCAAATTTTATACAGTCATTTATCTTAAAAATATATCATTATATTTTTAAAAACAACCTTATATAACGCCTACTGTATGCATTTATCAACCCCTCCGTACGAGCTGGATGTGAAGGTTTCTTCTTAAGCGGAGTTTAACAAGTTTGAATTCAGTTTTCCTTCTCCTACATTGTTTGCCGTACGAAGGGTTAAACAGTCCAGTCTCTCCTGTTATTTATCCATAGTTGGAGGGAGATTAGTTGGATTCATACATTTCTCAAGGGTATTAGCGCTATGTGAAATGCTACCAGTTTCGTCCAGGATTTGAACTCGTGTCACTGTGTACATACGACAGTAACTATTACACGATGGGTGTCAGCTACAGAGTGGAGATTAACAAGATTATCTGGGAGGCAATTGCAGTGAATTTGATTCTCACTGAGTGCCCCACTACTGTGATTCTGTGCTAGGTTTCTGTAGGCTTTGAAGGTTTGTTGACATCAACGAAACAGGATAGTGGGGTAGAATATTTTTTTGTTGGTTGCTTGGATGATTGGTTGGATTTTACGGCATGTCAACCCATGAGGTCATTTTATGCCGAGGATGTTTTTGTTTTATTCATTCTTGTTGGCTACTCAATTTGTTTTAAACCCATTTTTTATTCAACCCATAGGCGGGACCCTTACAGGTACTACCACTTCGAGTCAGAGTGAACCTGGGAGCAATAGTGATAAAGGGATGCTCCACATTCCCCAGACCTCCAGAGTTTAAATGAATAAAATCCTCAGCTACCACCTTCTAGCACATATATGATAAATAGGGTTGGGGCAATCATATAGGTGCTAGGGCTTGACGTGACCAGCCAATTGATCGGAAGGGACGAAGGATAGGAGGAAAGATAGAAGGAAGCGAGGAATGAGAAAATCTCATTAAATCAAACAATTATAAAAGTAAGTAAAGTCTTCGGGGCGGCCTAAAGTCGGTATCAGCCAGACAGCAAGGGAGAATATCCACTTTTTCAATAGCACTAGACCAAGGAGATTATTTTAGCGTCTGAGGTGGAGCGCCACACCTACCACCAGCTTCTCACTTTACCGCACAAATCCCTGTGCTACTCATACGCTGAGTTGGCGAGGGCCGGTATCGAACCAAGAACCTTGTGATTCCTATCCGAACGCTCTACCAACTGAGCTACATGAACAAAAATAATATAAACAAATTAATTATAAATGTTAATAACGATGTTCTCTTTTGTGTTTTTGTGTCTACTGTTAGGGATCGAATTCTGGTTAGGGAAGAGTTTTGAATATTGAATTTCTTGATAATCATTCGCGGAAGGAATGTTTAATATTATGGAAAATCTATTTTGAGAAAAATACTTCCGTTTAATTTTTGGTAATTTTAGAAAGTGCCAGTCAGCACATTCTAAAATTACCAGAATTAACGGAAGTACTTTCTCAAAATACACGTGAAAACTTCAAGACTAAAATGTGCTATGGAATAACTTTTGTTTGAAAGGGTTTCGCATTTTCACAGATTATTTGTTTTGTTTTTCCATTATCAATGTCTTTTATATTTGCTTCTCTGATAATGTTAACACCTCAAACTGATATTTAAATAGTTTATTTTTTAACAACCAGCTGTGATGAAAGTGTAACGAAGTCTTTGCTGGGCGGCCGGCCCTGGCGTGTCGATGTACTGGTTTCCACAGGAGAACATCACTGGTTCATCCTCCAACAGTGTCCAACATGTCTTGTTCGTCTCACTCAGATGGTTTGCTCAAAATCATTAATGTTAGATTTTAAAAAAACCCAGTTATATATATATATATATATCGGATTTCGAACCCGGCTGTAGGTAGCTCCCAAAATGTCTAGCCACACTGAAGAGACTTGATAAGTCGAAACACGTGTCTGTGGATGACTATATACGCTCACCTTCCCCCCTGGGGTTGAGCACTTTGGGAAAGGGATCTCGCTGACGGCCGCCAACTAAAGCGTAAACGCAACGCTCTCCTATAAAATGGGATGGAGCACTCTATGGCGGCCTTTACATACATACAGATGTGTGTATTAAAACAGTTAAAAATCCCCTTCATATTCTGTGGGTGATGATAGCCGAGAGGGTAAGTTGTCCGACTGCTGCTGAAACGATCGGATTTCGAACCCGGCTGTAGGTAGCTCACAAAATGTCTAGCCACACTGAAGAGACTTAATAAGTCGAAACACGTGTCTGTGGATCAATATATATATATATATATATTATGGACACTCTCGTCGATTTTCGACGCATGAGGGTTCACACAAACAATGAACACCCACACAGTGATTTGTTTATAGTGGTGAAGGCTTGTGTTGGACCATCCACACTTTTGGCACAGTCGATAGGAAAGAATTGGTGCATCAAGGGTTGCCACAAACCCAATCAACGACCGACCTCAGGAATTTTGAATTCAGAGTTATCCCTCTCCTAGACTGGTTACCTACCCAAGGCTGAAAGGCCCAGTCTGCCCTACAATTTAACCCATAGCTGGAGGGAGAATATATGGATTCATACCTTTCCCAAGGGTATTAGCGCTATGTGTAATGTCAACAGCTTCGTCTAGGAATTGAACTCGAATATATATATATATATATATATATATATATATATATATATATATAAAGATATAACAAAAATAACTTATGACTCGTATTTTCTATAACCATTATAAACATTACCCTCCTAGACCTCCAGAGAGAGAGAGAGAGAGAGAGAGAGAGAGAGAGAGATGGTTCTCAAATATTGGAGGATTTGAGTAGAGCACCCCGAATACAGTATCGACTTTTTGTTTATATAACTATATATATACAAAAGAAAACTTATTCGATAGAGGCGGTTGAACGTAACTGGTAGAATAACTTTAATAGTAACACTTCCTATATTTTACAAGTGGCCATATACATTTCATATCTTATAATGAATTTATATATTTTAGATATATTTACCATTTTATGTTATAAATGTATAATTAATTAATTAATTATTTAATTAATATATATATATATATATATATATATATATATATATATAGGATTTCACACACGTATACAGACAGATTCAAATGGGTAAATGAGGACATATGGTATAGATAGGTAGATGCTTACTACGCCTTAAAATTAATACGTAATCGTTAGATCCTGCTCATAATCCTGTGAGATCTCAGGAAGCTACCGTTAATTTCTAACATCAAAGAGTTGTACACATTTCCTCTTGTCAGTATTTTTTCCAGATGATGATGTAATGATTCATATTCAAAATAACCAGCAATTGTCGAAAGTCATATTTTAGAAAAGCAATGGAAAAAAAAAAATAGCTGCACATTCCTAGTGCTGATTTAAAACAGTCTTTTGTGGCCGCAGTTATTGTATGGATGGACAGAGAACTCATAGCTCGATGGTCATTATTATCTTGGCACATTTCCAGATGATTGCTGTTTTTATAAATGTGGGGAAGAATGGCTCATCCAGTAATGATGATCATTATTTGACTGGGCTAATTGATATATAAATATGTTATATGCTTGATTTGACACTAATTGATGGTTGGTTGGTTGGATTTCATTACATGTCAACTCCGGTTGGGTTATTTTATGCCGAATACGTTTTAGTTTTATTCGTTCTTGTTGGATATACAACATTTTAAATACATTTTTAAACTCATTTTTTTTATCTATGTAATCAATAGATGGGGCACTAACAGGTACTACCACTCCGGGTCAGAGTTGATCTGGCAGTAATGGCGTATGAAGGGGTACTCAACACTCCCCGGAGCTCCAATACTTGAATCTTACCACTAGATTCAGTTTGGGACGTCGATTGTAGAATAATACTGATAGAAAGAAAAGAGCGAAGAAGAGGAAATTTCGAAAGGAAGAGTGGGACTAACAGAAACAGTGAGGCAGAGGAAAAAGATGGGGGGGGGGAGAGAGAGAGAGAGAGAGAGAGAGAGAGAGAGAGAGAGAGAGAGAGAGAGAGGGGGGGTAGTGAGAGAATGTTGAAGAAAGCAAGAGAATGAATGAGTGAGAGGAAGATAGGGGAAAAGAAATAAACAAAAAATGATTTTAATGGAAAAAGAAAAAGAAAAAAAAAGATGGAGAATAAGTGTGAAAGAAAAAGATAAAACAATTTTAAAACTATAAACATTCATTTCGAGTTTTTACACACTATTTCCTCACTGTCCCTACTCTTTTCTCCTACTCTTTCACTTTCTCCTACTCCCAGTATCATTTCTTTCTATGCTTTATCAATCTGTAATTATTTTTCTTTTATCTCAGCTCGAGGCGTCAATCTACGACAGCGAGCAACAAATAACATTGGTCAACAAAAAAAAAAAAAAAATTAAATAAATAAATGAAATAAAATAAAAAATTGAAATGGTGACGAGACACCAAACATCCTTTTAGCTAATTTGAGGGCGCTGAATCCGAAAATGACATTACTTTTTCTTGGTTTGCTACCGTTTTTTCTGTACAGAAATGCCTCATGTTTTTTGGAAAAAAAGGCATTCTTTTCATTTGTTTGTGTATATATGATATTGACCGATGGCAATATTTCTCAAAGTAAAATCTTAGAATTTCTGTTTAAACCAACAAATATTGGTCTGCTTATTGAGCGTTCGGCTAGAAACCACAAGGTTCCTAGTTCGATAGCGGTCCTCGCCAACTCAGCGTATGAGTAGCACAAGGATCTGTACGGTAAAGTAAGGAGCTAATGGTAGGTGTGGTGCTCTACCTCAGATGCAAAAACGATCCCCTTGGTCTAGCGCTAGTGAAACGGGGATAGACCCCGTTGCTGATCGGCTGATACATATTTTAGGCCACGACTTTTACTTACTTTTATTGAGAAATGCTATTTCTGCGATAACAATCCGATCCTAAGTCTTTAAAAATAACACGAATGAATATACCAAGACCAACAAGTAATGCCATCAAATAATTTTCTGAATTAACAGCAGGAAACAACCCCCCCCCACACACAACTTTTTCATAGTTTTGATAATGAAAATTCGTAATACCTTTCCTGTTTTTTTTTGTTTTCCCCAATATTTCAACTATAAATCTCTTTTTTTCTAGCATAAGATTAGATAACAGTAGAACTTTCACGGTGTAGGTTTCACTCTCTCTCTCTCTCTCACTCTCTCTCTCTCTTTTCTGTAACAGCAGTTTTAACGGCATGTCAACCCATCTAGGGTTATTTCATGCCGATGTGGCGTAATTTGTCATAATCATAACAACAACAACTACTACTGTTACGATTTTTGTGGCCATCCTTTGGGCTTCAAGCAAGAGTGCCTGTCCAGCGGAGATCCTTTGTGTTAAGCAGAATGCGATCCTTAGTAAAGAATACTTTGGTTGTTCCTTGGTGCTCCTCAGTCTTGCAGGTCCTTTGTCAATGATTGCAAATGGACGTCTCTCAGTATCAGCGATTAAGTAGTTGACCAGCCACGTAATCCGGCTGTTAATTGGCTGAGGTTTAAACCATGTGACCTCGCTTAGTCTATTAATTTAAGTGGTGTATTGTAGCACACCTTATATATTAAAATATTGTAAATACTACTACTGATGCTGCTGGTGGTGCTGCTGATGTTGCATACTTTTATTATTATTATTAACTTTTTATGTCTGCTGTTTCTTCTAAGCTTATCTTCGTATCTCTGCTAACCACATTTAGTTTTCTGAGTCTCTCTTCTTCTGGGCCGTCTCTCGGGTTGTTTCAAATGTATCTCGGGCCGTATCTCTCTGTATCCCTCTTTGCTCTTAATTACGGACACGAAGACATATTTCTGTTTTTATGTACATCTTTATTCATTTTCCGAGACTCAAACTTTAACACGCGTGGAGAAGAATTCAGAGGACGCCATTTCGTATCAAGTCAGAAGGCCGTATTCAACTCAACTCTACTACTTTCCCACACTTGTTCAGTCACATGACTGTCAATTCGATCGACTTGTATTATCAAACTCGACCACGTCCCCTCTTGGCTCTACACTCTTTCTTACAATTCCGTAATGCTCACTCAAGCTCACCTTAACGAAATTACCCCTCCTTCTACCAGATATTCGACTTTATATTCAAACTCCCCGCTCCCACAATACCTCTCATTTACGGTCTTCACTCTTGTAAAAAAGAGTCCCTTTCGCCACTCTGTCTCCGGCCACAAGGTTGGTGAAGTTCTATTTTTTAAATTAAACTACAAGAATAACCCGTCCTGGTCAACTAAAGTTTAACGTCTGTCTGTCGTACTTATCTGAACTATGGTAATTTTCCGTGACTCTTTCTGTTAATTGTTAATTTTTGAATTCTACCCAACATTACAAAATGAATAGGCTAAACCATTCATTATGCACTACTACTACTACTACTACTACTACTACTACTACTACTACTAATAATAATAATGGTTGAGTACTATTTCTCTGAATTTTTATATTTTAGTTAGGTTCGAAGTTCCCTGAGGGCTCCCGATTTCAACATACAGACTCCCGAGTCCAACAAGAAGGTTCCCGGGTTCGAAGAGAAAGTCCCCAAATTCGAGGAGGAGATTTCAGAGTTCGAGAAGGTTCCTGAGTCCGACAAGAAATACCTGAAGAAGGCTGGAGGGACATCGGCAGAAACATTGTGTAGATAACAATAAAGGAGGACAATAGTCCGAATAATCCAAATAATCCAAATGGTTGAATATTCTTCAGCTAAGTTTTAAAAACATAGATAAAAATGACAGTGATAATCTCAAAAGCCATGATCGCGTTTTCATTTTTTACTCAGCGATTCATTTTGTGAATATCAGTCAGTAAGTAGTGCATTCTTCAGGAAGAGCGTATTGCGCCAGAGAAATGGTTAGCAAGTTGATTATGCAGATAATTACAAATTACTTTGTTTCCTGTCGGGGGCTCCAACAGCTGTAGCCTTGTGTCGAACAATGCAAAATCTGATAGATATCTATTAATATACTTTGTTCAGATTTAAGGAGGCTCCGAACAAACATCTCTAGAATGTATTTCACAGTCCATTGCTGTTAACTCATCAGGGGATCTGAAAGGCACACGCAGACACGACAGGCATTTGGGAGGCATCATTTTTGCACTCAGCATCTAGACGATCTCAGCGAATGAAGGGTGAGTGAGCTGATCTTGGGTGTTATTACAAGGGAGTTTGGATTTTTATGGGGTGTCTCATCTTGTAGCTTTGCGCACGATTAAGCTGAGCTTTGTATAAAATTTATCAAAACGACTTGATGACATTAAGTTCTCATTGAGCACTCAAGAATTGTGGCACTGTGCCAGACTAAAGTAAATGTTCACTATAATGTAGTCTAAAGTGAAAACTTCTTCTTGAGAGAGAGAGAGAGAGAGAGAGAGAGAGAGAGAGAGAGAGAGGAGAGAGAGAGAGAGAGAGGAGAGAGGAGAGAGAGGGGAGAGGGTGGGGTGGAATGGTGGAAAAGAAGTTGCTAAAATAGCATTTATGGTAATACTTCATATATATTATAAGTGGCTCTATACATTTCATATTCTATAATAAATTTATATACCTTATATATTCACCATTATATATATATATATATATATATATATATATATATATATATATATATATATATGTATGTATATATATATATTGTATTTATAAATTTTATAATAAATTTGTATATTTTATTATATTATAATTATATTATATACTCACCATGTTATTATATATATATATATATATATATATATATATATATATATATATATATATATACATATATTACAATATAGGTACAAGTTTAAATTTGCTCTACTAACGTATTAAGCACTTTGTATTTGTTATATCGCTGACTTACCTTCCTGAATTTTGCATCATCTAACCATCGTAACCATATTCACTGGTAAGTCACCTTTTCCATTATATATATATATATATATATATATATATATATACAGAGAGAGAGAGAGAGAGAGAGAGGAGAGAGAGAGAGAGAGAGAGAGAGAGAGAGAGAAGAGAGAGATTTACATCCAACTATAAAATTTATGATTATTTAAAAAAAAAAAAGAATTAGTTTAACTCAAGGAGATAAATATGCCGTATCCAGTGAGGATCGAACCCCCTATACAGTAGCTATCTAATGCGAGAGTTGCTTGATAAACATACCCTACATCAAGGTGTCCCTTTGATGACTGCGAGATGATGTTTTTTTTTCATATATCCAAGTAAATTAAAAAAAAAACGCACTTAAATAGTTATCTATCTTGAAAAAAAAAATAGTGATTAGGATGAGTTCAAATTAAGACTCCACACTATTACTAGTGAGTTGTAAATTGATCGGAAATTACTTTATTCTCTTTGTGAATTTTATCGCTATTACACAGACACAAATCTCACTACGATATCCCATTTTTGCTGTGTTACCGTAACATACAAACATCTTATTATAATATTGATATAAAACTTATACTTATCATAAAACTTAAACTTACTTATGCGTATTTGTTATAAGTGTGAGTTCAAAATCAGCTTGACAGGTCTTTAAAGTTAATCATTAAGAAAATCATGGTAAAGGAATTGTAGAAATGAAATAATGAGTACGATGTGGGGCAACCTTTCTGGTCATAATAACCATCAACATCATATCATAGTGGGTTGTGCTAAGTCTATGTTATTAAGAAATGGGGCTATAGCAGCCCTCAGGCAGTGAATGGGTTGAAACATGAGAGAAATATCACTCTAGTAGAATTCATATAAATCCATACCCATATCCGACGTTTCGTTAGATAAATTGAGTTGAACTTTTCGTATAAAATATGATTGAAAAACTATTGGTTAAGAGATGGATGAGAAGACACAGTGAGTCTATTGTTGTTTTGCGAATGCACCAATTGGTCACGTGAGTAAGAGGCCATTACTGAATTGAGGAATATGTCCGGGTATTATTTCTTAGTCTGGCACACAGGCCTTAGATTAATCTCAGTGTATGCCATTCCTAAATGGTCGCTCCTCAAAGTAACGAGAAGGTCTACAGCTGCTAGCGGGAACCAGTGCTTTAATTGTGACTAGAAGCGACTAACCGGCGTTGCCTGGGGCAGGGGGTAAAAAAGGTAGTTTCACAGAATGATTATTGTTGAATCGCGAGTTGGATCGTCGCAGGATGCCCCATTAAAATCCCTATGTAAAAAAGACCTTGCATTGATCCAGACACTCTGAAAAGAAAAATTAATGTCTCCTATCTAAAATACTAAATGCAAAAATAAATCCATGCCGTTATAATTTAAATTTTATTTTTTTAATTATCTTCACAAATATAAATCAAACCTTCATTATTTTTGTACCGGCCGTTCCTACAGTGGAGAACATGCACCGGTTCTCACTATAAATAGTGAGACACCGAGTGGAAAGGCAGCACTGTTCCCGTTAACGACAAGCTAGTCGTACATGTACCATTTAATTGTAAATACACTTGTCTTATTTTACCCCATCTCGACTTGACTTCTTTTTACTGTTAGGACTAACATCACAACATTATTTTTGCTCAAAAACCAAGCCTGATGATATTTAATGTGTATATATATGTACAATATCATTAATTGTTTTATTCACTTAGTTTCCTCCGGACATACATACACACACACTGTCCTTTATATATGTATAGATTTAGAATTACTAATCTTTTTTTTACACTGGCATATAGGCCTAAGATTGCTTACAATACATGCTGTTCTTAAGTGATCACTCACCTAAATACTAAACAGGCCGCATGCTGCTTAACCTGTGATGTAGATGAAACTGGTGCTTTAAGCCTGACTTGATCATAAGTTTGGTGCATAGTTTAACTTTACCTCAAAACATAGAAATACATTGTAATGAACAGTTATGGCAATAGTTTGTAAAAGAATTCGTGCCGATGAAATAATAATGAATAATTTAATTGATGGGGATAGGTCATAATTGATGTTGTGATGAAGAAATATGGTGAAAATGTTGAAGAGATTTTTTTAAATGATTTAATTAATTCGAAAATAAATTTAGTTGATTTAATCAATGAAATGCTGATGAGGCAAATTATACTTTTATGAAACTATTATTTATTAAATAAGTAAATTTTATCAATTAATTGAAATAAGAAAATTTAATTAAATAATTAAATAATTAAATAATTAAAGGATTAAATAACGAAGCGCTAATTAGATTAATTCTTTGATTTTTTAAAATTAATGAATATGTCAATTAGTTTGAGGTAAATTTTAAAAGCAACAAAAATTAATTAAATAAATGATAATTAAAATATGTATATCAATAATTATATAAGTAGATTTTAATTAAATAATTCATTTTGATGATCAGATATTTTTTTTTTTTATTTATCAAAACTCTCTTAAAGGCCACCTTTGTGGACATTACGTTTGATATCGAATGAGATTGCATCGAGTACCTGTCTTCTGGAGGAGCGCTCTGCGTAACGGTTATTGTCGTAGGAAATAGAATCAGCGAACTGAGTTTAATTCCTTTACGAGACTCTTTGAGTTTCACTTCGCGTTAATACCCTTGGGAAAGGTATGAATCCATCTGTTCTCCCCTACCCCAGCTATAGGTAAACTTTTAATCCTTTACAAGATTTGCATTTCACTTCGCGTTAATACCCTTGGGAAAGGTATGAATCCATCTATTCTTTCCCACCTAAACAGTAGAATAGATCTTTTTCTTTAGTCTTGGTTAGGCAACAAGTATAGGAGAAGGAAAAATATATCAGCACTATCCTATATATTAGCCAAGCTTTTACTTTCTTAATATTTTGGGTATGATTCTCCAAGAATGGTGAATCTTTAGCAAAATGATTAATCTATTTACAAAAAAATGTAGAAAAATGTTTCCTCTCCTAATTTCAGTAATTGGTATATGAATATGTAATAATATACAGGTTGGTTCAAAAAACAAAAAAACAAAAAACAAAACAATGTCCGCCATCACTTGATATGTAAATAAACTGAGTAACTACAGATTCAAGGCAAATGAAACTAAACAGGCTAAAATGTTGAAAACATAAGATTATTCATCAAACTTTGAATGAAAAATTCAAAGGTATGTGGATTTTATAAACGATTTCAGAAGTTTTCAGTATGTGACACGACACACGGTAATCTAACGTTTGTCAAACACGCTGTAGCGTGTCTTGGGTAACATTCTTCAGTCCGGTAGTGATTATCTGCATGAGTTCTTCTAGAGTTTAAGAATTGGGGATGGACATAGACCAGTTCCTTTACACAGAGAAAAGAATCGCTAGGTGTCAGGTCAGGTGAAAGTTGCGGCCATATCAAAATGAAATATCAGTATTTTTCTGAAACACTTTGTATTTGATCGGACACCTATTTTAGAACAATAATTAAGTTATTATGAATTTTGACTTAGAGTTTCTTTCATTGGTCATGTTTTTACTCGAGATATTAATACACTGCAGTGAGCAACAAAGACGGTCGGATAAGCTCCAGGAAAATAGTGTTTTGTAAAACATCAGATAAAGCCAATATTTACAAGACAAAATATCTGGAAGCATCAGTTGATACATGAAACATATGTTTGGATTGAAATTACAGACAAACTAAAATATTAACACACACACACACACACACACACACACACACACACATATATATATATATATATATATATATAATATATATATATATATTTCTCAAGGTGTTGCATTCACTCGAAAATTGGAGCATTGTATGGGTGTATGAAATATCAATTTATCTTATCAATTGAGCTTAGAAAGTAGTATCTTTTCTACTTTTCAGTCGTGTTCTTATCAAATTACTTGGTTCTGGGGATACCAACAAGTCGACAGCACCTCCACATTGCACAAAAAGTGGAGAATTGGGGTAGTTTTTATGCCTTCAGAACATTGGTTATGCGAACCGCCTAATTTTTCTTTGCTTACACGTACTTAATCTGTCATATCTACCTCTGTGGGGAGATAGTAATCTAGCTTAGGTTAGATTAGTTTGGCACAAGGCTAGAAATAATACACTCTAACATTGTCTGTTTGTCTAGATCGCTGAACATTATATCACTCAAGGTATCACACCTCTGTAAAGATGTAGTTCAATATAAAATTACAACTCTTCTGATAACTTTCAGACAACAATTCATCTTCCCCGTTTTATACTCTCTTTACTTCTATTATTCTTCTGCTCATCTTTGGTATCTTACGTTCTTCTTCTAGCGTCTGGACTTAGTCTTGGGGACTTCGTCTTCCATTGAGGATTTCTCTTTATCAGAAGCCCTGTGTCATTGGTAATTTTTAGATAATAACCAAGACTTCGATTTGCTTTAGATCATATCTTATTCCGAAATCCCCACCAGACTACCTACGCAGATTGAGTCGGCCGTGCGCTTAACACGACTTACCACTTTCGTGGTTTGGCCGATACTGAACTAAACTCTGTTTCTAATCTAAACTGGAAGAGGGTCTTCTCCACCGATTCTCATGGTATCCACCGGAAGGATCAGGATAAGGTCAAGCCTTGTCAATCAATCCTTCAAGGCCGCCGGCTGCAACTTATAACAGCCATTTTGGTTTCTACACTACTGTAAATAAGTGTTAGGCTACTAACAATTATGTAACATTCCCTTTTTATTAGAATGATTCCTTCTTGTTCTGAATGCTTTCTAAATTCATCTTAGGGACATTTTTTGATGGGTTTTGGCATCTTGGCATCTAGTGAATTTTGCTGTTCCCGCGGACCACACAGTGATAATATAAGAAAACGAAAATAGACTGGGGCTATTGGAGATCAGAAGAAGAATTGAAACCATCCAGATTGCAACATTATTAATATCAGAAGAGACATGTCACTAGAATGAAACACTACCAGTTAAAACTGGTGTGAAAAACTCATAAGAAGTAAAATTAAAATAATAATAAGATTGACCCATTTAAACTTCATGGATTGCATGCACAATTTCACGAATACTTAACAAAAATAATAAAAATATAGCAGTATCATAATCTTGAATTATATCAGAATAGGATAATTCGTAAAAGCAAAAACCTTTAATTCTAGGTTCATACATATTGACAAATGAAATCTGTTTTTCCTCCCCATCTTTTATTCCTATATCCACTCTTCATCTCTTTTTCCTATTCTCTCCTTCTTATTCCTTACATTCTTCTACCTCCTCCTTCCTAATCTCTTGGGCATTGATAAAGCGTTTAAGTTTAACAAAATCACTGCAAGTATATCTATCACTGAAAGTGTGACACACACGAACAATAGACACGTAGTTATAGGTTTGGTTTCTTTTGTTTAATGGCATATCAACCATCGTGGATTATTTAATGCTAAAGTCACCCTTCTATTTAACACTAGTCTTATTATTTAATCAATACCTGTAGTGGGGTGAGGGTGTTCATATCGTTCCTAAGAGAGAGTGAACGGGATATCACGACTGGAGCTCAAACTAGTTTACTACGATATCACAGTCCAGCACCATAGCCATTACGCCACGGGGATTACCTTCCCCGTAAATACAAACAAGTGTATCAATATATTATATATATATATATATATATATATATATATATATATATATATATATATATATATTATGGGAGGGGAAGAATATGTGTTAATTGAAGTCGTACCTAATTTTGAAAATTGATTAATTCATAATTAATGAATTAGGCGGGCATACCTATTCAAATGTAAGGCTAAACAAATCCAGAAAAATCAATCTCTGTATGTACATTTCAGCCTATTAGCCTCATCAGCAGAGATATAGACAGGAAGACTGCTTTGTGTGTGATTCGAACCCTGACTGTCAAGCTGACAACTCTAACCATTACACCAGCTGATTTTTCATTTGTTTTGAAGTAGGTTATATTCCACTTATGGTGATTTTGCTAATATATATATATATATATATATATATATATATATATATATATATGGTAGCGGTGGTGGTGGTGTCTTTTTTTTTTTTTTTTTTTTTTTTGCGAAGTTCATACAAAATGTCTTCGATATTACTAACCAACTATGAATAATCTCTCCCTTGGGAGGTAAAAAAGAAAAAAAAAAGAACTGGGTACCCTGCCATCACACACACGTGCACACGTACACATATACGGAAACACGCAATTACACATAAGTAGAAAAAAAAGAAAGAATGATGAAAAGGAGTGTCCATAAAGATGTAGAAGAAAACTTTCTTTCTCAAGAAAGTACAGTTGTATCTGGACATCAGAGCAAATATCCCACGTTGTTAGCCCCCCTCCCCATCATTGAGTCAAAATTTCCACTAAAACAGCTGTAACATAATATATATATATATATATATATATATATATATATATATATATATATATATATAGTTATGAGTCTGTGTATTACTACACATCTAAAACTGGAAGTCTGAGTCAGTACCGTTTGCGATTCGATTAGAACCCCGCTCCGTCATAAGCCTCAGCACCAGGTGAATGTACCCTAGCTATGACCACATAACTCTGCGTGCCGATTGGCTGTAAAAAGCTATGACTAGACGCTCGACTCAGTGCACCTGACTCTCTTTCTTTCTTTCTTTCTTTTTTCACCCACTCTTATCTCTTTCCCTATCTCTGTTTCTTTACCCAGCATCTCTTTTCTCACTGTCTCTCCTGCACAACACTGACTGTACAGTATCAGCAGTAGCATCAGCAGCAGCCACAGCGAGAGCAGTAAATAGAAACAACAGCAGCAGCAGTTGTGGCGGCAGAAAGAAGAAGAAGAAGAAGAAGAGAAGAAGAAGAAGAAGAAGAAGAAGAAGAAGAAAGAAGAAGACATTCTGTGTTTGGTTCATCCGGATTAACTGAAGCGAGGCTGGATGATGAAACAACCGGTACTTACATCGGTCGGTCGAGGAGATGAAAATTTGGCACGATATTCACGCGTGCATGACGTGTACCCCTCACTTCCCTCTGACCAGCATTTCACTTCCCACGCACCTTCGTACAATCAGAGCCCCGTGTGGCCCCACAACTAACACCATCTCTCAGCTAACTCTTCTCAATAATAATAATAATAATAATAATAATAATAATAATAACTAGCAGGACCTGTGGATATACCACAATATGATAATTTGATTATTACAACGTTTGTTTACATAATAGCTATTGCTAAATAGTTCAATATGTAAAAAGTACAATAATCTTGATTTAACTTTCTCTTTCTAAAAAGAGAGGTTGTAAAATATTTACCTTGATTTGCAGATGAAAATCTGGAGGTAAGCGTTTAAAATATTTATTTGCCGATAAAAAAAAAAAGTGACAAAAACACGACTCGGAAAATATCTAAGTTAGGTTGGAAATTCGCATGAGGCTGGCTCGCTAAAATAAAGCGTAAATTAAGGCAGGAGACCGGGACGACATAAGATGAAAATTACGAAAATCCGTAATTCACAGTTTCAATATTACAATAAACAAACATGCAACTTCTTTTTTTTTTCAATTCATTTTAATTTTACGTTGGGGCATTTAAGCGACACAAGATCGTCTGGAATGTTTTTAAATTTGGGTGAAATAAAATGGAACAATGTTGTAACGCTAGGCTTTCTTTGATTCAAAAGTAATTTTCATATAAATATTTTTCACTATAAACCACACTTGTCGACTTATATACGAGTATATAGGTTACTATCATTAGTACTTATATTAGTTATGTAAAAAAGTAAAGTAAAGTCGTCGGGGTGGTCTAATGTCGGTATCAGCCAGACAGCAAGGGAGTCTATCCCCTTTTCACTAGCGCTAGACCAAGGAGATTATTTTAGCATCTGAGATGGAGCGCCACACCTACCATCAGCTCCTCACTTTAATGCACAGATCCCTGTGCTACTCATACGCTGAGTTGGCGAGGGCCGATATCGAACTAGGAACCTTGTGGTTTCTAGCCGAACGCTCTACCGACTGAGCTAACCTTGCCCTTATTAGTTATGTACATGTATTTATTATAGGCCATGTCGGTGACTCTTTGTTCTTGGTGTCATGTATATATTTACCGAACCCCTCGTACAAGGTCAATTACTTAAGCAGAGTTTAACAGGTTTGAATTCAGTTTTCCTTCTCCCAGACTGGTTACCTAGCCAACGTTAGAGCCTAGTCTTCTTACTATTTATCCATAGCTGGAGGGAGAGTAGGATGCATACATTTTCCCAAGGGTATTAGCGCTATGTGAAATGTTAACAGCCTTGTCCAGGATTTGAACTCGGATCAACGAGTCCATTTTCTACGACTCTAACCATTACACCATGCACCTCCATTGTTGGTACCATGTAACCAAGTAAAACCTGTCTGATTTTGGATGGAGAAAAGATTGACACCAAGAAATAACTTTAATTGCCTTTAGAATTCGCTATCAAGAACCTAGCGTGGTATCCCGTCAATCTGCTACCTCACTGAATGAGTTGATTTGATTTGATATGTATCTATTTAGCGTAATTTAGTTTGAAACAAAAAACACAAATATGTGTCACCCAGTGAGGGTCGAACTCACTACACAGTAGTAAGGTTATGCTAGAGTTGGTCGATAAACATTACCTCACAGTAAGGTGTTCCTTTGATGACTCCAAAATGATGTTGGTTCTATTTATATTCAAGTGAATTTAAAACAGCCCGTGTCTTACACCCGAACATTTCCACAAGTCTTTGATCTATCTCACAGGAATCAGCCCATTAATGTACGAATTGGATTTATAGTAATCAAGAGTATAATTATTACATTCTAAAGTGCTTTTATACTAATTTACTTAGATTAGGTAAGTAATTTTAGGACATTTATTCGTAGTGTAATGTATAGCCTGGTAGATTGATTACAAGTGAGTTCAATCCTTGTTAAATCTAAGCAACGCTTATTTTGTTCTCTAAAGAGATGTCTCCCGTGGTATAATTGATATCAAGCTGATTCTTTTAATGGCATAAAAGCTTCGTGGGTAATTTACTACCAAAACCATACTTATAAAAGAATAGTAGTGGCACTATTAGTAGCCAATAACTGCGGTTTAGCTCAATCGGTAGAGCATCAGACTAGAAAACCACAAGGTTCCAAGTTCGATACCGGCCCTCGCCTGCTAAGCGTATGAGTAGTAGCACAGAGATCTGTATGGTAAAGTGAGAAGCTGATGGTAGGTCTGGCGCTCCACCTCAGGCGCCCAAAACAATCTCCTTGCTCTAGCGCGGTGAAAAGGGGATAGACTCCCTTGCTGGTTAATACCGACTTTAGGCCACCCCGACGACGACTTTATACCTTCTCCAAGAGTATTAGTCCGAAAATGAAAGTTTCATATCTAACACCTATTATTATTATGTTTACTCCTGTGAGCTTTTCACACCACCGTTAGCTGATGGTCTTTCACTGGAGTCTGAGTGACAACAAGTCTCTTCAGGTATCCAGGACTCTTCGTCATATTCTAGCCGATTTCAACAATGCTGTTGTCTGTATGGTCTCAATGCTTCCTCTGATTTCCAGTTCCTCTAGTCTCTTTTCTAAGCTTTTAGAGACCGTTCCAAGTGCACCAACTACAATTGGTATCACTTTCACTCTCATATTCCACAGCGTTTTCAATTGTCTGGCAAGGTCTAGGTATTTGTATATCTTTTCGTTTTTTTTCATCTTCACTCTGTCATCTACTGGAAGTGAAAATCTATCAGTTGGTAAGTTCTCTTTTTTTATGTCAATAGAAGCTCTAGTCTTCTGGCTGGGATAAGGTTATCCGTCTTTATCTCAAATCCCAGATAATTTCATGCATTTCATTCTCAAGAACAGATTCTGGTTTATGCATATACCATTTTATTGTATGGTTATTTTTTTCATAATTGCCAGTAGATTACCTTTCCAAACCAGTCGTGCTTAGCCTTGTATTCTCGTTGTGTTAGTTTACTGTATTCACTTAGTACATTGTTTATTGTCACATCTCTTTCACCGCACATTTTTCAGTTGCTGTTTGTTTGTCTTATCAATGATTTCTTTGATATAATTCTATTATTATTTCACTTCTTGTGAATTTTTAACACCAGTTTTAATTGGTGGTCTTTCACTGGGTTTTAAGTGATAGGGTGTCTCCTAGAGTCTCCAGGACTCTTATGGGTATTTTACCGTTCTTAAAAATGTGATCTGATAGGTCTCGAATTGATTTCCAATTCATCAAGTCTTTTTTCCAAAACTTTGAGGATCGTTCCAAGTCCTCTAACTACAATTGGTATCACCATCACCTTTATGTTCCACAGTTGTTGTTTTAGTCCTTCTGGCAAAATCCAAGTATTTGTCTATTTTTTCGCTTTCTTTTACTTTCAGTCTGTGCTCAGCAAAAACTAGAGGACAAGTTTTTTTTTGTTTGTAGTTAATTAACACTAAAATTTGGATTAGGTAATCCATTGTATCTCAAAATTCCAGAGAATTTTATGCGTCTTATTCTTTATGATAGATTCTGGTTTGTGTATATAACATTTGGTTGTATCTCTTGCACCATTCCCAGTGGATCAGCTTCACACCCATCTCGGGCCTAGTCTTGTACTCCTTTTTTGCTAGTTTTCTGCATTCGCTTATGTAATTTACCATGTGTTCTGTCTCCACACATCAGACACTTGAAATTCTGTTGCGTCTTATCTATTTTCGCTTTGATATAATTTGTCCTTATGGCATTATTCTGTGCTGACATTATAATAGATTCGGTTTCACTCTCGAGGTTTCCCTTTTTTAGCCATTTCCAGGTATTCTCGTGTGCAATCTCTCCAGTTTGTCGTTTGAAGTATCTATATAGCTGTTTTCTCCCCATTTCTGTTTTTTAGTTTTTGTTGTTTTTCTGTTTGTCCATATGTTGCAATTGCTGTTACCGGCTGGTGACATTAGTCTTTCTTTGCTCTTTTTAGTGTATTCCTCGAGTCCTAGAATTGTTGCAGCTACGTAATCCTCAATGGTATAATTTATAAGTAATATTATTTTACCTACATACTACTACTACTACTACTCGAACAGAACAGTTTTAGTAACAGGAGTAATTCTAGAGGTTCCCGTAATTATAGCATTATTGGCATTTATGGGAATACTTGATTAAGGTTTTTTGTTCTTGTTCTTCTTGTTCTTGTTCTTTTGTTCTTCCTTTGGGGGGGGGGGGTATTGAATTCCTTGACGCACATCTGCTGGAAACATTTTTGCCATTTAATGAATCAAGAAAGATAAATGGCAAATAAAGCAACTTAAGTCTCACACGCGATGTGAGTTTCTTTCTGTTCACGAGATCCCATCGTGAAAAAAAAAAAAAAAAAAAAAGAAAGAAAAGAAAGAAAAAAAGTGTCAAAGTGGACAGAAATTCTCGTCACCCCTAAACGTTTTTCTTTCTACAATTGCACGAGGCGAGAAAGTATCTAACAACTGAAAACCCCGTGTGTACACCGTAGCTAATCAAATATGTCGGCTTTGAATCCATTGAAAAAAAAAAAAAAAAAAACAAAAACAAACACCCACGACCCCCCCCCAAAAAAAAAAAGTTAACGTCAATAGTTTTAGTGAATGGATATGGAAATCTTCGGCAAGTCTTTTTTTTAACCTGACACTTTTATTGCGATTCATCTTCTCTGTGTTGTGAATTGGATATGGCTGAATGGTGACACTGGTCGGATCAAACAATTTCCGAATAGATTCATTCTGAGCTTAGGCAAAACCAAGATAACACTCAGATAAAATGGAAGACATCTGTTAGATTTTCCATAAAATTGTTTTGCTTAAACATTGCTTGACATATTTATCTACATATTAATAAGAGAGTGTGCCGTCAATATAATAGTTTCTGGCACGGAAGGCAAAAACGGTAAGCCGATTTCAAATTTCATCCAAGGCTGTTTGCATTTAATTGGCGCTGATGCCCATGGGTTTTCACATCAAAATACACCAGTTATTTATGGATATAATAACTAATTAGGGATTTGGAAATGATCGCCTTCAATGATATTATTCTTTGTCAAAGTGGAAGCCTATTTTGTGCAAAAGCAATTCAAGGACGTTTTTCTATTTCGAATTATGTAATATTTGTAAAAATATACAATCACTTGGAAGCACACAATTTACTTACTCACAAAAGAGCTCTCGGTCTAATGATCACAGAGGTGAGAAACTGACAGTCACGAAGTCGCGTTGACAATGTGTCTACGCTTTCTAACTTATATCTACATATACTATATTACAGATACTGAGCACTCTTTAATCATAAATATAGCATAGTACATACATATATATATATATATATATATATACTTTCAAAGAAAGAAAATATGAAGCTAGTCTCGTATTGATTTCTGGTCGAAATAAATTTATTATAGCCAAATGATGATTTTTCTAAGTTTTTCTTTTTTTTAAAGTACCAATGTTGCTCTGTATATGATTAATTTATTAGTTATCATACATTGAGCTCTCTTAGGGATTTGTAAAAATTCTTGTATAAATCTATAAGTTTGCATCAGCATGAGCATACATAGTGAGTGTACTAGAGATACTGACGATCCCAAATACAATCATCCCCTACATACAGTCAGTTGGATTATTTTACCTTTATATATATATATATATATATATATATATATATATATATATATATATACAGCGTTCGGCTAGAAACCACAAGGTTCCTAGTTCAATACCGACCCTCGCCAACTCATGTGCGGTAAAGTAAGGAGGTGATGGTAGGTTTGGCGCTCCACCTCAGACGCTAAAATGATCTCCTTGGTCTAGCGCTAGTTAAAAGGGGATAGACTCCACGCTGATTGGCTGATACCAACTTTAGGCCACCCCGACGATTTTACTTACTTATATATATATATATAAGTAAAGTCGTTGGGGCAGCCTAATGCCGGTATCAGCCAATCAGCGTGGGAGTCTATCCCCTTTTCACTAGCGCTAGACCAAGGAGATTATCTTAGCGTCTGAGGTGGAGCGCCACACCTACCATCAGCTCCTTACTTTACCGCATATATCCCTGTGCTACTCATACGCTGAGTCGGTGATGACCGGTATCGAACTAGGAACCTTGTGGTTTCTAGCCGAACGCTCTACCGACTGAGCTAACCCGGCCCTAAAATGTCTTTGGGAAAGGCATGAATCCATCTAATCTCCCCTAGATATGGGTAAAATAGTGAAGCAAAATAGTCGCTCTATCCTTTGTATGAAAATTTTTTTCAGTTAACCCCACCCCACGAAAATGTTATAAAACAGGCGTGTTAATGCCCATTACTTCTCGTGTTTTACAGACCTTGAGGAAGGTCTAAGTTCTTCAATGAACTGACAAAAACATTGAGACGATCATGATGTTGACCTCCTCTCCCAGGAGCAGGATGTGACACACAATTTTACAAAAATATAGCAAACTGCATTAATATAAACCTTGATAGAAATCATAGGATTTTTCTTCTCCTTGACGAGTTGTCTTACCCAGGCTAGAGAACCTTGTCTTCATTTCTATTCCCCCTTAACAGAATGAAGTAAACAGGGATTAATGCTTTTTCCAAGGAAATTAGTGCCAAGTAAAACGCAAACAGCCTCGTCCAGGATTTGGTTGGTTGGGTTTTAAGGCATGTCAAACCCATTGGGTCATTTTATGCCGAAGATGTTTTTGATTTATTCATTCTTGATGGGTACACATTTTTAAACTTATTTTTATCTATTTAACCCATAGATGGAACCCTAACAGGTACTACTACTCCGGGTCAGAGTAGAGCTGGGATTAATGGTGATAAAGGGGTGCTCCTCATTCTCCAGACCTCCAGAACTGGAACCTCACCATCAGTTAGAGTTTAACGTCATACCCATGACATAAGACCCTCAGCCACCACCTTCTAGTACCCACATGATAAAAAGGGTTGGGGTTTATAAAGGCAACAGAATGGGACAGGTGCTAGGGCTTGAGGTGATCAACGATTTATGTAGGGGGCCGTCCAGGATTTGAACTCTGGTCTGCGATTCCATTTTCAACGACGATAACCGTTACGTACATAAGTAGGAAATTAGTTGTCGCCATGACTAGACATGCAGACTGAAAACGATACTTTGCATCCTTTGCGTGTCAGGACCTTCAGAAACAACATGATACTTCAAATTACGTATAATACAATCGTAGTTTCATTGAAGACAGATGTAGCAGAGCTTCTTTGTCACGTTTGCTTTTTTCACCAATGCATGAAGGCGAAGATACACGGCATCAGTGGGTAAGGGGTTAAACTGCAAATAATGTAACTTCTTGTTTTTGTTTCATAAAATACACTCTTGTTCCACTGATCATCTTCAACGCTATATCGCCGTGGCAATTTAGCGCGTCTCATTTCGCTGCTATAGTCAAGATATGTACGAAGAGAAATGTATATTAAATGTACATCGATATTATCATAATATACGTGAAGCAATTTTCTATAGAAATATACTTTGACACAGACTATATGTTTTGCATCTGTTTCACCTGTGGTTTCAATATCCTGAAACAATAATTACTGATATAGTCAACACCTTTTTTTCTGCAAATGATCAGCTTACACAGCTAGACGGGCGGGAAGAGGGCAGGAAGAACAGTAACCATTTGTAATGATTCCAAGTGCAGTTATTACTTACTAAGCTTTACTTAGTGTGGTACACCTACCTCAGATCCGCCCTGTCGTGATTTCAAATTTAAGATCATGCTTAAAGCACTACTTTCCAACAAAACATCATAATTAAGCATTGATGAACCTGTTCGTTACTTAAACTAGCAGATATATGCACCCTCCGGGTGCAAGTATTTAAGTTTAATGTAATAAAATATTATATTAAATTAGAAAGGCTAATGAAACTAAATAAGAATACTGATAAAAAGAGTTGAAACAGAGGGAGTATAATAAAAAATAGAACAACTGAAACTTACTCTTCCATCACTCTCGTCTTTCATTGTTATTTTTTCTAATTTAAGTATTTAGTTAAAAGAGGAAGTAAAGAATAAAATGACAGTTATTTTTTCTTGTTAATGGATTTCATTTAAGATTCATTGAAGAGATTTTTCATTATATTCATTAGAATAAAACCAAGCAGTTAGAAATCAATAATACTAAGCATATATTTAATAAAATCACATTTGTAATATCAATATGCAAATTAGCCTTCCCGTTCACACTGTAAACCACTATTTTGTTGTATATATAAATATAATTGCATGTTGTCAGTATGTAGATATGGTTAATAATGTAAATCAATTTTATTAATAATTGAGGTTTAAATAAAAATACAATCATGGAAAATGTGATGTCAATAACTAAGGTAATAGTGATATGAGTAGTAATATAGTTTCGGTTACAGACAGAAAAGCACACAATCTCCATTATAATAAGATAGGTGACCACCAGGACCGGTGGGTACTACACCCGAACTCTCCGACCGGGGGAGACTGCTTGGGGGCCCCAGAAGCGTGGGTTTAAAACATTTTCTATGAATACAATTGACATTTTGTAGAATGGTGATTAATATATCTTATATGAACAAGCAAATATATGAACTAGCAAATATAGAAAGACTAATGAAACTAAATAAGAATACAGATAAAACGATTTGAAACAGAGTGGGGTATAATCGAAAAATAGAACAACTTTGAAAATAACACTTCCATCACTCCCGTCTTTCATTGCTAAATTTTCCTAATTCAACTATTCAGATGAATTAGGAAGTAAAGAATTAAATTACAGTTATTTCTTCTTGTTAATGGATTTCTTTTAAGATTTATCTCTGAGATTTTTACAGATATTTATTAGAATAAAACAAAACAATTAAAAATCAATAATACTAAGAACATATCTATGAAAATCAAATTTTTAATAACAATATGCAAATTAGCCTTCCCGTTCACAGTGTAAACCGCTATTTTGTTGTACATATAAATACAGTTACATGTCATTGGTATGTAGATAAGGCCAACAGTATTAATAATGTAAAACAATTTTATTCAATAATTGAGAAAAAGGCATAAATCAAAGTGAAACTTAAACAGTCGCTTCCAGGATTTGAACCCCGCTTGCCGTGTCCATTTTTCCTGACGATGATAATCGTTATAACAACTGCACCTCCAAATGCATATGGAAAATTATAATAAGTTTGTAATATCTGCCAATTTATAAATAGATGTTTGGCATCGTGTTTTTTTTTATGAATGAGTCATTTTCTGAGTCATCTCCATCCCATAATGTTTGCTGCAGACTTTCCGAAGAAAGCTTAAGTTTGGCACAAGGCCAGAAGTTTGTGAAAATCGAACCCATTAAGCCTTAGCCTAGGGCGCTAATCGTTACGCCGTGCGAAGTATTTATTTACCCTCCTCCCCGCCGCCACGGATAGGATGTAATTTTTAAGCGGAGTAAAGCTGGTTTCAATTCAGAGTCTTTCCGTCTCCTAGACTGGTTACCGTACCAAGATTAAAGAACCCAATCTGTCCTACTATTCACAGAGCCTTGGCTCTTGGCTTTACCATTCTAGCGTGACGAGTTACCCTGTCACACTGGTAGGGGTTGGAATTTAGAATTTTCTTTCTCCTCTACTGGTTGCCTTTAGCAAGCTGAGAGAATCCAGTCTACTCTGCTATTTACCCATTGATGGGGTGGAGAAAATACAGATTCAAACTTTCCTCAGGGGCATTAGTTCTAAGTGAAACACAAACAACCACGTCCAGGATTTGAACTCAGATCGGCGTTTCCATTACCTACGGTGATAACCATGTGGCTAAACGTGCCTCACACTACACCACGTCAAATACCATCTCTTACAAAAGAGACCTATGTAAGTTGATATATATATATTATAAGTAAAGAGAAAGGAAATGAATCCGACGGGTATAGATAAAAGGATATGAAAACAACACAATATGCTGTTAAAATGAAAACATTTTATATCATATTCATAGCTAATATTGAACAATATTTCGATTTATAAAAGTCATCTTCAGAGCTTGTTTTTTTACTCCGGACTTATCGAGAGCGGATATATATATATATATAATATATATATATATATATATAATATATATATATATTATATATATATACTGAACATGATAATAATAACATTGCTTTACTTAGTATACACACTTGCATGATATATAACTGTTGATACTTATATAGAAATAAAACTTCATGTACATTTGGGCTGGTCGTATGAAATAAGTAAAATCAATTCTAAAAGTGATTTATTTTCCAGAAGAGACAAACAACCAGTATAAAAGATACTGGCTTGTCTTCGAGTTATTACGCCTATTACTGTAAGGGATATATTATAGAAGTTATTTAAACAACAAATAGAAGTGAACAAAGACATTGCTTGAAAGGAGAATAAAAGATTATATAAAACGTTAATAGAATGGTGCCCAAGAAATAACTAGTAGAAAACAGCCTGACTGAAGATAGAGAGATAAAGTCTGTTGGTAAGATACAACAGAAGCTAGATCGCCATGAAAAGAATTAAGAAAGGCCTTTGTGCATCAGTGGATACAGAATAACTGCTGCTGATGACGACACACTAATTTTCTGACTGATATTGATTCACTGCCCCTCCATTTTCTCATTTTATAAATATAACTGACCAATCGAGAACACGATTCATCACTAAGCTATTACTAAGTAATTGGTAAAAGTTGAAATTCTACGGAATATTATCTATAAAACAATAAGTCACCACATTAATCGATATATACAATGAGAATTGAAGAAATAAAAGAAAAAAGAAAAGGAAATTACTTAAAATTATCGGATGCAGAATATAACATAATTATGTCTCGTAAGTTGACCGAGACTTTTATTTCTAGTCGAACAAAAAAAAAAAAACAAAAGCAAAAAAACAACAAAAAAAACAAAAAACAACCCCCCCCCAAAAAAAAAACAAAAAAAAAACAACGATTAGATATTTAACCAATCCGTTCGCCCCAGGTAGGATATGATACAAGATCGCAAGGTTAGGGGCTTCTAGCGAGAATCGAACTCGCTATTCAGTAATGGATCTGCGATATTAGCCTGCTAACCATTTTACCATGATAGGACGCCCATAAAAGCGAAGAACACACTGTAAACACATATGATATTGGAAGTAATCGAACTTTGGAAACATGAGTATTAAAAAAAACGCAAATGTCTGGTATAATAAACTGAATTGACTAAGTATTTTCCATGTGATGAGAAAAAAAACAAACATAACATATATATTTGTGCACATCGCATATCTTACAATTATGAATATATAGAAATTTAAGCGGATGTAAGTAGTTACGTATTTACACCAGTCTTGTTGAAAGGGGAGAACAGAATTTTGAAAGGTGATGAAAAATCACTATTCAATTTTTTTCCCACTTTATAGGTTTCAAACACCAGCCACAGTTGCCAAAAGTAATATACATTTATTTAAGCTACATAGAGGGTCTTCCAGATATATTGATAGTAATACCCACATAAAAATGAATAGTCAGAGTCAGGCAGACAGACAAAGAATTAGTTAGATAAATAGATAGATAGATAAACTGATAGACAGATAGATAGACAGATAGAGAGATATGAATAGACTCAGTCAGGCAAGTAGGCAGACCGACAGACATTCAGATAGATAGATAGATAGACAGATAGACAGATAGATAGGAATAGACTCAGTCAGGCAAGTAGGCGGGCAGACAGACATTCAGATAGATAGATAGATAGATTGATAGATTATGAATAGGCAAGTAGGCAGGCAGGCAGACAGGCAGGCAGGCAGACATACATTCGGGATAGATAGATAGATAGATAGATAGACAGTGGGAGACAGATAGAAGGGACAGACAAACAGACAGACAGACAGACAGACAGATAGATAGATATGAATAGCTTGAAGCAGATAGATAGATAGATTGATAGATAGATATAGATAGACAGTGACAGACAGATAGAAGGGACAGACAGACAGACAGACAGACAGACAGAAGACCGACAGACAGATAGATAGATAGATAGATAGATAGATAGATAGATATGAATATACTGGGACAGACAGGCAGACATACAGATAGATAGATATGAATAGGATTGAGGCAGATAGTTATACAGAAGCAGACAGATATATATTTATATATATATATATATATATATATATATATATAACTAAGAGAGAGAGAAGAGAGAGAGAGAGAGAGAGAGAGAGAGAGAGAGAGAGAGAGAGAGAGAGAGAGAGAGGAGAGAGAGAGAGAGAGAGAGAGAGAGATGAACCGGTATAAACAAATCTACAGGTGGATGACATATAAAACAGATAGAGATAGATAACATTGGTATCTTATGTAAATCAATTTTTAACATCCTACTATTGCCTTTTTTTTTAAGTGCACATTTCATCATCACCGTAACGATCTGAGCCAATGGCAAAGATTTTCATTTCTGTTTACGGAACAAAACTGAACCACGTGTTCCCGGGGAGATTCGGCCAATTGAACACCCGCAGTTATATCCGGTTTGAAGAATTTGAATCGTTGACCGAAAACATGCATCGGTCACTGAGGACAATTTTAAAACTTATCTTTTAGACTTTCGTTTACTTGTTTACATCAACAAGACTTTTATATCACAGCATGGACGTGGTAATTGCATTTCACTTAGGGATAATACCCTTGGGAAATGTATGAATCCTACTCTTCCTCTAACTATGGGTAAATAGTAGGGCAGACTGGATTCTCAAACCTTGATTAGGCAACCGATCTAGGAGAAGGAACACTCTGAATTCAAACCTGTTAAACTCTGCTTTAAAGAAATTGACCTTGTGTCGCATCCTGCTCATGCGGAGGGCGGAGGGGTTGGTATATATTATATATATATATATATATATATATATATATATATATATAAAGTAAAGTAAAGTAAAGTCGTCGAGGCGGCCTAAAGTCGGTATCAGCCAATCAGCGAGGGAGTCTATCCCCTTTTCACTAGCGCTAGAAGAAATTGTTTTGGCATCTGAGGTGGAGCGCCACACCTACCATCAGCTCCTTACTTTACCGCACAGATCCCTGTGCTACTCATACGCTGAGTTGGCGAGGACCGGAATCGAACTAGGAACCTTGTGGTTTCTAGCCGAATATATATATACATATATATATCACAACATTTTCATACTATATTTGACGTTTTCTTACTATTGATTTTTTTTTCTGATAATTAGTTTAATCGATAAATATATACATTCAAAAAATGCTGTCAGTAGGTATTTAGCCATACAAAAAACACGGCAAAGATACGGTAGATTTTGGGGAGGCGCGTGGTGTAATGGTTAGAGTCGTAGGAAATGGACTCGTCAACCCGAGTTCAAATACTGGATGAAGCCACAGTTCACGTAACGCTAATACCCTTGGGAAAGGTATGAATCCAACTATTTTCCCTCCAGCTATGACTAAATAGTAGGGCAGAGTGGGCTCTTTAACATTGGTTAGGCAACCAGTCTAGGAGAAGGAAAAATCTGAATTGAAACCTCTTAAATCTTCACTTAGGGTGGCCACTACTAGATAAGGCTCAGTCTTACTTAGTGATCTATTTTCAATTTAAAAAAAAAATATCAACAGAGGTAGATAAATAGTTTCTCTGAGGGTCACTTTTGATACGTGCTTAATTTAACGAGGGGCTCCGGGCAGGTACACGTGGGTATGACCAAAAGTTCTTGAGTAGTGTTATGAAGTTAAGGTTCTTTTTGTCTCTTTATGAAATAATATAATTTCTTTCGTTATTCAATTAGTCATTAGTATTAAAATGGTTCTAGCTACCAGGGATTTCATGCATCATACAAAGGGGGGAAGGAAAGAGGTATATATATTATAAGCTGAGATCTAATCCTTTTCCCATATTCAGACATGTATCCTTCTATTATAGGGGTCAGCAAATGAAGCGGCTAACAAAATAAATTATTAGCGCACCAGCTCTCCCCGTGATAGATTGACAGCAACGCCTGTCCTTGTTCTTCGACACGTTTTCTGTCTCATTTCACTTTAGTTGGAAAACTACCGAAGTATTAGAACTGTGACTAAGAACTACATCACTTTTTAAAATTCCATAACATCTTTTAAAATGTCATCATATCTAACTCTCTCTCTCTCTCTCTCTCTCTCTTTCTCTCTCTCTCTCTCTCTCTATATATATATATATATATATATATATAAGTTGAAAAATAGAAATAAATCTGACAATATGTTGAAAGAATAAATAAAGGAAAGAAAATGTTGAATGGATAAAATTAGTTTAGTGACGTACCAACGCGTGTTTCGTCCGAGAGTTTGTTCATGTAAGCATTGTATGCTATTTATTATTATTATTATTTTAAATATGAAATATAATAATAATAATAATAATAATAATAATAATAATAATAATAATAATAATAGAAAATTATAAGATATTTAAGTATACAAAGAAAACGGCCTTCTTCAGGGCAAACCCGGCCGAAACACGTGTTGGTACTTCATTAAACTAATTTTATCCATTCAACATTTTCTTTCCTTTATCTATTTATCCTTTCAATATATATATATATATATATATATATATATATAGAGAGAGAGAGAGAGAGAGAGAGAGACAGACAGACAGACAGACAGACAGACAGACAGACATGTTTTTAAGTAATGCTTAGAAATGTAATAGACGAGTAGATTTATTGTATAAATAAAATCTCATGGTAATGAGGTAGCCATGAAGTACTTCCGAATTGCACTTTGTACTTAAACTCCGAGTACAAATACTTGTTTAGAATAAACTTAATCAAGAGAGATAAATAGATAGATAGATAGATAGATAGATAGATATAGACAGATAAATAAATAGATAGATAGATAAATAGATAGATACTGACTTACAGAATATACATACATATATATATACATATATATATATATGTATGTATGTATATATAATATATATATATATATATATATATATATATAGATAGATAGATAGATAGTCAGACACACAGACACAGACTCACAGATAGATAGATAGATAGATAGATGGATAGATGGATAGATAGATAGTGAGACAGACAAACAGTCAAACAGACCGACCGACAAACAGACAGATAGATAGATGGATAGATAGATATATAGTCAGACAGACAAACAGTCAAACAGACCGACAGACAGACAAACAGATAAATAGATAGATAGATAGATAGACCGTACAAATTTCAATGAAAATGCAGATGAAATTACACAGAAGTTTATAAAAACCCTTTTAAAAACAAGAAAATATGAGAGAAGACAATAAAACTTTTAATTTAAAAATTTATTTTTTGTCATAAAAACAAAATCCCCGACTTGTGGAAATTTCGGCCTTGTTATGTCGAACGTAGTAACTAGTCGATTAGTAGTATGAAAAGGCAAATGCTAAAAGCTACCACGATGCTGGAGAAGTTGTAAACAACTGTAGAATTAGCAGTGTAAATAGTAGCACTGTATTCTTGTGGAAAGGAGTAGTAGTAGTAGTTGTAGTAGTATTAGTAGTTGTAGTGGTAACAGAAAAAGTAACGGTTGCGTCTGTTGGAATCTCTGTACTACTTGCCGACCGCTACTATGGATTTTCCTGGGACTGTTAACAACATTGCTTGCAGGAAGTATGATATTTACACAAATGCAAGAATGACGACAGAGTTGCGTCGTCACTTCCGGAAGATGGTTCTTTATTTTATGTTTACATTTCCGCTCTTTCTGATTCATTCACCTTTATTTATTGGCCTCTTAATTTTATCACTTACTTTTTTCTTCTTTTTTTTTTTTTTACAAAGATTTATTTTGTGATTACATTTAAAATAATTTTTTCGTAATAGTCTTATTTTTCTATCTTCTGGGAGCGTTTTTTTTTTTCTTGCTTACCTATTTTCCATGTGATAATGTTTTTCTATCAACCTGTATAATTTTCGTAACTTTTTTCTGTGTCTACTCTTTCTTTCTTTCTTTCTTTCTTTCTTTGGCAATTCTTTATCTTTCTTTCTTTCTTTCTTTCTTTCTTTCTTTGGCAATTCTTTATCTTTCTTTCTTTTTCTATCTTTCTTTCTTCTTTCTTCTTTGTCAATTCTTTATCTTTCTTTCTTTCTTTCTTTCTTCTTTTTTATTTAATACAATATTTCTTCTTTTACTTTTCATCTTCATTACTTCATTTTTTTTTATTTCATTCAATCTTTCTTTCTCTTTCTTTCTTTCTTTCTTCTTTCTTTCTCATCTTTATTCCTTCTTTCTGTCTATCCCTTCTCTGGATATTCTTCCTTTCATTCGTTCTGTATTTCTGTCTTTCCTTTTTCTTTATTTCGTTATTTCCTTCCTTCCTTCTTTCTTTCTTTCTTTCTTCTTTCTTTCTTTCTTTCTTTTCTCTGTATATTTTTTCTTTCTTTCTTGCTTTCTTTCTTTCTTTCTTTCTTTCTTTTCTTTCTTTCTTTCTTTGTATATTCTTTCTTTCTTTCTTTCTTTCTTTCTTCCTTTCTCTGTATATTCTTTCTTTCTTTCTTTCTTTCTTTCTTTCTTTCTTTCTTTCTTTTTATTTTTTCCACGTGATTATTAATAATAACTAAGGCCAAAAAGCACTGCGTACATATACATGTTTTTACACATAAGGCATGTCGTTTCATATCTGCTTTTGCATACGTTTTTTCTTTCACGTGTGCGAATATGAATTAATAATTATGAACCGGATGATGGAGGTGGCAAGTAAAAATATTCAGATTTACTCACCATAAAATGACTTCTAAAATAATGTATACACACATATAGGCATGTGTAAAAGTCAGTATGTGCATGTGTGCATTCATAGAGTATAAAGATATGTTCAAGGGTGCACACACACACACACACACACACACATATATATATATATATATATTTTTACTGTCTGTAGCCGAGTCAGTTATTTGCGATTGTGTTAGTTGAGTTGCGCAGGAAGGCTAATTTGCATATTGGTTAAATTTGAGTGCTTAGTAGATTTCTCGTCGAACAAGGGAATTCAATTTTTCGAGGGGCATGCACCCGGAG
>CM042137.1:25224448-25231948 GCA_023376005.1 Doryteuthis pealeii
TTTAGCTCTCTGACCATGGCTAGGTAACCAGTCTAGGAGAATGTGTACTGAAAAGTTCATAGGCTGAAAAGTTCACTTGATGACGACATATCTGCTGCCAAAGAGAATACAAGACTAGGCACAATTCTGTGGGAAAGGTAATCCACTGGGATCTTGCTAGAGAATTGAAAAAACAAACAAAACAACAACAAACAAATTGTAGAATATAAGAGTTGAAGTGATGACCTCATACCTGGTACTGAGATACAAACGGATCACCGAATCCCGACTAGAAGATCAGACTTAGTATTAATTAACAGGGAGAAAGAATTCCTCAACTCGTGGACTTTTCTGTTCCAGTGGACCATAGAGTGAATATAAAAGAAAGCGAAAAGATAGACAAATATCTGGGTCTTTCAAAAGAGCTTAAAAAGCTGTTTAACAAGAAGGTGAATTGTAGATTGGTACTCTTGAAACAGTCTCCAAAAGCCTGGAAAAGGGACTTGAGGTTTTGGAGATCAGAGGAAGAATCGAGAACATCCAGACCACAGCACTGTTAAAATTTAATGAAATAATTTGAAGAGTTCTGGATACCTTTGGAGACTTGCATCATCCAAACTTCATTGAAAAACAACTAATTAAAACTGGTGTGAAAAACCCCACAATTAGTATAATAATAATAATAATAATAATAATAATAATAATGGAAAAATGCCTGGACCTTGCCAGAGAATTGAAAAAGCTGTGGAATATGAATGAAAGTGATACCAATTGTAGTTGGTGCACTTGGAACGGTTCCAAAAAAAAACTTGGAAAAAAGACTGGAGGAACTGGAAATCAAAAGAAAGAATTGCGACCAAATGGTCTCAATTCTTCCTTTGTTGATTTCCAGTTGCATTGCTGCAATCGGCTAGAATACTCAGAGAGTCCAGAGACCTGAGACTTGTTGTCACTCAGAATCCAGTGAAATTGCTGGTGTGAACAAATAATAATAATAATAATAATAATAATAATAATAATAATAATCCAGCAGATCACAGGGTGAAGATGAACGAAAACGAAAAGATAGACAAATACCTAGACCTCGCTAGTGAATGGAACATGAGGGTGAAAGTGATACCAATTGCAGTTGATATACTTGGAACGATCCCCAAAATCTTAGAAAACAAACTAGAACAACTGGAAATCAGAGGAAGAATTGAGACCATCCAGACTAAAACATTGTTGAGATCGGTAAGAATAGCCAGAAGAATCCGAGAGACATGACGAGACTTGCTGTCACTCAAACTCCAGTGAAAGACCATCAACTAATGCTGGTGCGAAAATCTTACAAGGAGTGAAATAATAATAATAATAATAATAATACATTTTGTTCTATATTTGAAATAAACAACCGTAATGATGGATAACGTCAGGGTTCGATCTCTCTCATCTCATACTTTATTTCCAGTCGATATTTTGGTTGTGTAAATGATACATTCTCATTCGCTCAAATATTTTCAAAGATTTAATGTGTATTATCGATGTTCCGTCATTATTGTAAATCATCTTTTTAAAATATTAAGTGGTTAAATTTTAGAATGAACCGTTCATTTTCGTTCAAGACATTTTATTCTATCAAGTTTGCATGAAATACTTTAAAATATAGAATGTAAGAAAACGGATCGAGGACTACGTAAAAAAAAGAGGGATGATTATAAACATGGGAACCTTTGACAGTCAGGTCCACATCAGCCAAGAATGAATTGGATCTGAATTCAATAAACTTGTTATATTATGTTGAAATTTCCAGCTGCTCTAAAAATTGGTACAGATAAAATGATCGACAATAAATACACTATTCAGGAAATCATTAAAAAATGAGTAACAGTCATCAAAAGTTGCTTTAAACTGATAAAGTTGATAAGTACGATGTGGTTCGTGGGTCTATATCCAAAACAGCAAAGTAAGAAGCGCGTGGTGCAATGATTAAAGTTATGGGAAATGGACTCGTCGCCCCGAGTTCAAATCCTGGATGTGACAATTGCATTTAATTTTGAGCTAATATCCTTGGGAAATGTATGAATCCTACTCTCCTCCAGCTATGGATAAATAGTAGGGCAGACTGAGCTCTTTAACCTTGGTTAGGTAACCAGTCTAGGAGAAGGAAAACTCTGAATTCAAACCTGTTGAACTCCGCTTAAGAATTTGACCTTGTGTCACCTCCAGTTGGTAAATATATATATCCAAAACAGTACGTTCTAATTGCAATAAGTACAGTCAAAATACACCAGGATGCTTGCAATAGAAATGAGCAATTCATGCTACTAACCATTTAAAAATTTGTTTCAGATTTCATATCAAATACTGGCCATGTGTCACGTCTTCTTTTTGTCGTCTTCGTGACAAGGGGAAGCTTAAGTGGTCATTTACAATAAATTGAAAGGAAATCCGATTGCAGCAATCAGCAAAATAAATAGACACAAGTCTGGCGATTAATTATCAGAAGTTTTGGTTTTGTTTTGTTCGGTTGGTTTTATGGCATGTTAACCCTTGTTGGAGTATTCAGTGCCAAAGTCAGTGTTTTTTGTTGGTTGATTAGCTCGTTGTCTTTATAGCATGTCAACCTTTCCTAGGTTATTTGATGACAAAGTCGGTTGTTTTATTAGTTGGTTAATCTTATGGCATGTCAACCCTTGTTAGGTTATTCAATGTTAAAGTCAATCTTTTGTTGGTTGGTTAATTTTATGACATGTCAACCCTTTATTTGATGTCAAAGTCAGTGTTTTTATTGGTTCGTTGGTTTTATGGTATGTCAACTCTTGTTGGGTTATTCAGTGTCAAAGTGAGTGCTTTGTTTGTTTGTTTGTTTAGTTAGTTAGTTGGTTGATTGATTTTATTGTCTGTCATTCCTTGCTGGGTTATTTAAAGTGAAAATCAGTCTTTTAGTTCGTTGGTTGGTTTTACGACATATTAACTCTTGACGTCAAAATCAGTCTTTTATTGCAAGCAATTATATGGTTTTAATTTACTATTCCCAATTTAATAATAATAATAATAATAATAATAATAATAATAATAATAATAATAATAATAATATAATAATAATAATAAATGTTGCAAGTACTTATTTGATTTCAAGTATTCCTATTTAATACGAATAATTTTCACAAAATTATGGCTACAAGTATTTCTATCTCATAACAAAAAAAAAAAAATATCCATCTATCTATCTATCTATCTTTCCCTGTCCCTTTTGATGTAAGTTTAGTTTAATTTCGGCAAAAGGCCGAACGGAAAAAAAAATTAGCAATTTTCTTACTCCATATATATATATATATATATATATATATATATATATATATATGTGTGTGTGTGTGTGTGTGTGTGTGGTGTCTGTGTGTCTGTGTGTGTATGTATGTGTGTGTGCGTCTGTGTATGTGCCTGTGTCTGTGTTATAAGGTTCAGTTAGGACATCTTGGGTTACTGAGTTTTACCTCCACAGCTTCGGTCACGTGATAAATTGCACGAACCAAAATATTGCAAAACTTTTGACTCACCCTAGAAATTATTGACAAAGTGTTGTTATCACTGTTTATTGCTTCATTCATTACTTTGTTCTTATTTTCATCAGAACATTCCAGCCACTATATTCTCCGACCTTCCCCGGGGCTGAGTGGTCCCGGAACGTTGTGATAAGAAGCCAACAAAAACGAGGAAAGTAGTCAAAATGAACCATCATACAACAGCTTCATAAGTTTCCGAGACACTTAGAGGCTGTCAATAGTTTTAAAAAAAACAAAGTCAATTTACTGATGATATCGTATTAACAAAAAGCATCAGGTAAGTAAATAACAGATAAGAAAAGTCTTGTTAGTTGATATGGGATACAGTCTTTAGCCTCGCATAACATAAACCTCAATGGCTAAGATTCAAGTTCCTTTAAAACGATAAAATAGACGACCCTTCAATCGTACCAATAATATTCCACGGTTCTCTTTTCGCCTATCCTTATATGGGGATTCAAGCTGGGAATTGTATATTTTGTTAGGCATAAAAAAGAATAAGAATTAGCATTCCCTTTTTTTTTTAAAACTAATATTTAATTTGCTCTTAGAGGCTTTATGACAGAAGACAATTCGACGACATTGGTCGTAAAACAGCCAACGTGTCTACATATTTTTATTTACTTTTCTCTTCTTTTTCCCCTTTTTTTCTTGAGCTTCGTTAAGTGCCTTGCCTACTCTTTTCAGTAAACTAGAAAAATGAACGAGTTATTTATTAAGCTTAGGTTAGGTGTGGACAAGGCTAGAAGTATGCATCGCCGATTGAGAATCAAACTCACAAGTAATGGTCTAACTTGCCAATCATTGCACAACGGAGTAAGTAAAGTCGTCGGGGTGGCCTAAGTCGGTATCAGCCAATTAGCGAGGGAGTATATCCCCTTTTCACTAGCGCTAGACCAAGGAGATTATTTTAGCGTCTGATGTGGAGCATCACACCTACCATCAGCTCCTTACTTTACCGCAAGGATCTCTGTGCTACGCATACGCCGAATTGGCGAGGGCCGGTATCGAACTAGGAACCTTGTGGTTTCAAGCCGGACGCTCTACCGACTGAGCTAACCTGCGATATTCCAATTCACGAAACGAATGAATCGAGTTTCGATTAAAAAAAGAAAAAAAAAAGAAGAAAAAACAGAAACAGAATCCATGTAGAATTGAGCTTTAGTGCTATTTCTCTCAAATATCTCTAACAAAGGCATAAACTCTAAAACTTCCGAAAGCAAAATACTATACAATATTTAGTCTTGTTACAAAGGCAAATTACAATCTTTATTTGAATTTCTAAATGATTCCAAATTCAAATACTGAATATAAATTAGCCTTCTGGTACATCGATGGCAACATGAGTCATATGGTAATCAGAATAGAATGAAGCGAGACTAGTAGTAGTTATATCTGACTCATTAGGTTTTAACTTTATTATTTGCTCTACTTAGGTATCGAGCGCTTTTGCATTTTAGCTTCAGACAATCCTAGCGGTTTATACATATATTTTTACATTTATATTTTTTCTTTTGGTCAAGTGTTATAGTGTTAATCGATTATTTTCGGTTGGTGCGACCCTCTTGGTCTTTGTTTTTTACATTTTTTCCCCAGGTGAAGTTTGGTAGTATATTTTACTAACAAACTGTTTGCCTTTTTTTTTCACTGCAAGGGTTTACTAATAAGATTAGTATATATAACACCGAAACCGTAGTAGAGAGAAAAACTTTTCTACAACTAATAAAGCTCTATATTTTACGAAATATATTGAGCCCTTTTGGATTAACTACTTAGGCTACTACAATGAAAACGTGGTAGTAATTTTTTGAATGAATATATATATATATATATATATATATACATACATACATACATATACATGGTGCGGCATAAGTAACGCCCTTTGTTTAAGTGGAACAAAATTAAAGCCTTTTTGTTTATCCTTTATTTTTTCGAACATGAATGTAGTGCCACAGGTTAATGGATTAATATAATATATTAACAAAATTGATATAATGCTTATTCGTTTAATAAAGTTCAATACAAATGAAATCAAACCAAATTTAAGAAAAAAAAGTTACAAAAGATATAAAGTTTTAGAATTTAGTCATTTATTTGAGATGTTCAAAATGTCCCCTTCATGTTCCATACAATTCTGAAAAAGCAACACTTTTACAAACTTTTTGACACATTTCAATGGTAATTTCATGAAATTTTATCTGAAATTGCATTCTTTAATTCTGGAATTGTTATCGGCTTAAGATTGTAAACTTGATCTTTCAATACACCCAACAAAAAAGTTCGGTGGTGTTAGGTCTGGTGAACGTGATGGCCATTCAATTGGTCCTCTTCGTCCTATTCATCTACCTTCAAAATTTTCATTTAACCATTCCCAAACTCTTATCCCATAAGATATGAAATTAAAAAGGGCATTACCCTGTATATATAGTTAATTCCAGCCTCTTATACGGATATGACTGCTACACTATCTTCATAAGAGTGAAATACTAATCAGATCCTCTATACGTCGTAACTCAAGCAACTCACTACCAGTGTATTATTCCTTTTTAGGCTTTACCATGCAGTTGGAAAGTCTGTCACAGCTCCTATTATTTACCTTAGATTGTGAAGAGTTGTTTAAACAAGAGCTGAGATTTGAAATTGACAGTTAAACGAAACTTTTAATTCTAGCACGATCAGCTGTTTTGTTTTTCTTTTTTTTAAATGCTTTTTTTTAATGTCATGAAATCAAAACTAGAAGACGTCATTGGATGTCATCGAGACCTGTTTATGGATACTTTCCAATGGATTCGATTTTGTTTCTGTTTTGTTTATACGTGGATAGTATCAAAACGCATGGGCCTTGGCGTATTTACAACATTCAGCATCTATCTATCTATCTATCTATGTCTGTTCATTATCTATCTATCGAGAAAAAGAGTGAGTGAGTGAGTGAATGTGTGTGTGTGTGTGTGAGAGAGAAGAAGAGAGATAGATAGATAGATAGATAGAGAGACAGAGAGAGAGAGAGAGAGAGAGAGAGAGAGAGAGAGAGAGAGGGAGAGGGGGGGAGGGTAGACGGGGGAAAAGTTAGAGAGCACACATCCATATGTATAAATGGTATTGATAATCAACGAAATAGTAGCGATAATTTTCACAAGTTTTATGAGAATATCGTTTTTTTTCGAACTATCCCAAACTTAAAGATGTTTGATAAAATTCTTTATGCTCAATAATATATGCATAATAACGTAACTTTACCACTCTTCTTCTTGTTATCTATCTATCTATCTATCTATCTATCTATCTATCATCCATCTGTCTATCTATCTATCCATCTATCTATCTATCTATCTATCGTAAGCAATGTACGTACTTATATATGCTTATTGTATTTTTTCTGTTTTAGCGAGTAAAAAAAGTAACAAATAAAAAGTAAGTAAGTAGTCGAGACATACATATTAATAATGTTCATTTGTGAAAAGCTCTGGTGTCGCTAAGTTGCGTCTACCATAACGCATTCTGAAAGAGAGAAAGATGAAAGCATGTGATTATTATGCGATGGATGGAGAGCCGCTGGCATGACATTAAATTTCGTTTGTGACCTCATGTTTTTTTGTTCACTCTTTTTTTCTAAATATCCCACTTCTATCTAACTATCTCATTTCTTTCTTTCTTTCTTTCTTTCTTCTTTCTTTCTTTCTTTCTTTGCAAAAAGCAAGTATAACTAAAAACAAATAAATAAATACCCCCCCCCGCAAAACAACAACAACAAAAAAACAAAAACACAATTCAAAATAAAAACAAAAAACAAAAACAAAAACAAGACAAAACAAAACAAAAAAAACAACATCAACCCATATTCACTTAAAGAGCACCTTAACTTATATATTCGCTACAAGAAACGCACAGATCTGTTTTTGTAGTATGTTCCGTTCGTTTTTCCTTTTTCTTTCTATGTAATTTTTTGTTACTTTTCACTATTTTCGACGTC
>CM042137.1:25236948-25246948 GCA_023376005.1 Doryteuthis pealeii
TATATATATATACATACATACGAGAACATACACTAAAACTAGATACAGACATTTTCGCTTGTGCTTTCTTAATGTAAATTAACGAACATTTTGACTGACTGACTGTTGGAATCTAGCCATAATAGTTAGACAGTCTGTGTGTGTGTGTGTGTGTGTGTGTGTGTGTGTGTGTGTGCCAGCAAAACATAACATTTTATGTTTCTTCCAGACAAAATGACTTCTTCTTCTTCTTCTTCTTCTTCTTCTTCTTCTTCTTCTTCTTCTTCTTGCGTCTGAGTGACAGTAAGTTTCTTAACGTCTCTATGACTCTTCTGAGTATTCTTACCCTAGAATACTGTGGTATGGATGGTCCCGATTCTTCCTCTGATTTCCATTTCCTCCAGTCTCTTTTCAAAGACCTTGCACGCCAACTGCAATTAGTGCCATCGCCACCTTCACTTTTAACAACTTTTGCATCTCTCTGACAAGATCCAAATATTTGTCCGATCAATCGGCTGGTCACGTTAAGCCCTAGCACCTATATAATTGCCCCAACCCTATTGCCCTTATGGCAAGCCCCAACCCCTTTTTATCATATCGGTACTAGAAGGCGGTGACTGAGGGTCTACATGTCCTGGGAATGACGTTAAACTCTATCTGATGGTGAGGTTCCAGTTTTGGAGGTCTGGGGAATGTGGAGCACCCCTTCATCACTATTGCTCCCTGGTCCACTCTGACCCGTAGTGGTAGTACCTGTTAGGGTCCCATCTATGGGTTGAATAGAAAAACATGAGTTTATAAACAAAATTGAATTATCCATTAAGAATGAATTTATTTCACAACTTTGTCGGCATTAAATGACACACCGAGGTTGATATGCTGTAAAACAAAACAAACCAAACCAAACCAAATATTTGTCTATATTTTTGCTTTCTTTCATTTTCACTCTATAATCAGCTAGAACAGCAGAATCCAGTAGATGACAAATTTCGTCTTTAACACTCTGACATTTTGTCTGTGATTGGGTGATCCGTTTGTATCTCAGAATTCCAGAGAATTTTATGAGTTTTATTTTCTAGGACGTAGCATGTACCATTTATTACTGTATTCAAATTTTAATCTTTTGCATAATTCCCAATGAACAGTCTTTCTAACCCAGTTGTGTCTAGTGATGTATTCTTTTTGTGCCAGTTTGTTGCATTCACTTATTATGTAATTAATCGTTTCATCTGGATGAACTCGATTCTTCCTCTGATTTCCAATTCTTTCCAGTCCTTTTCCCAAGCCTTTGGAAACCGTTCCAATGAGAAGTCAAAATACTCTGGGATCTTCCAGCAAAATAAAAGAAAGCTAAACTTTAAACAAATACATGGAACCTGCCTGAGAGCTGAAGAAGCTGCGGAACAGAAAAGTGACGGTGATACCATTTGTATAGTTGAAGCCCTTTGAATGGTCCACATAAAACCTGGAAAAGAGAACGGGGTAAGTGGAGAATATAGGAAGAATCGAGACAATCCAGATCCCAGCCCTGTTAAAATCAGCTAAAATACTTAAAAGATTCCGGGAGATCCGAGGAGTCTTTATGTCACTCAGAATTCAGTGCAAAGCCAACAGTTAAAACTAGTGTGTAAAACTCGCATAGAGGGAAAATAATAACGATAAGGATTATCTACTGGATATATATATATATATATATATATATATATATATATATATATATATAATATACACAAAACTATCCCTCTCATTCCCTTCATATCTACCGATCTATCTATCTATTTCAATTTATCTATCTATTTATTTATCTCTTCTCTCTATAAAATTATATCAATATCTATCTATCTATCTATCTATCTGTCTCTCTTCATGTCTATCTATCTTTCTATTCCAATTTATTCATATCTATCTATCTATCTGTCTCTCTTCATGTCTATCTATCTTTCTATTCCAATTTATTCATATCTATCTATCTATCTATCTATCTATCTGTCTCTCTTCATGTCTATCTATCTTTCTATTCCAATTTATTCATATCTATCTATCTATCTATCTATCTATCTGTCTCTCTTCATGTCTATCTATCTTTCTATCCAATTATTCATATCTATCTATCTATCTATGTCTATCTATCTATTCAATTTATTCATATCTATCTATCTATCTATCTGTCTCTCTAATGTCTATCTATCTTTCTATTCCAATTTATTCATATCTATCTATCTATCTGTCTCTCTTCATGTCTATCTATCTTTCTATTCCAATTTATTCATATCTATCTATCTATCTATCTGTCTCTCTTCATGTCTATCTATCTTTCTATTCCAATCATATCTATCTATCTATCTGTCTCTCTTCATGTCTATCTATCTTTCTATTCCAATTTATTCATATCTATCTATCTATCTGTCTCTCTTCATGTCTATCTATCTTTCTATTCCAATTATTCATATCTATCTATCTATCTATCTATCTATCTGTCTCTCTTCATGTCTATCTATCTTTCTATTCCATATTATATCTATCTATCTATCTATCTGTCTCTCTTCATGTCTATCTCTCTTCTATTCAATTTATTCATATCTATCTATCTATCTGTCTCTCTTCATGTCTATCTCTCTTTCTATTCCAATTTATTCATATCTATCTATCTATCTGTCTCTCTTCATGTCTATCTATCTTTCTATTCCAATTTATTCATATCTATCTATCTATCTATCTGTCTCTCTTCATGTCTATCTATCTTTCTATTCCAATTTATTCATATCTATCTATCTATCTGTCTCTCTTCATGTCTATCTATCTTTCTATTCCAATTTATTCATATCTATCTATCTATCTATCCATCTATTCTCTATGTATAAAACTATAAAATCAGAGATGAAATATTATTGTGTTAATTTTCCGTAATTATAGTTTAATGCATATTATACAATCCTGAGACGGTTAAATATTGAAATTAGATTGAGCACCTTCATATGCTAAAACTTTTCACATTCATTCTCATTATATTCTATAAAACTATATCAATATCTATTTATCTCACTATTGATCTCACTCTCTTCAAGTCTATCTATCTTATCTTAATTTATTCATGTTATCTATCTATCTATCTATCTATCTATCTTGAACACTTTCTTCATATCTATCTTTCTATCTCAGTTTATTCATCTATCTATTTCCTCATATTTGAATATCAACAAAAGCTGCCACATACCAAAAGCAGAGGCTCGCAGACTTTTGTTTTCATTAAGAATTTATTTTTCAAATTCCCGGGGACTAAGTGACAGCAATCTTTTAAGGAAACTAATTTCCTTGTTTTGGGCTTGGGTTTAATTTTGCTTCTTCTTCATGTTTTAAAACTTTATTTAATTCTTTAGAGTAAGATCTTGATAATTTTCAATCTTTTCGGGTTTTTTTTTCACCTCTCACTTATAGTTTGTTGGTACAGCCAGAGAGAGAGAGAGAGAGAGAGAGAGAGAGAGAGAGAGAGAGAGAGAGAGAGAGAGAGAGAGAGAGAGAGAGAGAGGAGAGAGTTCTTTTACTTGTTCACAGCAACCTCTTCTTGTTTGAATCTCAAACTTCCTGAGTAT
The DNA here is from genome assembly GCA_023376005.1 of Doryteuthis pealeii. NCBI lineage: Eukaryota > Metazoa > Mollusca > Cephalopoda > Myopsida > Loliginidae > Doryteuthis > Doryteuthis pealeii. The sequence goes on from CM042137.1 coordinate 25,240,518, forward strand.
TTTGACTTTTTTAATTTTCTCGCAGTTTCTTGACTTTTACTTACATCATTTGTTTATATGACCGAACCAAAGTTGTTTGCGTAATTCCCAGTGAATAGCGGTCCCTACCCTTTCTTGTTTGCTATCATATTCCCTTGGGACCACCTTCACATTCACTTATTATGCATTAAATAGGCTCATTTCTTTCTCCATGGAGGCGGCATTTTCTGCTTTTATTTGTCTCATTCTTTCCCCCTTTTCACACACACACACACACACACACACACACACATATATATATATATATATATATATATATATATATATATATATATGAGCGAGTTTGTGTATATTGTGTTAAATGCTAGCTCACCAGAGGATCGAAATCATGGGTTTTATCATGTTTTATATCTTATTTTGTACTTAGAATATATTGTGATATTAATCTGCCTTCACATATATTGAGCACTATAAAGATTTTACTGATTAAAAACGGTTAAATTTTAATCATAATTACTATTTATATATATATATATATATATATATATATATATATATATATATATATATATATATATGGTATGAAACTGTTAGTCTGTAGCGTGGCACGAACTTATCTGATATTTGACCAGAAATTTTTATGTTATAATGTTCGATCTGTGTGATTAACTAAGTGCATTAACAAGGAAAGAGATTATGTGAAAAGTAAGTATTTATTGTGTAAAAATAATTATCTTCTTTTCATCATTAGGCTAGGGAGTTATTGATATATCTATGTAGACATTTACTACATAGATATTTACAAATAAGTTATGTTGCATCTATCGTACAAGTTGAAATAACTTGCCGGATAGCCTTGAAAATCCGGGTTTGAAATCTTTGCTTTTCATCTGGGTTAGAAAATCGAATACTCATACTGGTATAAAAAGTGCTACAGCCTTAGCCACCAAGCAGTCTAGTTAAATCAACGTGTGAGGCGAGTATGTATGTCAAAATAAGTATTTATAATATATTTTATCGGGTCGAATGTGACGTCAATTCGATCTTTCGACGGATTGATTTACAGAATTTTCGGACTACCGAGTTACACTTGTAAGTGATATTGAACCTTTCACCTGTGTCCTCTTTTCCTTCATCATCAGTTTAGTTCTTAGTCGCACTTTACCAGATGTTGAACGTATACAATTTGTACGGATGTATTCATTGAAGCAATTAAGTCGTAGCGAAATAATTCTGTTTCAAGTACGAACGCTCTCTTGTCAAATGTCGTTGCAGTGTCATTAACATGACTCAAAAGTTCACAGACTCACTAAACGCACTCTCTATTGCTCACATAAACGCACGCATAGAAGATCAGTTGGTCACATATACTCACTTGAATGCACACACGGACACCTGCATGCTCATATTAACATATAGTGATTACTATAGGGGTCACATTCCAACACACTCATATATGAATACACGCACAAGCGAATAGAGATACAATGAAAAAGACCTACACGTATACACTTTGACCCATTTTCAAAATAAAAGTATACGTGTTCCATAAACACCTGTGAAAATTTGCAGATGAGGAACTATAGAGCAAATGACCGACAGAGATTTATATACACACACACACACACACACACACACACACACACACACACACAATGTATATCTATATGTAGGCGCGTAGTGTAATGGTTACCGTCGTAGGAAATCGACACGGTAAAGACGAGTTCAAATCCTGGACGAGGCTGTTTGAATTTGACATTACGTTAATACCCTTGGGAAATGTGTGCAATCAATTATTCTCCCTCCAGCTATGGTAAATAGTAGGCGGACTGAGATCTTTAACTTTGACAACCATTCTAAGAGGGAACACTCTGAATTTAAACCTGTTAAACTCCGCTAAAGAAATTGTGTGGAGTGTTTGCTATCTATCTATCTATCTATCTATGTGTGTGTGTGTGTGTGGTGTGTGTGTGTGTGTTTACTCAAACCCTTTACACAAGGTCAATTTTAAATGGTTTAAATTCAGAATTTTCCTTCTCCTAGACTAGTTGCCATACCAAGGATAAAAAGCCCAATTTTCCCTACCATTTACTTGAGGGAGAATAGTATACTTTTCCAAGAATATTAGTGTTATGGAAATGCAAACAGTCTCGTCCAAGAATTGAACTCTGTTAACTATGTCCATTGCCTACTATAATAACCCTTACACCACAAACACCCACTTTAGCCCCACTTTAGCTGATGTAGATTTAACACACATGTACATATGTAAGTACTTTTCGAAACTCCTCCGCCTCGGACAGGATGTGAAGGTACATCTTTAGAAGACTTTAAATTCAGCGTTTCGTTCTCCTTAACTAAAGAACATAGTCTATTCCACCATTTACTCATAAGTTTAGTTCTTTCCCAAAATCATTAGACTGAATTGAAACGCAAACAACTTCGGGTCACTCATTCCCTTGACTACGACGATTACCATTACGCTAATCGAGCCTTTACTATATATATATATATATATATATATATATATATATATATATTATATATATTATATATATATAAAGTAATTGGTAATTTGCTTGAAGCATTGTTAAGTATGTTATTATATATTAATTATTTGAAGGCAATTACAATGCATATAAAAATAAAAACAAAAATATGTTTTCATGTCTTATCGATCGATTTCAAAGTAAACTTTATCTTCAGAGACAATTTTCAGAAATGTACGTGCTTTTGTTTTTTTTTCGTGTGGTTATATATATATATATATATATATATATATATATTCTTTCTTTCTTCTCCAAAGAAAAAAAATAATAATGATCGAATATTACTAAAATGATCTCATGAATGATTAGATCGATACACTTTTCAGCTTAGATGCATTAAAACGATGCAATCACAAAAACATTCCACACATGCATAGCAAATAACGCACACCCTTAGGATTTAGAAGTCACCAACAATTTATATGAGTCCCAAATTCAGACCATAACAAAAATATACAGATTAACTGCGTATATATGCACAGGTGTTTATTTACTCACACATCCGTGCACAACATAAATATACATAGAAATAAACAAAGAAACGTATCAAATGCTTTTACATTTTACTTCAGACTATATACATTCTGCAACATTTGCAAACACATACGCAATCTTACAGAGAAATCCGGTCACACACACACACACACACACACACACACACACACACATATATATATATATATATATTCGTTGATAGAAATATACACATAGGAATATGAGATCTGTTTATTAAATAATGAAACTTTATAAAGAATATCATAAGCTTATATGTAGCTGATGATCGGCTGATGATCGATTGATAATAGAATAATAATAGAATGCAGTGCGACAGGAAGGTGTGTGGTGTGTTGTCCGGAGGAAACTACGAAAATAAAAAAATTAACGAAAAAGTAAATATATATACACATTGACAATCATCAGACCTTGCTTTTTGCGCAAAAAATAAAGAAGATTTTCTTTATATCTGGGAAGATATTTAAAAATTAGGATTTGAATAGTGAGAAAAGGGAAAGTAATTGGTGGTGTTCGTGATTAAAACATTAATCAATTATGTAAGACCGAAACACTCAATGGATTGCGAGACTAACTTTTGTTTATCCTCATCTACCCAAGCAGCACCGGGTAGCCGCTTTAATGGATTAATAAAATTTTGTTCATTATTTTTGGACATCTCTTGCATATAAAATTGTCTACATAAGCAGATCTTTAAACATAATATTCTCATTGGTTTTTACTATGTTTATTGTATAGAAGTTAGTTTGAACTAGTTAACGAAATGGATATACACACAGAGATACGATATAACTTCAGTACATTTAAAAGATTAGTTAGAACAAGGAGTTTATTTCAAGTTAAAATTCCTAAAAGCCGTTAAGATACAGTAAAATTGATAAATTCTAACTAAGTGGGGTGAATGACGTAATTAAACTTTTAAACATCCGGTTGTATCAAATGCTTTTTACATTTTACTTCCAGGCACCAGATGTTAGTATTTTCTTTGTAGTCACAAAGCTTAACTTAGTTTGGTACAAAGTCAGAAATATAGGCAGCCACTGATAAGCTAACAGACAACGATCTAGCTGCAACAACGTGCCTTCAGTTTAACAAAGCTTTGCTTAATTTGACACACAGAACATAGATTGTTTACAGTACTTGCCCTTGCGAAATGGACACTCATTTTATTACTAAACAGATAATTACTGCTTAACTTCGACTTCAGTAACTTTAAGAGGGATTTGACCGTAGATTAAATTTTCTTTCTTTATAGACAGGTCACTCTAAATCTTGGAGATTTTGTTATTTTGCTGCATGCCCCAAAGAAAAGAGATAAATCTGAATAGAAAAATCTGAGCTCAAAATGCACAGAACGGGCAATCTATTTATCCAATTTAATGTATCTGATTATTTTTTCTTCAGTCTCAACCCCGGTCATGCAGTTTACAATTAAAGAATTTCCCTGTTCAAGTTATTGTTATTAAACTTTATGCATTAACACTGTCAAATCTTTGTAGACAAAAACTATAAATGGTTTTCCTACTTTTTTGTTCTTCATTCAAGTATTTCTCACGAGTCGGTGTAGTAGTTCCCTATCCACACCATAATTAAAAAAATTTACTAGAAGCGGCTACCCGGCTACCCGGCTACCCGCGAAGCCTGGGTAGAGGAGAAAAATTAATTAAAAATTCTATTACATATCGGTGTGCCAAACTCTTATAACAAACTATTTATTTATTTATTTATTTAAATTTAACCATATTTGCAAAATATTGATTTACAGTTTCTTGTAAAAGAAAAAAAATCATTGAATTTCTTATATGAGAAATTTTAGGATCAATGTCCAATTATTTCTATCCTACTTGCCAGGACAGAATCAAAAATTGCTGGCAGCCTGGGCTGACATTTACTGTACTTTAAAGTATATCACACATACACACACACACACACACACACACACACACACACATATATATATATATATATATATATATATATATATATATATATGATAATATGATATAGTGTTACATACTGGAGAGAGGAGGGAGAGATAGACACAGGTAGATAGAGAGATGCATATGCATTTTGCATTACTTACTTCTTTGGCCATTTGGTGATCTCTAGTCGTTTCTATTTTTCCTCTCCATGTTGAATTCTATTTCTAGATTCCTGTTGGCTGTTCGTCTTTGATGCATTCCTTCTTCTTGGTCAGTCTTGTTGCCAAGATATTCATTAAACAAGAACACCATCTTATTTCTTTAAACTTTTATTTACTTAACTAAAATTCTTCTTCTAACTAACACAACGCGCGAATGCATTTGAGCCCAGCTAAGGCAGATATCTGATAATGATGATGAGTTATATATAAAGTATATATAAGTATAGTATCCATATATAATATATAAGGTGCAGTATTTATATCTAATATATAAAGTATATATATATATATATATATATATATATATATATATATATATATAGTATTGTTTTTGTATATAATGTATAAATTATATTATTCATATATTATATAAAAAGAATTGTATATATAATATATAGCTCAGTCGGTAGAGTGTCCGGCTGGGAACATTAAGGTGCCTGGTTCGATACCGGACCTCGCCAACTCAGTGTATGAGTAGCCTAGGGATCTGTGCGGTCATGAGCTTATGGTACGTGTGGCGTTCAGCCTCAGACGCTAAAAAACAATCTCCTTTGTCTAAAGCTAGTAAAAGAGGATAGACTCCCTTGCTGTCTTGCTGATTAGGCCACCCGGTGACTTTACTTTTACTATATATATATATATATATATATATATATATCAGGTAAAAGTAAACAATATTGACACTGGAAAACTTTGACTCTAGAAAATAATGCCGTATGTCATCATCTAACTTTGAAAAGTGCCTGGTTGTGAGAGCGTTAAGACTGAAAATAGGCCGGACAAAGAACGGTTACTCTTCCATCACTCTCCTATTTCAGTTCTAGATTTACCTAATTGAAATATTTAGTTAAAATAGAAAGTAAAGAATAGAATTACAGTTATTTCTTCTTATTAATAGATTTCTTTTAAGATTTATCCCCGAGATTTTTGTTCAGATTCATTAAGATAAAACCAAACAATTAGAAATCAATAATACTAATCAGATATTTATTAGAATCAAATTTTTAAATCAATGTGCAAATTAGCCTTCCTGTTCACACTGTAAACCGCTATTTTGTTGTATATAAAAATACAATTACATATTATCAGTATGTAGATATGGCCAACAGTATTAATAATGTAAAACAATTTAATTGATAACTGAGGTTTAAATAAACATAAAATCATGGAGAATTTGACGTAAATAACAAAGGGAATTGTGACTTGAGTAGTGATATAGTTCCGATTACAGACAGACAAACACACAA
>CM042137.1:25256948-25264448 GCA_023376005.1 Doryteuthis pealeii
GAATTTCTTGTCTTCGAGTATCTATCCAAAGAATCCCCGATTAACACCCTTAACGACCATCTTACCCAAAATAACTAGCCACCCAATAAATACTTATGGCTTTCAATGGCGGGGTAGATTACGGTTACAAACCAAATATCAATTACCCACCCGCAAAAATCATGTGACTTCACCCCACTCTTTGAAACACACACACACACACACACACACACACACACACACACACACACATATATATATATATATATTTTACCAACCCCTCCGTTTCTCTGAATGTTTGAGATGAGGCTTGAAGATTAGTATTATCTGCGTTATTCGGACTATTGTCCCATCTTCATTGTTACTTGAACAACGTTTCGGCCGATATGCCCTCCGGCCTTCTTCAGGTATTTCTTTTCGGTTCCTGAATCCGACAAGAAATACCTGAAGAAGGCCGGAGGGCATATCGGCCGAAACGTTGTACAAGTAACAATGAAGATGATGACAATAGTCCGAATAACGCAGATAATACTAACCAATCGATTGTTTAACAGGTTTGAATTCAGAGTTTTCCTTCTCTTAGACTGTTTACCTATCCAAGGTTAAAGATCCCTGTGAGTTCTATTATTTACCCATTGCAAGAAGGAGAATAGTTGGATGAATACCTTTCCTAAAGGGTATTAGCGTTATGTGAAATGAAAACCGATTTATCGAGGATTTGAACTCGGGTCGACGAGTCTGTTTCTCCGTTGATGACCATTACACCACGTGCGCCTCTAGAATATAAGACGCTAGGATTGGGCAATCTTTTGTCATCGCCCAAATATACGCCTATAGAAACCCACATTAAACAGAGATTGTGTCAAATATGTGACGATCCAGAGGCATATTGACAGTGACTTGAACCTAAGGGCAAAACAGATTTAAAAGCCCATTCTATCCATTCCATATACGAAGGTCGGCTGACCAAGACACTCTCATGAAATGTGACCAAATGAAGTTTATTTTTCACCCTCACGATCAACACACTTCTTACATCAGTACTTAGATTCCATTGTTTAACGTTAGATATGACGTCATCATATAAACTTTTCAGCCTATCATCTATTCAGCCCATCCTCGATGATATATACAATTTTAATCAGATATTTGATACTATTGCTCTTTTGGGGTACTTCCATTGCTACACAGTAATTCTTACAAACACATTTAGCAGAATATACTGATATAAGAGAAGTAAGGATTGGTAGTTTAACACATTTTAACTAAAACACAATGACTCATTTGAAGCTAGTTATTCAGGTCTTTTGGTTTCGGGCATTGACCGATTACCTAATCACCCAATCCACCCTTACTAGATCAGTACCGGAAAACCACGATTATTTAAAAAAAAAACCTATCTTATTATAATGGAGATTGTGTGTTTGTCTGTCTGTAACCGAAACTAAATCACTATTCAAGTCACAATTCCCTTAGTTATTGACGTCACATTTACCATGAATTTATCTTTATTTAAACCTCAATTATTGATAAAATTGTTATACCTTATTAATACTGTTGACCATATCTACGTACTAATGACATGTAATTGATTATATATACAACAAATAGTGGTTTACAGTGTGAACGAGAAGGCTAATTGCATATTGATATTTAAAATTTGATTTTAATAAATATATGCTTAGTATTATTGATTTCTAATTGTTTGGTTTTCTCTAACGAATCTGAGCAAAGATCTCGGGATAAATCTTAAAAGAAATCCATAAACGAGACGAAATAACTGTAATTTTATTAAATACTTCATATCTAACTAAATAGATAAATTAGGAAAAATGAAAGACGGGAGTGAAAGAAAATGATGGAAGAGTTAAATCTAAAGCTGTTCTATTTTTCGATTATACCCCCTCAGTTTATCATTTTCTAAATAGTTTATAATTTGATACAATATTTTATAACATCAAAACCTAAATACTTGCACCCGAAGGGTGCATATATTTGCTAGTTAGACATAATATACAAATGAACACAACTTTAATTTTGAAAAGCATAAAATTTAATACTTCCTAAGAAATAAATAGAAAACAATTGCGTAGCTAAAAGGGATACAGGAGGGCGTCTCGTATCGGTGACTACTTTAATCGTGGTACTTTTGGTTCTCTTGTATAAAAAGTGTGTGGGTAGGGGCTGCAAACTGAAAAACTGTACCAGGCGGCACACACTATCTATGCCACTGAATACAAAGTAAGAAAAAACAAACAAAAAAAAACAAAAAAAAAAAAAAAACAAAAAACAAAAAAAACAGAAATATATAGACGACTATTTTAGTTTTAAAAATCTAAATTACTGTTGTACCGGCCGTTCCTACAGTGGAGAACATGCACCGGTTCTCACTATAAATAGTGAGACACCGAGTGGAAAGGGAGCACTGTTCCCGTTAACGACAAGCTAGTCGTACATGTACCATTAATTGTAAATACACTTGTCTTATTTTACCCCATCTCGACTTGACTTCTTTTTACTGTTGGGACTAACATCACAACAATTACTATTGCACTATTAGAATGTTACGATACAGTTTTGACACACTTCCTTTACTTAAAAGTGACACATTAATTGGAGGCGGAACGTACAGATACTACACTCTGATCCTATCAGAAGGTACGGATATATATATATATATATATATATATATATATATATATAAATAAGTCATCCACAGACACGTGTTTCGGCGTTTCGCACCTCTTCAGTGTGGCTAGACACAACAGCTATTCTTGGCTAGGGTCGAACTCAGACTGGTTGTTTTGCCTGCCTGATATCTTATCCCCTCGTCCACTGACAGCTGTAGCGAGACTGGTGTTTTTAAACTATTAAATACATAGGTTTGTTTATGTATTTTACGCTCACTGAGAGATCAAATTTCCGGGGAAACGATCATTGCTTATATGCTAGTAGTGAGAATTAATTTAAATTACCAATTAGAGAGCTCATACCAAATATATATATATATATATATATATATATATATACGATGGTTTCCTCCGTCGATGCCGTATAGTTAAAGATATAAGCTGCTGAACTACATACAGGTGATTTGTTTATCATGCTGAACCACCCATTTTTTTGTGGATAAGCTGATAACAGAATAATGGTGCACAAAATGCCAATAAACCTTGAAAGTCCAGTCTGTTATACTATTTTACTAATAGTGTGTTTATATATATATATATATATATATATATATATATATATATATGAACAAAAAGTAATATGACAAACAGGAATATCTTTTATATATGTTATTTATTCTCAACTAGTTTCGACCTTAGGTCATCGTCAGGAGAAAATTTCTTATTTGAAGAAATTGTTTTTAGATTTTTTGAAAGGGAGCATTATGGAGGAACTATAAAAATTGGAGTATTTGAGGGTTTGACATGCTATTAAAATCCTTCATTTGAATATTTCAGAACGGTATGAATCCAGATATGGGTAAATAGTAGGGCAGCCTGGGCTCTTTAGCCTTTGTACGACGCACCGGTAATGAAATTTAGACAATCTGTGTCCCGCTTTAAAAAAGGAACTATGTGTGGCATCCTGGTCTGTGTAGAGGGGTTGGGTTAACGCACATATCTACCTAACAATATCTCTCTGGAAATTCCTATTGTGACACATGGGAGGTGGGAACCTGTAGTGAAATTCTTCTTCTTGCATTGACAACCATAACGACACCTAACACCTAACAAGGAATGCTCTCCACGCGCCTCAGGGCACGTGTGTACTAGATGGCTGTTGACCCTACAAGAAGGTTCATTCGCCCTTTGACAGGTCTTATTTTTTCAGCCCTCTGGGTGTCTAGACATCCCTCTTAACAAGACTGACTGATGGGAGAGCTGCTTAAGTTGTCGACCACCCAGTACCAGTAGCACGCACACACACACACACACAAACACACACACACAAACACACACACACACACACACACACACACACACACACACACACACACACACATACACATGTGCGCGCGCATGCGTGCAATGAGAATTCGGAAGTTCTTAATTTTTCATTATTATTATTATTTCAACTGTAAATCTCTTTTAAGGATGAATCTTCTTGCGTAGAATTTGATACCAGCAAGATTCGCACAGCATCGGTTTTACTCTCACTTTATTTTGGTAACAACACTTTTAACGGTATGTCGACCAGTCTAGGGTTATTTTATTCCTGGGGGTTAGGGAATCACGTTAATTGTACATTTATATTTACATTTTTCGTGTAGTTGTTTCTTTAGAGTTTTTAAATTGCTAAAAACTGCTCTCCTATTTACTCGTGTATTGAGGAGTGGATTTATGCCTTTTATGTGTTTTTAGGTGTTTATAGCAGTGAAGACATGTTAGGTTAGGTTTGTTTTGTTTTACAGCATATCAACCTCAGTGGGTCATTTAATGCCAATAAAGTTTTGAAATAAATCAATTCTTAATGGATAATACAATTTTTTTATAAATACATTTTTCTATTTAACCCATAGATGGGACCCTAACAGGTACTACCACTCCGGGTCAGTGTGGGCCAGGGAGCAATGGTGATGAAGGGGTGCTCCACATTCCCCAAACCTCCAAAACTGGAACCTCACCATCAGATAGAGTTTAAGGTCATTCCCAGGACATGTAGACCCGCAGCCACCGCCTTCTAGCACCCATATGATAAAAAGGGGTTGGGGCTTGTCATAAGGGCAATAGGGTTGGGAAAATCATATAGGTGCTCGGGCTTGACGTGACCAGCCGATTGATCGGAGGGGGCCTCTCCAACCGCCCGTCTAGCCCAAGATAGGACCAAAGTGGAATATTGCATGTCATGAACTGCTCATCCACCTGGGCTCTATCCTTAAGCATCACGGGTCGCCACCCACGGCCAACAGGTGGCCCCATTGGGGGAGTCTTACCCCTCTGCAGAGGTGCAGTCGGTGCATTCTAACGCCCCAGCCGACAGGGCAGGTGAAGACATGTGTAGAACTAGCTACTCCTTTTTGGATAAGCTGATAGCAGAAGAATAGTGCACCAATGTGTTACAGATTCTCTCGAACATCTCGCCTCAGGTTTTGAATTCAAAGGTTTCCATTTCCTAGATTGCTTCCCCTTCCAAAAACTAGGGAGCACAGTCGAACACATTTCACCAATTCCATTCTCCACACTGCTAACCGTTCTCCACCAATTTAGTCTTAGATTGTTAAAAAAAAATCTCAAAATCCAAATAAGGAGGTCTGCCTATTTTGAAAATCAAGATTCAAAATCCATGTTTTTAGTCGGGCTCAAACACTAGATCATGGCACCAATGGGAAATGCGTTACTATCTCAGCCACTAGGCCGATCCCAGGGTTCTTTATCTGTGAATAAAAGACAAGAAAAACTATTTACAAAATCACCACTCAAATAACTTCGTTAATATTTTAGTTTTAATTGATAAACAGTGATACCTTGACTTACGAGTAACCCTCTGTAAGAGTTTTCCTAGTTACGAGCCCTCTTTTTTTTGTCGATTTTTTGCTTTGCGTTGAAAGCTATAATTTTCGGTACGAGCGAACTTCAGATACGCTTGTGTTTATAAGTTCACTAAAAACATCCATGTTTCGAAATTTATTTTGCCAAAGAAAAATATTATTTATAAACAAATAAACATTAAACATATTACAGCACATAATTCATCACATTCTATTCTATTATGTTTTTATACAATACAGTGCTATTTTTCCTGGTAAAACAATTTGGGTACTTTTTTGGGGGGTGCTGGAATGGATTAATAGTATTCCAGTGTATTTTGAAATTGAAATGGGGACATTTGAGTTGATTTACGAGGAAATTGAGTTAAAAATTAAACTTGTAATCAAATTACCACTGCATACTACACTTAGTTTCCCCAACCCAAAGTCAAAATGAAGATAAACTAAAACTATTGTGTTTCACCAATCTCCTCCATTGGTAGGAGTCTATCTTCCTTGAGAATCAGCATTCACAATTTTCTGGCTTTTATCTGGTCTCGAACACCGATTACTGGTGTTGGTGGAAATGAATAAATAAATAAATAAATAAATAAATAAATAAATCTATCTATCTATCTATCTATCTATCTATCCCATTCTGTTCATATCTTTCTTTCTTTCTTTCTTTCTTTCTATCTATCTATCTATCTATCTATCCAATTCAGTTCAAATCTATCTATCTATCTATCTATCTATCTATCTATCAGTCTCTTTACACATACAAACCAAGATCATTCATTTCTTCTCATCCGTTTTTCTCAGTATTTCCGTTATCATCTTCCTAATTTTTCTCATTAGACTAATTTATCCCTCGGATGTCATTGCAATTTTGGCCAGGTTTGGAATACGCGGATTGTATCCCCAGCAGAGGAAATACCCCCAACCCACAAAAGGGGGTGTCCTGGGTATGAAGCTAAACAGCATCTGGTTATGAGGCCCAAGTTCTGGAACTTTGAGGGGTGTGGTGTACCTCTTCATTGTCAGGACTTCCCGGTCCAAGGAATGAGGGTCTCGTCTATGGGTCAAATAGATCTGTTTAAAATCTATTCTTAGTCGATTGGAAAAGTGTGAAAATAACTAGACAAAAAGTGTAAATATGAACGCGATTCTTTAACCTCTCGGCATAAAATAACACTAGACTGGTTGAAATGTGGTTCAAATCAATTAATCAATCCCATTTTCTGTTTCTTTTTCTGTTTCTTTTTAAAAATCGATATCTATTCTCTTTGAGATCATCTGAGTTTTTCCACTTTTTCCTTTTTCTTCGGCTGTTTCTGTCACTTTGAGGAATATTTTTATTATTATTGTATTTTTTTTACGTTTCTTTTATAATCCTCCTCTTTCTTTTTCTCTCATTCTTTCTCTCTCTACCGTTCTTTTTTCTTTATTTGATTTCTGTCTTTTTTTTTTCAACATGAAAAGAAAAAGAAAAAAAAAAAAAAAGAAAAAGAAAAAAAAAAGAAAAAGAAAAAAAAGAAAAAGAAAAAGAAAAAGAAAAAAAAAGAAAAAGAAAATAAATTCTGTATATTTTTCTATTTCATTCCTTGTTTTTATTTCCTTTCTTTTCCTGACACAAAACTTTTACTTTTTCTATTTGGTAGTTTTACTCTTTTTATTCATTTTCTACTCTCTCTCTTTCTTTATTGCATCATAGGCACAGAGTCCTATTTTATTACCTAGTACCTCCCTACTCACTCCATTTCTCTCCCCCTACCCTTATCGTTAGACTCGCTCCTGCGGATACACTGCTTGTTGTTTCTTTCTTTGCAACACTCTCCATCTGTGCCTACATACGCAGCTTCCTTGCTGTCATTAAAAAACAGCTTTTCTTTCTTTCTTTCTTTCTTTTTTTTTTTCTTTCTTTCTTTCTTTCCTTTTTCTTTCTTTCTTTCTTTCTTTCTTTCTTTCTTTCTTTCTTTCTTGTCTGCTTAATGTCTTTCTTCAGCATTACATTTTTCTTCTTCATATTTTTTTCTTTCCTTCTT
>CM042137.1:25271948-25303995 GCA_023376005.1 Doryteuthis pealeii
TATTATATATATATATATATATATTATATATATATAAAAAAGAATAAAGATTTATACACACACACACACAAACACACACACACACACACACACACACACACATATATATATATATATATATATATATATATATATATATTCTTTATTGTTCCTCTACTTCCAACATTCATTAAAAACTGTTTCTGTTTTGTACTGAGCTGCTCTGCTAAACGGAACAGAGCAATCTGCTGCCTCTAGTGATATTTATTCTTTAATTCACACATTTTTTTCTTTTTCCTTCTTTTTATTTTCTATCTTTTTCTACATCTTTTCTTTCCTCGAAGCAACGAACCATAAATTAACTTCCACGCCAAGCAAACCAGAACTGACACAACCCCCCCCCCACGCCCCGAAATGTCTTATTTCTTGTTCCCGGATGTAAAATACAGCAACGGATACATTTGTTCATCCAGCGTGTCTACAACGGTATTTTATCTGACTATGGGTAAAATTGTAGGGAACATCGGGCTCGCAAGCCAAAAGTCTCGAAAACAATCTTTAATCTCGTTCTGTTAAGTTTTATGACATCACCGGTGCCAAATCGTTAGCTTCTGTAGAACTTTTGAACAGCAAATATAGCATGGAAAAAAAAAAGAAAGAAAAGAGACTTGCTACATGTCTACAGGTCTCGCGAGAATAACGGACATCCCACCCCATCATCAACACGACAACGATAAGAGAACTCTCTGTTCAGAGTAAAATTAATTCTAGCACTGCTAATAATTTGCATCTGTTGAATTGGGTGGTATTAAACATCGCACGTAATAATAACTTATATACGATCCATGTAGATGTCGATCGACTTTTAATATTCTGCCTATCAGGAAAAATTTGGTGAAAAAAGTCTTTAATATAAAAATATCTTGTTTTCTCAATGTATCACCCCCAGGCGCGCGCGCGCACACACACACACCACACACACACACACACACACACACATATATTATATATATATATATATATATATATATATATTAATAGATAGATAGATAGAGATAGATAACCTACTAATCATGAAATTGATTAATTAAAGACAATTGCGGAAGTGAATAATATAATTGTCTTTAATCAATTTCTTGATTAATTTATTACAATTAATGCTGATGATCTTATTTTGGTGAAACTTAAGTAGGTTATCTATATATACCTTTATACAAAATCCGCTCTACTAACATATTGAGCACTTCATATTCTTTATAACCCTGACATATTCGGTTAATATTTGTCCCCGGGAAAACTGATGGGTCCCAACTAAAGTTTCTTAATATATTGTATGATTTAAAAATTTTTTATTTATGAACTGGGGAAACAACTAAAGCTGTCTAACCCCTACTTTCTACCCTATCCCATGTAATTCATTCCTAAGAAAATATTGAAAAGTATTTACAGTTATCTTGAAATGGCGAGGTAAGAAAAAAGAAAGACACAGGGACGCATGGATATGATTTGACTGCGTTCTTTTAGATTTTTGTGCACCAGGGACGCAGGACTCGTACCTATCAGCATCTCTGTATATATATATATATATATATATGAAAGTAAGCAAACAAACAATGTAATTTATTTTTGATATGGCCTATTCAGTAGTGGTTAGAATCCCCGCCTGTCAGCTTGGCAGTCGAGGTTTCGAGTCACACACGGAACAGTCTTCCATGTCTATAACCTTGCTGATGAGACCTAATAGGTCGAAATGTACATAGAGGGATTGACATTTTCTCGATTTGTTTAGCCTTACATTTGAACATATATGCCCGCCTAAATTCATTAATTATTAACTAATTAATTTTCAAAATTAGGTATGACTTCAATTAAGCACATATCCTCCAATATATATATATATATATATATATATATATATATATATATATATATAGAGAGAGAAGAGAGAGAGAGAGAGAGTAGAAATAGTTGATATTCTTTGTTGAACAAATTTTTCTGTGAATAAGAAATAGTAAAATCATCACAATCTACTAGGGTTTTAAATGGTTTGCACTAAGCGAATTATATATATATAATATATATATATATATATATAATATATATATATATATTAAATATATATATAATATATTTATGTGTGTGTGTGTGTGTGTGTGTGTGTGTGTATGTATGTTTATGTATATATATCAAATATCTTAGCTGAACTATGATATAGTTTAAAAGAGACGTTGAAAAATGACGTTTTTACCCCACATTTTCTAATCTTTTCGTAGAAAAGTTGGTCATACGTCAAACCTAGAAAGGCATTTTATCGCTGTTTTGAATTACACTCAAACGAAATATCAAATATGTTCACATCAATTAACAAACACACACATATTTATGTATACAAACACACACACACATATATACAGGAACACGCATACACAGATTCAACTTATTTTACATGTACTTAGACATGCACATATGTAAATTTATATATATATATATATATATATGTATATATATATATATATATATATATATATATATATGTGTGTGTGTGTGTGGTGTGTGTGTGTGTTATACACGGGCATAAATTTTAGATTTCATGGTGCTTTCAGATATCTTATTTCAAGTTAAAACGTCAACGTTTAAAAATAAACATATTGAGAGACACAGATCAAAAAGCTAAACAAGAAGAATATTCGGCCAAATGAATTTTAACTGAATCGGTTGAATTGTAATGCTCTATCAATGTAGATTATTACTTAACTAATTATAGAGTCCGGCTCAATTGTAATAGTCTAGAGATCGGTGAATTGAGGTATTAGTTAGCAATGGCCTGTGGACATACGAAGTATCGTCTACATCACGTTCCGCCTGTCTTTGTCAGTCTCTCTCTCTCTCTCTATCTCTCTCTCTCTCTCTATCCAAATAACCCCCGGACACACACACACACACACACACACACACCACAACACATATTATATATATATATATATATATATATATATATATATTATATATATATCTTATTATAATGGAGATTTTTATGTCTGTAACCGAAACTACATTACTATTCAAGTCACAATTTCCTTAGTTATTTACATCACATTCTCCATGATTTTATTTTTATTTAAACTTAATAAAAATTGTTTTACATTATTAAGACTGTTGACCATATCTACATACTAATAACATGCAATTGTATTTATATATACAAGAAAATAGCAGTTTACAGTGTGAATTGGAAGGCTAATTTGCATATTGATATTAAAAATTTGATTTTAATAAATATATGCTTAGTATTATTGATTTCTAATTGTTTGGTTTTATCTTATTGAATATGAGCAAAAATCTCGGGGATAAATCTTAAAAGAAATTCATTAAAAGGAAGAAATAACTGTAATTTTATTCTTTACTTCCTATTTTAACTAAATAGTTAATTTAGGAAAATTTACCAATGAAAGACGGGAGTAAGGGAAAATGATGGAAGAGTTATTTTTCAAAGATGTTCTATTTTTCAATCATACCCCCTCTGTTCCAAATCTTTTTATCTGCATTCTTATTCAGTTTCATTAGCCTTTCTAATTTAATATGATAT
The DNA here is from genome assembly GCA_023376005.1 of Doryteuthis pealeii. Classification (NCBI taxonomy): domain Eukaryota; kingdom Metazoa; phylum Mollusca; class Cephalopoda; order Myopsida; family Loliginidae; genus Doryteuthis; species Doryteuthis pealeii. The sequence goes on from CM042137.1 coordinate 25,275,514, forward strand.
TTTATTATATTAAAACTTAGATACTTGCACCCGGAGGGTGCATATATTTGCTAGTATGTATAATAGGGGGTATTTTTTTATACCCACTGAAATAGACCTGAAAGAAAGGCGATTTAGATGACCCGTTACGTGACCTTGTGTCGAGTGTACAGTACCCCTCTTCCCCCAAAAATAAGATCATATTAGATTTATACGTTGGGATGACAAACAAGCACATATAATTAACTAAATTTGTCTATTATATATATATATATATATATATATATAATATATATATATATATTTGGAGGATATGTGCTTAATTGAAGTCATACCTAATTTTGAAAATTAATTAGTTAATAATTAATGAATTTTAGGCGGGCATATATGTTCAAAGGTATGGCTAAACAGCTGGATTTGTTTAGCCTTACATTTGAACACATATGCCCGCCTAAAATTAATTAATTATTAACTAATTAATTTTCAAAATTAGGTAAGACTTCAATTAAGCACATATCCTCCAAAAATTGTCGGCTCAAAGCCATATAAAAATAAACACATTTGTTTGTTTACTTAACCTCATATATATATATATATATATATATATATATATATATATGTATATATATATATTATATATAATGGGTTTTATAATTCGCTTGAAGCATTGTGTTTATATATTGGTTTATATATATATATATATAGTATCCAATTGCGCTTTAACGTTTCCGTTGCAGTGGCATCAGTAAATATCCAAAAGTGGTTAATATATTAAATTATAGAGCACTAATAATAATATTAGTAGAGGAAAAAGTTAAGGGTCTTTTTTCCTCTACTGATATTATATATATATATATATATATATATATATATATATATGTGTGTGTGTGTGTGTGTGTGTGTGTGTGTGTGTGTGTATGTCAGGTCGCATATGGCGCTACTGGTACTATGTAACCCAGTACTACCTGTCTCATAGTCGGGTTATCGGCGACTAAACCGGTTACCCCACCAAGCCTATCTGGTGAGGAGGATGGCTAGACATCCAGCAGGACGAAAAACAAAACCTGTCAAAGGGCGGGTGAAGCCTTTCGCTCAACGGCCATCTAGCAAATAACATACGTGGGGATGTAGAAATACTTGGATTGGTATCCAGGCGCGTAGCAAAACCATCGGGAGAGATGCATTCCTCAGCCTTGTCAAGGCAAGTGTCTAGGAGAAGGAAAACTCCAAAATTTAACCTGCCGCGGCTGCTGCAGCCAATGATGTTGACTTGTTATTCTTTTTGGTTCAAATGTGGCAGTCACTTAGAGAGTGGGATTGGTTCCGTGCAAAGCCTTTCCTCACTTAAAAAAGCTTCAGGCACAGGCATTGCGCGATATGCAATACATGTCTTGTCCTTTATATGTTTTTGAAGCTCACCATTATATTGTTTGAACTGTTGAGCTTTTTTTTGTTATTATTATTATTATTATTATTATTATTATTATTATTGTTACTATATCAAGCAATGGCAATACTTGAACGCGAATCTATCATCAACCGGTAAATTTATCGGTTATATTTTCTACCTTATTCCAATGGACTGGTAAAATCGATTAAAATTGAATAACAATAATCCGAAAATTTCAGAGAACTGTAGCATTTAAAACCACGAGATAAAAATGAATAATCAAATAAAAAAACAACAACAAAATTAACAAAACAATTAGAAAAAAACGAAAAAAAACAAAACAACAACTGGTGTATAGATATCAAAACTTTCAAATGTTTTTTTTCTGTGCAATTTTTCTGGTACAATAAATGAATAAATTGTCGGTCAAGTCATCTGTCCCAAGTGACCGAAATTGCCAAATGATTGGCGTCGATTGTGCCTCCCAAATGAATTTAAGTCATCATTATTTCAAGAGAAATGTTGTTTTTTGCGCCGCCACTCAATACAAGAGACACCGACACATGATATTTTTTTAAAACCATTAATTCCATAAATATGTATACGCGCATATATATGTTTACATGCGTTTTTGCACGCGAACACTCATACTTATGTTTGCATCTAAGTATAATAATATATGGCTGTACACACACACACACACACACACACACACACACACACATATATATATATATTATATATATATTAGTATATATTTATTTGCATCTGAACAATAAGTCTGCTACCATTGTTTTCATGCTATGCAAGCTTAATTGTTTAAGCTTGGCAATCGTCGGTAACCGAAACTTTTTTTGAAAATGATAAAAATATGGTCAAATATGTGTGTTTGATTAACTTTAATCGCGTGTCACTTGTTTGTTTACGTGTTTTAAGCTTGCATAGCATGAAACCAATGGTAGCAGATTTGTTCCCATGCAAATAAATATATACTAAAACATATATATATTTATTTATTAACACATTTCACATCAGCATTAGCTGATGGTCTTTCACTGGAGTCTGAGTGACAGCAAGTCTCCTCAGGTCTCCAGTACTCGTCTGAGTATTCTGGCAGATTGCAGCAGTGCAGTGTTCTGAATGGTTTCAATCCTTCCTCTGATTTCCAAACTTTATAAACCCTTTTCCAATCCTTTTGGGACTGTTCCAAGTGCACCAACTACAATTGGTATCACTTTATTATTATTATTATTATTATTATTATTATTATTATTATTATTATTTCCAATTCCTCTAGTCTATTTCCAAACCCTTGGAGACCGTTCCAAGGGCACCAAATAAAATTGATATCACATTTATCCTCATGTTCCACAGTTTTTGAGTTCTCCGGCAAGGTCTAAGTATTTGTCATTTTCATTTCGTTTTCTTTCATTTAACTGCTATGGTACACTGGAGCGGTAAAATCTACTAGATGTTAAATCATTTTTTCTTGTTAATTAACTCTAGGTCTTGTCTTCTTGTCGGGATTAGGTTATCCGTTGTATCTCAAAGTTCCAGAGAACCTTATGCGTTTTATTCTCTTGGACGGATTCCGACATGTACATATACAATTTGATAGAATAGTCAAAATTTAATTTCTTGAACAATTCCGAGTTGATTTCCTTTCCCACCCAGTCATGCCTAGTTTTGTACTCTCTTTTGCTAGTTTTCTACATTCGCTTATAATGTGATTAACCCATTCCCGTTATACCAGACATCCCCTAAACGAAACAAAAAGAAACCTGAATTTGGGAAGAAGGGAAACCTGAAACGAATAACATTTCTTTGGATTGTCTAATTTTAGTAAATTTTATAGGGTTATTCTCATTTTATCCCAAAATTTTAAAAATATATCTTATAAATAATTTCCCTAAAGGTTGAATTCTCATTGGCTGGTGGACGCATTTCCATTTAAACGGTTTGATTTTTTTTCTTATCTCGTATCACTAGATTTTGTAATATCGAGGTGCATGAAAGTAGCACATTTTTAAGTAGGTGATCTGACACATCCGGGATCAGATCACGGTTTCTGTATGAGTATATGCTGAGTGGACGAGGGCCGGTATCGAACTCGGAAACTTGTGGTTCCGAGGCGAACGCTCTACCGACTGAGCTAAACCAACAATTATTATTATTAGTTTTTCACACCAGTATTATTATTATTATCATCATTATATTAATCTATCGTGTTTGAAGCTGTGCTACTCATGTGCTGAGTGGACGAGGGCCGGTATCGAACTCGGAAACTTGTGGTTCCGAGGCGAACGCTCTACCGACTGAGCTAAATCAACAATTATTATTATTAGTTTTTCACACCAGCATTATTATTATTATTATTATATTAATCCATCGTGTTTGAAGCTGTGCTACTCATATGCTGAGTGGGACGAGGGCCGGTATTGAACCCGGAAATTTGTAGTTCCGAGGCGAACGCTGACTGAGCTAAACCGACAATTATTAGTAGTAGTTTTTCACACTAGCATTATTATTATTATTATTATTATTATCCATCGTGTTTGAAGCTGTGCTACTCATATGCTGAGTGGACGAGGGCTGGTATCGAACCCGGAAACTTGTGGTTCCGAGGCGGACGCTGACTGAGCTAAATCGACAATTATTAGTAGTAGTTTTTCACACTAGCATTATTATTATTATTATTAAGACCACCCATGATGTACGAAGAAGATGTATAATTCGGCATCAATGCCTAAATATCTAAATTTCACGTGCAAAAATCACATATAAAATTATTTACAACAAAACTTGATTAGTATTTTCCTGTGGCTTTGGGTTCTACGAAACCAAAAATAAAATGCCGTACAATAATAGAAAATTAATAGTGAGGGTGGGTCAACATGTGCCCCGAGGAATCCGTGATGGTAGGCGCATAACACCCGGGCATTCGCAATGTCATGAGTCCGCAATTGGCGAACATCTGCTTACTATAAATGCTTGCAGGTTCAATTATAGCGATCTACATTTTTCCATCCTGCACAAGGTGAGAACAAAACAATATTTAAGTGTCCTCGAGGTTGTTTCGATTTTCTTTTCTCGTCCTTCTTTGTGTAGGCAAATAAGACCCAAGCACTCGCTGTTTTTATTAGGTAAAGGGCTTGGGATGCATATGACCTGATGGGGTTTTGAAAAGGTTGATATATTTGGGACCACTTTAAATAATCAAACCTTTTGACACGCGGTCACAGTCCAATTGACCAACCACTGTTTGCATACAATGTATACATTGAATAATTATATATATTCAGAAATAGACGGAAAGAGAAGACACATATATTCTTATCTGCATGCATATAAGAAAGAATATATAGTTGTTACATTGTCACAAGTAAGAAGTAGTTCTCTTTATTGATAATCGCCTTGTTAGTGGGGCTTACCACCCTGTCGGCTGTGGCGTTAGAATGCACCGACTGCACCTCTGCAAAGGGGTAAGACTCCCCCAATGGGGCCACCTGTTGGCCGTGGGTGGCGACCCGTGATGCTTAAGGATAGAACCCAGGTGGATGAGCAGTTCATGACATGCAATACTCCACTTTGGCCCTATCTTGGGCTAGACGGGCGGTCGGAGAGGTCCCCTTCGATGAATCGGCTGGTCACGTCAAGCTCTAGCACCTATATGATTTTCCAAACCCTATTGCCCTTATGGCAAGCTCCAACACTTTTTATCATATGGGTGCTAGAAGGCGGTGGCTGCGGGTCTACATGTCTACATGTCCTGGGAATGACGTTAAACTCTATCTGATGGTGAGGTTCCAGTTTTGGAGGTTTGGGGAATGTGGAGCACCCCTTCATCACCATTGCTCCCTGGTCCACTCTGGCCCGGAGTGGTAGTACCTGTTAGGGTCCCATCTATGGGTTAAATAGAAAAATGTATTTATAAAAAAATTATATTATCTATTAAGAATGAATTTATTTCAAAACTTTATCGGCATTAAATGACCCACTGAGGTTGATATGCCGTAAAACAAAACAAACAAACAAAATGGCAATTAGTGGGGCTTAGAATACACTGTGTGTATCCTCTGCAAAGGATTAAGATTATCCTGAAAAAGGGATATCCTAGGTATTGTTATATACTCACATGCTCATGTTGCGGGTATATAAACAATGTTCTTATGTGACAGGGAGAGTGAGAGAGGTAGACAAAGTATCAGAGAGATGAGATGCATAACTTTCTTTCTTTGTTCGGCCATTTGTGATCACCTAATTTTCTTGTTTGTTGCTTCTTTCTATTTCTTCTCGCCATGTTGGATTCTATCTTGTTGTTGGTTCTTCATCTCTTGGCCGGTCTTCTAACTAATACATGGATCAACCAACAACGCCATGTTACTTTTTATAACTTTATTCTTAACTAAGTTTCTTTACTATCTAACACAGCGCGCGCAGTTGAGTTCCAGCTTAGGCAAGAGACATCTCTCTCCGCCAGCATCCTGCCTGGAACTGAGGATCTAACTAGCTCTCACGTGACTTAACGAGATTTGCGGTTTTCCCGCCTCTGGGGTCAAAGTTCCCCAACGGTCTGTAACTTTCCATTTTCGCTACACAGTGTTGTCAATAATCTATGCTACCATAGATTATGCAACAGTATGACATTAAACTGCATTTGATGATAACGCTATAGTTTTGGAGATCTAGGGGGTGTAGAGTACAGGTCCGTTGCCATTACTTCCAGGTCCACCCTGATCCGAAGTAGTAGTACCTGTTAGGGTCCCATCTATAGGTCGAATAGACCTGTTTAAAAATCATTCGTATTTGTATGAGCAACCCCCTTAAAAAACTCTTATGAAACAACTAACCCCCAAAAATATAGATATGAATGTACAGTGAACGCGATTCCCTATCCTCTAGGTACGAATAACCCTATCTGGTTTGACATGCCGTTATATTCAATCAATTTCTTTATGGATAAGGGTTTGCATAGGATCTTTCTAACTTCTTTCCTTATCAATTGGTAAGGCGCCAGCGATTAGGTGAAACTTGACCCTAGAAGAAAGTGAAGAAGGGTTTCAGATGAAAAATCCTTTGAGAAAATAAAGCAGTTTTTACTTAGCAACGAGAGGGTTTAGCTTTCCATCTCGCTATTGGTAGGTTTTAACACAAGGTCGTTTTTAAAGCGGAAAACCTTCCCGTGCACAGAGGGGGGCAATACCAACAACAGATCTGTGGCATTCTCCCTTTTTAGGGGCGCCTCAGGTAATAAACCTGAATACTGCCCCGGTAGAGAGATAGCCCCCTCCCTTGACTCTTGCTTGGCAGCCAAAATATGAAATCTATACATCTAGCTTTATTTATTTTTTAGGTCTCCAAATATTTAAATTAAGTTAAGGAGTTCGTCCGGTTACCATGATAGACATTCACACTCACACACAAAAGACAGAGAAGAGAGAGAGAGAGCAGAGAAGATGAGAAAGAGAGAGAGAGAGAGAGAGACGAGAGAGATTGTTTGTTAACAACATATCAACTTCTTATTACCGAAACAATGTATAGGAAGCCGCGTGCATGTAATGGGTAAAGTCATGAAATGACTCGTAGCCTTCGATCAAATCAATGGACGTGGTAATTGCATTTCACCTTACGCTAATACACCTGCCCGGGAAAGGTGATTAATCCTACTCTCCCGCCAGCTAGTTGGTAAATAGTAGGAGCAATAATGGCCTCTTTAACTTTGGTTAGGACCAACCGGTCATTCTAGGAGAAGAAAACCTGATTCAAACCTGGTTGATTCCGCTTAAGAAATGACCTTGTGTCACATCCTGCTCGTGGAGAGGGTTGGGTAAATATATATACCGAGAACAATGTTCTCATTGCCATGTTTTTTCTTTAAATTGCACTTTTTATTTGTCTATAATCATTTGTTCTACATACATTTATGTGGTTTTCAAAGTAACTGAATATATACATTTCTATATGCGTTTAATTTATATGTTTCAAGCCTATTATTAATTATAGCTTCAATAAATATTCTAAATACAATAAAGACAACGAATTGCATTATCCACTTCTGTCCCCACGCCATTACGTTGCAATTAAGTGTCATATTCAGACCCTTTTTGCGGCGAGAGGTCTCTACCTCTCTCTGCAAGAGGAAACAGTGATCGTTTTTCTAAATGCCCTCCGAGCAAACGGGGGCAAATGCATGAACCTTAGCATAAAAAAGCAACAGAACCTAGAACTGGTGTGTGTGGTTGTGTGCGTGTGTGTATGCCCTGCAGTGTGTGTAGGATGTGTGTGTATGCCTGGTGCTGTGTTGGTATCTAGCTTTAAATGTATGATGTGTGTGTGATCCAAGATCATGCACATTATAACTGTGTTGCTAGAGACGAGAGAAGAGCAGAGAGAGAAGATGAGCATAGAGAGAGAGAGAGAGAGCAGCGACGATAGGGGGTGAGAGATACGACTGAGATTTCGGAGAGAGAGAGAGAGATGATTTGATTTAACAACATATTCAACTTCTTATACCGAAACCAATGTTTTCAGTGCACTTTTTATTGTCTATAATCATTTGTCTACATACATTTATTTTCAAGTTTCAAGTAACTAATAATATACATTCTATTTGGTTTCATTTCTCATGGTTTTAATTACAGCTTCAAGTAAATATTCTAAATACAAGTAAAGACAACGAATACTTGAGTCTCCACTCTGTCCTGATCCAAAGAAAGCTGAGAGCCACCCCTCCCCACGCATTAGTTGCAATTTAGTGATCATATTCAGCGACCCCTTTTGAGGTGGAGAAGCTTAACCTCTCTCTGCAAGAGGAAACAGTATCGTTTTCTAAGCCTCATCAATAGCGAAATGATCTGTCCTTAGTTGCCCCATAAAAGCCCAACAGAACTCTAGAACTGGTTGTTAAATGTGTTGTATGTTGGTATGCAGGTGTGCTGAGTGTTTGTGTGTGTATGCATGTGCCCTCTGTGTTGATGTGATGTGTGTTGTGTCATCCTGTGGTGTGTGTGTGCTGCAGAGAGAGGAGGAGAACGAAGAAGATACATGCAGACGCAGGAGGCGTGAGAGAGAGAGAGAGAGAGAGTTTGAAATATGCATTGGTTTTGCGTGCCCATACAATGCATTCTTTATTATTGTTATTAACAAACTTTAGCTTAGTCCGAATACAGGCGAGCTAATATTGTGTTCAGAACTGCTGTTCCTTCATCTAAGAATTGAGCAGGATTACGCCATTGCCTTTAACTTCGGGGATCTAGGGATGCACCAATGTCTCAGTATTATATACTGAGTCTGGCACAGACCTTTGTACTGGGCATCCCAGGAGAATCGACCCACTATTCTAGAGAATTAGAGTCTGTGAGATAGACTTTGCTAAACATTCAATCACACTTACAGGGCAGTTTATGTCGTTTACCTGTCTTGCTATGTCTGCTACAAGGCCATATCAGTCGCAGATTCAGGAAGGATCTCGTTACACGAACTGAATAAAAAATAAACCATCGAGCTTCCGTGAGTAATGACTCACATGCATGTTATAAATAAGCTGTGTATGTGTCCAAAACAGATTTGGTCTATGTATGTATAGGGTGTGTGTGTGTCATGCCTGTGATGCTGTAGTATGCGTATTTGAAACTACGTCAAAGTCATATTATTGAACTAGTGCACGCATGTGTAGTGCTGTGAATAATTCGCATAGCATGACATACAGAGTGAATGTACGTATATGAATATTATCTAGAGTATAGTATGACATGTGTATGTGCGTGTACGAGTATGCCGCTATGTCAAGATATACCAATAATTTGTGAACCATGTTTGTGCCTACTATAGAGTCGCGTTACACTCTAACCTGCGTGCACGTCTGTCTGCTAAAATATTATCGTCTTAAATTAATGACCCTACAACAAGCCAACAGCTTACATAAAAAAAAAACGGGCGTCTGCGCTAAAAAAATAAAAGCAAGGAGGTTATAAATTGCAAAATTAGAATAATAATCATGTAAGTAAGAATAGAAACTGTACAATGAAATGGAATAGACACACAGACACAAATAAAGATTATTATTACTAGCAAAATTTAAAAATAACACCCTCCGGCGGATGTAAAAAATAAATTTTGAAAGATATATGCTGCAGGAGGTGAAAAGTAAAATTTAAACTGTCGGAAGAGTTCTGAACCGATAAATCATTGAAAATCATCAAATTTATTAAAGGAGTTAAAAACACCCAAAAACAAAAACAAAAAAAGCAATTGAATTGAACTAAGCTTCTATTAACTTTGAAATATCTTAGTTTAAAATAAAACAAAACTATTATATAAATATATGATACTGGGGATGTTATCTATTAAAACTTGCTTTTAAAAAAACAAGATGAGGAGCTGTCTATGTATGCTATGCGTTCAAATTATTGAGTGTATTTATTCGATGCTATTGACGATTTCGGTATAGTGTCGCTAAGCCAGTGACGTAGTTTTTGTAACAGACAAAAACCGGAAGCGATTCCCATTATTAATAGAAGGATTTATTATTATTATTATTATTATTATTATTATTTATTTATTCATTAGGTATTATTATTCACTCCTTTTGAGTTTTCATATCAGCTACGCTGCATGGTATTTCACTGGAGTCTGAGTGGTACAGCAAGTCTACTCCAGCGTCTCCAGCACTATCTGAGTATTCTAGGCAGCATTGCCAGGCAATGCAGTATTCTAGAATGGTTTTCATCCTTCCTTTTGCCATATCCCAAACTTTCCAAAAACCCTTTTCTAATATCCGTTTTGCGACTGCCTTCCAAGGTGCACCAAACCACATATGGTATCCCTTTCACTTCATGTTTCCATAACTTTTCATTTTCACTTCTCTGGCAACGTCCAGATAGTATTATTTATTATTATTATATATTATTATTATTATTATTATTTTCACTCCTTTTGAGTTTTTCACATCAGCTACACACTGGATGCGTATTTCACTGAGGTGAGTGTATAACAAGTCTCTCAGTTCTCCCATGACTCTTCTAGTATTCTGTCAGCATGCAGCATGCCAGCTATTCTGGATGGATCGATTCTCCACTCTGATTCTCAGATTATCCCCAAAACTTTTTTCCAATCTTTTTGGGACCCGTTCCAAGCTGCACCAACTACAATTTGCCGTATAACTGACTTTCATATTCAATAACTTTTTAGTTCTCTGACTAAGTTTTCAGGTATTTGTCCATTTTTCGTGTTTTTATCCTTCAGTTGGTCACCCTATTGATACTGCTGAACTGCAAAAATCCACCTTTATAAGATCTTGTTGACAACGTTCTTTCTTTCTTGTTAATCAACACTAGGTCTGTCTTCTTAGCTAGCCGCGATAGATATTTTTTCACTCCTTTTGAGTTTTCACATCAAGCGCTTAGCTGCATGGTATTTCACATAGAGCTGACAAAAGTTTAATCAGTTTCCAGCGAGTCTCTGCAGTATTCTAGCTGATGCAGCAGTCATGTAGTCTAAATTGTATCATTCATCTCTGATTTTCTAGATCCTCCAGTCTTTTATTTCCAAGTTATTGGGACCGTTCCAAGTGCATCAACTACAATTTGCGATCCAACTTTCACTCATAGTATCCATAGCTTTTGAATGTCCCGGCAATAGGTCCACGATATTTATCCATCTTTCATTTTTCATTCAGCTTCACCCTAGTGATCTCGGCTGAGGACAGCAAAGTCCACAGTTGACCACGGTTCCTCCCCCCCCTCTTTTTTTTTGTTAATCAACACTAGGGCGGTACTCCTGGCTGGGATAGGGTGATCCGTCTTTATCTTCAGATTATTATTATTATTATTATTATTATTATTATTATTATATTATTATTATTATTATTATTATTTATCATAAACCCCTCTGTTTAATAATTTCAAAATAGAGGGAAATCGGGTTTACGTAAAGATTAAAAAAAGAAAAAAGAAACACGTAAGCAAGGCCGATCATCGCGTATACCCCATATTTGCCTGACCTCGCTGTCCACATCCTACCCGTGACGGAAACGCGGTTGGCCGTAAATACCTATTACACACACATGTCTATTTTATCAAGACTAAATATCCCATGACCTAAATAAATGTTATCGCAAATATCCCATAATCACAGCTCAGATTGTCTGTGGTAAACATAGCTGGATTTGTCATAGCATTTTTCAAGATCTTAGTAAGTTCTTATTTATTGACGTATCCCTCCCCTCGCCCAACTAAATTCGACAGGTTGTATTGGCGTTACATGAGTACAGAAACGGAGTTACTTTGATATAACCTGTTAGCGAGAAGCAATATCATGTCTTTCCTGAGGCATTAGTACGAAGATAAACAAATCTAAAACATTACTTGAATTTGAACACGACATGAGGCTACCCATTCCATTTTCTGTGTTTATCAACCAAATTCACCGTCACCCACTCACGTATAGTTATAGTGTATATACAATCTCTCCATATATATAAGACATTGAAAACATTCATATTAACCTAAAATACATAGGATAGCTCAGCAAAAATATAAGTACCCCATCAGGTCCACAAGTTAATTTATAGTCTTGAATATAAAATCAAATATTCATATCGAAGTATCGAAGAATCTATGAAATTAAATTAGGCAATCACAAACAGCATTTACATTGTTTTACTTTTATATCTAATTGATTTCAATATAAATTTATTACATTAGGACTAGCCCACTTTAATATACACGTTTCGACCGGGTCTGATCACTAAAAACAAATGAAATCATATGCAAATCCAAGTAATTACTATTAATTCAAACATCGGGTTAATGTCTAAAACCGTATGCACCCAAACTTAATATCATCTACCAAATATACTTATGTAACATTATTACTTTCCCTCCTCCCTAATGCCATAATCATAACACACAGTTTGCCACTAGATTTTAGAACACATTAAAATAATACGAGCCTTAGATTTGCACGCGCATCATCTATCTTAGCACTCAGACCATTAATTAAGCAGACGATTGCTTAATAAGAGATGGCCTAATAGATTCAACGCGGGAGAAACAAACGTACTATTAATTATTATGAAATTAATAACCATCCCTTTGCAGAACTATAAACGCTAATATAATTACGCCGAATTGCTGACTGTGATGGTGCAGGTCTTCTGGTATTACTAGACACAGACAGCACGCCATCACATCTTCTATATACAATAGCGATAGATGTGCAATCCCAATATCTAAGTACTACCGTGCACGAAGAATTAATGTAGCAAAAAATAATGTATATCTTAGTTATACAGCTAACTGCTTTTAATTGTTTTTTTTGTTTTACTACTTACTGCGTAGACTATAATATGCCACTGTACCTCACAAAATTATGCAACTAGGTTACTGAAGAATATACATTATTGGTAAATGTCTCCACTAAAATTATTAAAAACTCTCAGTTATTACTTATTAGTCTTTAGGACTAGTTAATTAGTTATAACGGCACTAATAGATATATAATATATATAATAATGTACGATTACTATAATTATATTATTAGAAGATGACGAGAGAGCAGATTGAGATCTGCGGAGAGACATGCCTAAAGACAGACAGAAAGAAAGATAAGTAGCAGCGCAACCATACTATAACAATATATGTATTACGTTCGCCTAGCTAGAGATATGTAGATGCAGTTCTGCAGTCTAGTTGTCACGTGATGCTAGCATGCTATGCATGCATGCCGTTAGCGTAGATATAGACTGATCATATTAGTATACGTGCCATAGTCTGCCGCCACATGTGAATGAGGATAGAACTAGATAGAAGAGAGACCAGAGCAGATGAGCCAGCAGAGAGAGAGCCGAGAGGAGACCAGCAGGTGATGCCGCGCTGTGCATAGGCCGAGGCAAAAATCCTAAAGTGAAAGAATCAAGTAACTGCATATGAAAGCGATAAGATGTAGAAAGCCAAGCTAGACAGACTAGATACATTACGCGCAGCACGACATGAGCAGATGACTGCCAGACTGAAGAAGAGATCGCCACAGAAGATACTGACGACGCAATCTGCATATCGATGACGAGAGAGAGTATGCCGAGTGAGCACACGCGGGCCTAACAATGAATAAGAAAAAAAAGAAAAGATTAATTAATTCGCAGCACTTAGCCCTCAAAAGCATTCTTAACGTTCCAGTGCTAAATATCGCGCACTATGCCAACTATGCATTGCAAACCTGCTTATTTCATGCCCGTTATTTGCGCAGCACTATTATCATTTATGCCCTAAGCCCACTAATAGACGTCCTGTTACAAGCTTGTGCGGGAGCACCCCACCTACATCACCACCCACAACACACACATGCATATACTTATATCCACACATAATGAATAGTTTTAAATCTATATCTATATTTATAAATGCATATGCGACTGTCAGCAAAAAAAAATTGTGCCTGCTCAGCACTAAAATATGCGCTTATAAATTTACTTACAACTTAGACATACGCAGCCCTCTTCGTAGGTACAATCACCTATACTTATTTTAAGCCATTCAATTCTCTACTACCCTACCCCCTAGCTATGTCTGTAAATAGCATAAAACAAGACTAAGACGCTTACTTTAGCCTTGCTAAGCACACGTGGTAGCGGCATAATGGACAGCCTGCAACATTCAAACTAAGCATAGTACTCGCCGTTTTCAAATTTTCAGAATGGTAATTTATGAGGAAGTGCAGCTCCCGGTCACCAGACCTCGAAAATTGTCCTCTGCTCGTGGTGAATTTATAATAAATAACATACCCCAAGCTCTCTAGCAAGTTCCATGTGCTCTAAATTAATAGCATCAGGGAGAGGAAAATAGATACGATTACCTAATTGCATCTTATCCTATCTAATCACATGCTCACTTCAAAACTTTATCCATCTTACTATATCATACTTACCTCTCTAGTCTAATACTATCATTATCTATCTATACTATCTACATTAAATACGAAAGATCTTTACTTTATTACGATAAATAAACAAGAATTACGCCATAATAAAACCAAGCAATTAATAGACAACATCATACAAATTTTCTAACTCGTATACTTTAAGACCATTTCCAACAGATAAAATAAACCAGAAATTACGACCAAATATTACGCATAAATAGCACACGAAATTACGACAACAGATTTCTATAAATATCTAGAATTAAGCATCAAAAATGCAGCAACCCCCCCCAAAATACAATATTTACACGCCCTAAGTGTTAGTTGTTTAACGATTCAATATAAATACGCATCCATGCTGGCGCCGAAGCTTGGCCGTCGCTTATTTTATAAATTCACGGGCAAGCACATTTCGAGCACGTGGGACCGACACACTCCTCATAAAATATACAAAAATTTCTCAGTATTGTATTAACATATACCGCTCCTAGATCAGTAGCTGTTTGTAGAATAATACTACCATAACTAGCCTATGTGAAGCTTTGACACCATACACTGAGCTAAGCAACACATCGTCTTGATCTAAGCTAGCGATTTACACGCGGAACTAATCTTAGCATACATAGCCACACAATATGAATGCATTCAGCGCAGTACTCATCAACCCGCTCCTCCATAGTAGAAATATAACTCTACTAAATACTCCTCTAGCATGCAGTATAAGGCTAAGGCGCGTAATTACTCTTGCAGAGTATGCAAAACGTACACTTAGCAGATATACACAAGCATGCTACAAATAAAAATACTTTTTTTTTATTTTCTACCTACACCATAGCACACTATATCAGGCCTATCCCCTAGTAACGGAGCACGTAGAAATATGCCGACCTATAATCCTACGGGTAGAGCTGCGTAAGACTCTGGCTCACGATAAAAGGCCAGTTCTCTATTGGAATTTGGACATGCTAAATAGCAAATACTGATGTTTTTGATGAGACACCCGCGTTTTAGGATCTACTGATAACCAGCGCAGTAGTGACGATAGGTTAGCTCCTTCATTCCATTCACCTGCAATTCACTAAACTACACCTCTGCACCCCCCCATTTACAAGCTCCTACCTTAATATACGGATCCACTATAGAATATGTTTAAAAGCATACATCGCTATAATATATAGAATACTTGAAACCATATTGTAACCACATGAGCATACAAAACGATATATCTGTCTAACGTGGCCGTATATTCACGGATACCAAAACGGCATAGATGTAACGTTCTAATAAGCGATATACGTCGCATCAATAACGGGGTTCATTTGTACAACCTGCCTCCAAATTCACGACACTAAATAAACGAGCTATCGCCACGTAGACGATCATAGTCGTATGATAAAAAGTATCAACGCGACATGAAAATATATCGCTCACAAAGCATGCTTAGCTCTTTATTTCCAGCGTCTCGCCTGTCGTGACGGCTACTAGCTTCGGAGAGGAGGAAAGGCCAAAAGAGAAAGAAGATGAGCCCCGACACTGTTAAATTACTGTGATCCCACACAAGGACCCAAAGTCCAGTTCATGACCCCATATCGACTCTCAAAGCCAAAAAGAGGCCGCCGATCTTTTTACTATCGTACAGTATAACCACCGTCATCACCACGTGACTTACTCAGTTCCGGTCAACACCCGACACCTTCGCGTTGACATTATCATATTCTAACAATTCGGCAGGGCTACACCCCAGTCGAACTCACGAAACAACTGCCCGTAGTTTGAATTTTATAAGTCATCACTTTTTAATAAAACCTTTACATATCTCTATATATAAACTTCTCCTCTCTTTCGTACTAATAGCTTAGTATCTCACAAACTACAGCGATTATTCCCCCATCTTAGCTCATATAGATAGCTGTGTTTCAAATTAAATGTGTCTGCTTATTAATAATATCGGAATACTGCCAATACCACTTTGCTAAACCTGTAAAAAGTTATACTATAATAAATAATTATTAAGAAATCATGAACTAAGTCATGATGACAATTATTTAGTATACTACTATTTAGGTTAAATTGAAATAGTAATAACTGTTGCCAAATTTTATTATATTTAGAATACTTATGAAAACATGATAACTGCTCCATTATTTCTTATTGTAAAATTAGATTAGCTATTTATATAAGCCAAGACAATTGAAATCATTTGTGAAATCTGTAAGCATATAAATGTCTATTATTATGAGTAGAATAGAGTTAACTCTGAAACCATCTATATACTAGCGCCTTTATAAAATTATACGCACATTAAGTCTTCTTCAGTATCTTACTTATACTTATTAGCGAAAATCCCGTACGCAGACAACGTATGACGTCAATCCCATATCTTCAGTTGCTGCCGACCATACCTGCCGGCATCGTATTACATCCTAATCTCATGACTCAGCAGCAATGCGCGTTACACACAATTGCAGCTGGAAATTTATCCATCTACATTTATGAAGCTGTTGATGATGCCAACTGACGAGACAATGTACGCCGCCACTCATGCATAGTCCTAGTTTATCTGCATATTGCAGTCTACTTAGCTCCCGTGCGCGCATGGGTCTCACCAACGCCTGTCTGTGTGGCAGACACGCCAGCATCTTCCACACTGAAGTGTGATGCAACGATTTCTTCAGTGATAGTGTCTATAATATAGTCTTTCTGCACGCCTACTTTTATTGGACGTCAGCAGCGGCGCAGGTCCGCCCAGCCTCCTGTCTCTTAACGAGGCCATCTTGCCAAGTTCACTAGTAAAGTTTTAAGTATTAATGTCATTGTATACAAGCATGGCCAATACACGAACTTAGCAGTACTACAGACATGCTAGCATAGCACGCTGGGACCTTTTGTCAGCATCTCCCTAGATAGACCTCCAGCCGCTCATCATCAGCAGCAGGCTTGCCTAGCAAAGCTTCAGAAAACAGAAGTTCCTCAGCATGTCGTCAACCTCCTTAACTTACCAGGAATTCCTTCATATACACCACCCAAGCAAGCAGTTAAGTATAGTTAATACAATTTAAAATTCTTTATTTTTCTTAGCTCCAGCTCGCTAGCAGCACTTCCACTAGATGAATCACAAGATCCAGGGCCTTCGATACCAGCTTTAACACAAACAATACACCATAAGCCATCACGTAATTATTAGGCCATCTAAAGTCAACGGGAGATCTAGAATATGCCTTATATAAACCTCGGTAGGTTGCGGAGCAGTCCTCACCTACCATCAGCTCCCTAAGGCCCTCATTAATGAAAAACACATCTCTCTGGATCACAGCACTTGCAGAAAATTGGACTAGATTCTAACATATACCACTACCTTAGATACTATACAATACCCGCCACTCCCCCCACAACCGCACTTATGACTT
This sequence comes from Doryteuthis pealeii, assembly GCA_023376005.1. NCBI lineage: Eukaryota > Metazoa > Mollusca > Cephalopoda > Myopsida > Loliginidae > Doryteuthis > Doryteuthis pealeii. The sequence continues at coordinate 25,293,208 of CM042137.1, forward strand.
ACTACCTTGAACCTATACAGCATCATTGAGACAAAACGCAAGTCTATGGCACATTTAATTAACCAGTAGATATGACACACCGAAAAGCTCCATGAAACCAAAACCAACCGACTACTAATCAGCATAAAATCGGCATACTCTGAACTTAATGATCCCCTCACCGCTTCATTTCATCAGCTTACAACGTATATTTATATCTTATGATATAATTGGAGCATGCTACGCCAGTTTTGTATGTACTCTAACTGCAACTATATTACTACTTCAAGCACAATTCTCTTAGTTATTAATCGTCACTATCTCCATAAGACTTTTATTTTATTTAAACCTACATATTATATTAAATTATTACTTTAAACATATATAATATATACTAAGTTAAACTAATATACTACAACTAACATACATCCCACATTATAATCTTATAATACACAGAATATGCACGTTATACAGCCTTAAGCTGCAATGGCCAGCAAGCTGCTGACATTATGCCAATAAATGCATCTTCAAAAATTATTGATATCGCATAAACTAGTATGCTTTAAGTATTACTTTGATTCTAATGATTGTTTTAATACTTAGATAAATATGAGCCAAAAAATCTCGCCGGGTATAAATCTTCCAACCAGAATCTATAACATAAAGCAAATAACATGTAATTTTAATTTCATTTAAACTACTCCTATTTTTTACTAAATAGTTAATTAAGCGAAATTTTAACACAATAGTAAAGACGGAGTAAGGCGAAAATGCGATTAGCAAACAGTTAGTATCAAAGTTGTCTATTTTCGCATTATACCCCTAACATCTACCAAATATTATTTATGCTAAGAATTCTTATTCAGTATTCATTAGGCTATTCGTATATTAACATGACACATTAAATTTTATTAATATTAAATACTTAACAATTAGCAGCCATGGAAGCCGCGTAGCATTAATTCATGCAGTATTTATGATAACGTACTAGCCATGCACTGTAGCATGAAATAGGATATATATACATGAAGGGTAACCTACACCATTACATATTCTCTCAGCCACACGCCGCACAAGTTTTGCTTAGTAGGTAACATTTTCTATACTTAGTTTGCAGCTTGGATGGTAGTTATGATCGAGTAGATTGTCTTTGAGTTCCCTCTTTTCTTCATCAGCGTGCATGATAGAGGCAAAGAGGCTCTTTCAGGGTAACTTGTGATGGCCTAGAAAATGAAAAGATATCTATTATCACAGGGGCTTAACGGATTTACAGAAAAGTGAATATAAACAGTTTTAGCCAAAATTCAACGCCGGTGGAAATTCTTGTTCTGGGCGATAACCAATACGCTATGTTGCAGCCCCACCCTCTCCTCTGTCACTCTGTCTCTCTGTCTCTCTGGTCTCTCTGTCGCTCTGTTCACTCTGTCTCGTGTGTTTGTATTGTGGGCGTATGTGCAAAAGTGTATGTATGAGGTAGAACTTCGAAAGACATTTTTATGGTAAGCCTAACTCAATTTTCTATGTTGACGCAGAATAGTTTTCTAAAAAAATAAGACACACCTAAACACACACACACACACACACACACAACCACACACAACACCTGGCAGCTGACAGTGTCGAGCGTGTTTCGAGTCACACACGGAGCAAGTCTCCCATGTCTATAACCTGCTGATGAGACCGTAATAGGTCGAAATGTACATTCAGTATTGACATATTTCTCGATTTGTTTAACCTTACATTTGAACATACATAGTCCGCCTAAAATTCATTAATTATTAACTATTAATTTTCAAAAATTAGGTATGAACTTCAATTAAGCACATATCCTCCAAAAATTGTCGGCTTAAAGCCATATAAAAAAATAAACACATTTGTTTGTTTACTTAACCTTCATATATATTAATATATATATATAGATATATATATATATTATATATGAATTCGTGAATCCATTGGGTTCCCAATAGTAACACCGATCCAGGATAATGATACTCATTATGATGATAATGTCAAAGTCCATAATAAATTGTTAGTTTTCTTTTAATTGCTGACTTGTTGAATGATCAGCCCCTTTTATAAAATTTATCGCATTCGAGCCTGCAATAGAATAGTTACTTACTCTGCTTAGCATCTGAGTGGTAATACCTGTAATTCGTAGTGGTAGTACCTGTTAGGGTTCAATTCTATAGGTTAAATAGATAAAAATGATTTTAAATATGTTTACAACAATGAATCAAAAATTTAATAACCAGAAATGAATTAATATAAAATGTGATAAATTAATCCAGCGGTTGACATGCTGCCAAAATCCAACCAACCAACCAAAACAATCAACCAACCAACTAATTTACTTAGCATTGTCATGCATAATAAGACCAGTGATATAAGCATGCAATTCCCTAATAATGGTCAGCAAATAATAGCTTTCTAAACATTTCCTAACCATTACCCTATGTTAGGTACAAAAAGCGACCGTATTCTTCCAGGCTCTTGTTATATCAGTACTGCTGTATGGCTGCACCCACTGTACGAAGCGCCACTAACGAAGCGCCTTGAGAATAGCTAGATGGGACCTGCACAAGAATGCTGCGTGCAGTCTTGAACAAGCTGTGGAAACAGACCCCACACGGAGGAGCTGTATGGTCATTCCCCTCCCATCTCCAGAACATACGAGTAAGACGAACTAGGCATGCAAGACATGGCTGAATAAAACAAGGACGAGCTCATAAGCGACGTACTCCTATGGAAGCCAACACATGGGCATGCTAGTGTGGGTCGCCCCAACTAGGACCTATATTGACCAACTATGTGGGATTGCTGGATACTGCGCAGAAGAACTCCCAGAGGCAATGAATCAGACGGAATGATGACGAGGTACACACACTTATATAGAGGATGTTGCCTAAGGACATTCAGATATTTAAAAAGATAAAGAAGCAATTAAATTGAAATATACGTGTAGAAGCTTTTAGATTCAATTATAAAAAGTAAACATTGTTTCTACTTCACATATATATGTCTGTGGTGCAAGGCTCACTAGTCTTGATTTATATATCCTTTTTCTATTTTGGATGACAATCATTATATTCTAAAGTCGGTTCAAGAGACTGACCCTCAATTTTGAAACAATTTTTTTAGCTGTCGAACAAGATAATACGTTGTTTCTGTATCTAAATAGACATAGCGATTATTCATAATTTAGTCATATTTCTCAGAAAAAATTAAAGTAGTAAAGAATAAATAAATAAATAAAAACTAATAAAAGTTATTTTATTTACAAAAGATGTAAAACTACTTATATTAATTAGTTTTCGATACGCCTTTTTTATTTTTAAAAACACACACACACACACACACAACACACACACACACACACACACACACACACACATATATATATATATATATTATATACATATATATAAATTAGGAATAGAGAATAAACGAGAAAAGTATTGGCATAAAAAGTGCTTAATGCTAATAAAGCAGAACAGTTTATAATCAATAGTAATGGTATTATGAATGATTTTATACTCATAACTTTAAGTTTCATGCCTATGCAATCTTCAGATAAGTCAAAAAGAATATTATATATATATATAATATATATTTATATATATATATGGTGTGTGTGTGTGTGTGGTGTGTGTGTGTGTGTGTGTGTGTGATGCATTATTATAACTGATTCTTGAAACATTTAACATTTTTAAATCTAAATGAAGACGTGAGCACTTATATAATAACATCTTGTCTAGGCATGTAAGGGTGAGTCGGTGCTAAATTAAACAAAAAAGTCAAAATAAAAATGATGCCAATTTTAATGTAATGCGTTTTTTTTTATTGTCAAAACAGAGGATTGTATAAGTGTATTACATTCTATATTAATCAAATCTCGCCATGCTACATTTTATTATTTCCGAAATTGAAATCTTATGAGTGAGCTCCGACCAATTGATAACTTGATGGAATAAATGTTTAATATATCATCATCATCATCATCATGTCGCGCCGGCAGCACGGATATCCATGAACAATCTCTCGCCAACCTTTCCTATCATTCATTGCCCTTGGGAGTCTTCCGTCCAGCAAACTAGCATCCTCGCATAGTTGGTCAATGTAGGTCCTTACTGGGCGCCAACATTATATATATATATATTATATATATATATATAGTATATATATATATCAGCATCATCATCATGTCGCGCCGTGCAGCACGGATGTCCATGACAATCTCTCGCCAACCTTCCCTATTCATCATTGCTCCCTGAAAAGCCCTCTGCTCGGCATCAGTATCCGCGCAGAGCTGGTTCAATGCCCATGTGCTGGCTTCCACAGAAGAAACGTCACTTATGAGTTCGTCCTTGCTTCCCCAACAGTGTCCGGCGTGTCTTGTTCGCCTTACACGGATGGTTTGTGTGATATTGGGCAGGTGGCCGTACAGCTGTTTTCTTCCGTGGGTGTTGTTTCCACGTCTTGTTTAAGGACTGCACGCAGCATTCTTGTGCAGCTACCGCTAGTTTATTCTCCAGTCGCTTCATTAAGGTCCAGGTGGTGCAGCCGTACAGTAGCACTGATACAACTACGGCTTGGAAGAATTGTCGCTTTAACTCATCAGTGAGATCGGATTTCCATATATATATATATTACAAGGGTGTCATTAAAGTATCGAGATTGAATCTGTATTTACCATGATAGGAATGAACAATAAATGTAACGTTAATTTTTTTCAGAATACAAGGTGAACAAAATAGATTTTAAAGCGTGTATTAACATGATAGAAATGGAACGTTAATTTCAGAATACAAGGTGTGTCAAAAAGTACCGAAATATCGAAACTTTTGGACACACTTTATATATATATATATATATATTTATATATATAATATATATATATATACACCTGCCCCTCCGCACAAGCAGGCTGTGACACGATGTCATTTTTTTAAAAGTGGAATTTTTCTTCTCCTAGGACAGTTTAGCATACCAAGGCCAAATACCCAGTCTACCCTACTATTTACCCATAGCTGGAGAGACTATTGTTGGATGACTACCTTTCAAAAAGTGCTATGTGAAATGCAAGCAGGCATCGTCCAGGAATTGAACTATGGGTCACTGTGTCCATTTCCCTCGACGTAGGTTATCGTTGTAGCCAAAGAACACGGCGACCCGTGGAAGCAGGACACACACACACACACAAACACACACTCACACACACACGTATATATATATATATATATATATATATATATATATATATATTATATAATATATATGTGAAAATGGAAAAGATTGAATCCGACAATATGAGGAAATATATAAATATATATATATCTACTTAATATTATAATATTTCCTCATATTGTCGGCATTCAATTCCTTTTCCATTTTATTATATTATATATATACTATATATATATATTATATATATATATATATATATATATTATATATATATATATATATATATAGTATATATATATATATATGTTTTTGTTATTATTCTCTCTATAGCGCCCCCTTACCTATTATGGTAGAGGTGCATAGTATCGCTTGACAAGCTTAATTTCGCTAGGATGGTCGCTGTGTACTGTGGCGAGGCGATAAAAGTGTTTCACTAGTGTTTCACTGCGTCTGCTGAAGTCCCGGTTTCGATTCTGTCGGAGGGAAATCGTTAGTATATACCGCTGATGAGACTTAATAAAGTCGAAAACAGTCTGTACGGTATTCTACACATCGAGCCATCCTTTACGGGATTACACTTGTTCAAGTTTATTTTCTATAAGAAAAAGTATCGAATTTTATGCGATACATGCGTTGTAAGTGCCTTCAAGTAAAAAATTTAATAATATACTTTATCAGCAAACGTTTCTAAATAAACAACATTCCAAAAAACTTATATATATATTATTATATATATATATAATATATATATTATACTCCTGTTTCCCAATGTCGGCAAAATATAAGCCGGAACTTTAAATAAAAATGCAAATTTTCAAGTCATTTCCTTTCATAATAAATTCGCTAATATCTACATCTGTATCGAATCTAGGGTCTGGTCGAAGTCATTTACCGAGATCCGCTTATTAAGAACAGAATTCCTTACAATGACTTGCAAAAGCTGTTTTCAGATTCAGGATACCTAAATCCTCACCAATTTCTTCAGGATAAAACAAACTCTCCATTTAAAAGGACAACCTTTAGTAGTACTTACCTCTATCTAACCACTTCTATCAATCTATATGTATGCATGTATTATATTTATCAAATGTCAATGATTGATTTTAACGGCACGCAAACCCGTCTTAGATTTATTTTATTCTTAGGGGTTTGGAATTACGTTCATAATTTACATTAATATGTACGTTACCTAAGAATTGTTTTTTCACACAGTCAATATTAATAATATTTAAAGGGATCTATTTGAGCCCATAGATGTGACCCTAACAGGTACCACTACCCCAGTCGAAGGTGGCCTTATGAGTAATGCCAATGAAGGAGTACTTCACACCCCGCAGATATCCAGAATTGGATCTCACTATTAGTGCCAGTTTAATGTCATACCTAGACACGTATATATGAATGCATGTATATATGTATAAATATCTATATTATAAAGTGTGTGAAATATTAGTCTGAACTGAATTTATCGAGACAGAAAATGAACAATGAATGAAAAGTAAAATTTACATAAAAAATAATCCTCTTGGGCATTCAACGCACTTATTCCAACGCAGTTTTTCTTTGCTGAAGCCCACCTCTGTAACTCTTTTAAATTTTTATTTATTTTATATATGCTTGTTAAAGCTGCGCTGTCGATTTTTGTTAAAATTAATCCATGTCAGATATTGCTCTTGACAAGAATTTTCGTTTATAAACAATAAAAAGTCACACTGCGTAGCTATTGTGAGTATTAGAGGTAATATAACTTGTGCAATCAAAACTGCCGATATAAAGGTACCAAGTCCAGCTTCAAATTTATTTTCCAATTGGCAAGAAATTGTCAAGATGCCTATCCGATTTTCAAACCAATGTTTGGTTTAGAAAATCACATAGGCAAAAAACTTGTCAGTATCCAAGCGCCGTTGACTCCTGTCGACGCACCGTTACTCTGATAATAAATGCACTATCCACGATATTGAGCAGTATTTACTATACATAGAACACCTTGAACACATTGACTTATAAATAGAACACCTTATATATACACTATTACTTATAAATGAACAACTTCTATTACCAATTATATATATTTATATATATAATATATATATATATATTATATATATATATTATATTATGAATTTAGTTGTGTATCAATTATTGTCTTGAGAAACATTTCTGTGATATGGAAAGTATATAAAAAAGTGAAAAAAAAATAACATTAAAAACGTTTGTTTAGTCCTTGGTTCGCTTAATTTTTCCAATATTTCGGTTGACCTTTGTCAAGGTATATTTTTTTGACAACTGATATAACTTAGTAGAAAAATAAAATAATATAAATGGGAAAAAGATCAAGAGAATATTATATTATATTATATATACATATATTATATATTATATATATATAATATATATATATGAGAGTACGCAAACAGTTTGTTTTGATATGGCGATAGCGACAATTTTTGGGGAGAATATGTGCTTAATTGAGGCATACCTAATTTGAAAATTAATTAGTTGCATAATTAATGAATTAGGCGATATTATCTGTTCAAATGTAAAGCGTAAACAAATCGAGAAAAATTCATCTCTGTATGTACATTTCGGCCTATTATGCGAATCAGCACAGTTATAGACTGGAAAGCCGCTTTGTGTGTGATTCGAACCCTAAACTGCCAGGCTGTGTGTGTGTGTGTGTGTGTGTGTGTGTGTGTGTGTGTTTAGTTTCAGAAAACGCATAATTATGCTTAAGTGAAATCTACTGAAATAAAATGCACACACACGCGCGTTGCACGCTGGACACACAGACGCCTCTCTCTCTCTCTCTCTCTCTCTCTCTCTCTCTCTCACACACACACACACACACACATGAACACATGAACACATGCATGGTTCAAGCACATGGTTTCAAACACATACATGTATTCTTTACCTTTCAGTTGCTGCCTAGCATATCTGTGTTAATGATTATAATCCAACACGTGTCATTCAAAGACGAGACCAGATGCCGACAAGAAATCTTCTGCCTAGAAACGAATCCTAAACTTCTTTCAAGGACAAAGGTTAATACATACCAGCATAAGTTTGGTAATTGTCACCCTCGTAGAACAGCAAGTGAACAGCTGCTACAGCACAAGAGGTTACTGAGTTGCAGTTCTTCGAACAAAAGAGCAATATCCTAGATCTCTTAAAAAACAAAATCTCATTAAAATTCTATAGAACTACGCATGCATACTATTGTTTGTTGTCTGACTCCTTCACACTATTACACCACACGCACATACACTGACACTCAGACACAAACACAGACACAGACGAAAACACACAGCCACACACACACACACCACACACACACACATAAGAGTACTCAATATCGGTAATAGAGCATATGTAGATCTAAGTTAGAATTGCATAGACACAGCTTGGTGCCTGTCAGTTTCTCAAACGATACAATCATCCGACCAAGCGGTTTCTATGTGGTGGGTATCACTATGTACTGTTGTGTGATGCATTGATGGGCAAGAGAATTACTAATATGTGAGTAATCCGGGGAGGGATGCCTAGTTTATATTGCTGGTTATTTTCGCGGCGAAATTGTATTAATGTTTTGATTTATTAATTTATTTACTCTTATGTTTAATTTATTATTTTACTCCTTGAGAGTTTTTCACACCAGCCTTACCTGGAGGTTTCGCTTGATGCTGAGTGACAGCAAGTCTCCTTAGGCCTCCAGTATTCTAGCAGATTTTAACATCCGGTTGTTTGGATGTTTTTCGTTACTTCCTTTGATTTCCAATTGACCCAGACTCTTTTTTCCAAACCCTTGGAGACCGTTAGAAAGGCACCAATTAAACTGGTATAACCTTTTAACTTCATTTCCACACATTTTTCAGTTATCTGGCCCAGTCCAAGTATCTATTATTATTTATTATTATTATTATTATTAATTATTATTATTATTAGTTGTTGTTGTTGTAGTAGTAGTCGTTATTGCTTTTTTAATTTTTGATAATCTTTAGAGTCATCAGTCTCCAGGTGGCTTAGCTTAGTAATTTGTTTTTATGTCTACATTTGATATAAATTCTGATCGTTTATTTAGAGAGAAGACAGTACATAAAAAGGGACGCGACGTAAACGGGAAATCGGTATCTAAATTACAAAAAGTTTTGGAAAAAATGTTAAACATTTTAAGTTTAAATTAAATTTTCTTTTCACCGAGTTATAGTGGCGTGATAATGAACAGAAACTGATTTCATACCTGCGGCTGTTTTCGTTTCGTTGAAATTCACCCTCTCATATTTCTGATTTTTCAATTTGTCGTCATTGCTGTATGGTTCGAAAACCCTATAATTTAATTTCCTAAAATTTTGAATTATCAAATATAATAAAAATTATAAATATATGTCCTATTCTAGATATCGAGGACTCTCACTATGGCAACACAAATCTTTTAAGCAATTGTGACGGTGTGCATGACCAATCGTAGTTTGGTACTCTCTGAACAGTTCCCAAAAAGGCCAGGAACAGAGACTCCCGCGCTAAATACCGCAGAGAGTACCTTGCCGAGATCACTTGAGAGGATATTTGCTGTCAACTCAGCAGACTTCAGCCTGTGAAAATTAACCAATTTAAAACATTGGAAAAACTTGCATATATATAATAATATAATAAATAATAATAATAATAATTATAATAATAATAATAATAATAATTAATAATCTTACCTTATCTCCCAGCAAGAAGACCAGACCTATGTGCTTGATAAAACAAAAAAGAAAGAACTTGTCAACTAGTGGATTTTGCAGTGCCAGCAGATAACATGGTGAAGCTGAAGAAAAATGAAAAAAATAGACAAATATCTGACCTTAGCCAGAGACTGAAAAAATATATGGCAATATTGAAAGTCAAAGTAATACCAATTGTAGTTGGCTTTTTCACTTGAACGATCTCAAAAGGATTGGAAAAGGGGTTAGTGTTAAAAGTCTGGAAATCAGTGAAAGGATTGAAACCATCAGAACACTGCCACTGCTTGCAATCTGGCCAGAATACCCAGAATAGTCCTGGAGACCTGAGGAGACTTGCTGTCACTCTCAGATCTCAGTGAAAGACCATCAGCTAATGCTGCATGTTGAAAAACTCAAAAGGATGTAAATAATTAAATAATAATAATAATAATAATAATACATAATAATAATAATAATAAAATGAAAATTAAACGACAAACTGGAGTTATTGTACACGAGAAAATTTAGATATAGTCAGGAAAGGGAAAACCTCAAGAAAGAAACTGAATCTCTATATAATAGCAGCACCAAAACAACTCCCTCATGACCAATTAAATCTAGGCCATAAAATAGTATAAGAAAACAAGAGAGAAATTAGCAAGCCTTGTTAGGATGTGCTGGCAGCACATTGAAGAAAACGTAGTTAATCACGATAATAAACGATTTTCAGCGCAAACCACACACAAAGATAGCTTACAAGCAACTTAGACACGATTGGTCGCGGATGATAACCCGAAATTTGAGCACCCAAGAAATACATTTTTAAACTCTTATTACAAGAATAGTTATATGCAGCTAAGATTCGTTATAATGCTGATAGCAAATATTGTCATGGGATGCCCCCAAATCTCTCTCT
>CM042137.1:25304095-25384095 GCA_023376005.1 Doryteuthis pealeii
ACAGTTCTACTCCGTGTAGTTGATGAGAGAGATAATAGGAAGTAGTATGCAAGGAAAGAAAGATAGGAAACTAGAAGAAGGGAATGAGGAATAAACTCATACTACTAAATTACGGGATACGGAGAAAGAAAGGAAAAGAATTTAGGAAGAGAAATCGAAGGTATGTGAAGCAAAATTAAACAAGAAAAAGAAGAAAGTGTGAATGACAATGTTAAAGCAAGTAAACTTTGCAAGGGATGAAGAAAAGAAAGTCAAGGAAAGAAATCGTTATGTAAGGAAAATTAAAGAAAGAAAGAAGAGTGACGCAAGGGCAAGCAACAAAAAGGAAGGAGGGATGAAGAAAAAGCAAACGAAAGAAAGAAGCGATGTGATTGATAGCGAAATAAAAGAACATAGTAGAAATGATCTTTACTGGAACGCGCATGGTAGCATAAAGGAAAGACAAGAAGTGAATGGACTCGCAAGCGAGAAGTAAGGAAACGAATAGGTTAAGGAGAATTTAAACGGAAGAGAAAGCGGAAGTTTAAAGAAAGACCATTGAAAAGAATTAAGCAGATCATTGGAGCTAGCTGATGAAGAAAAGAAAAGAAGGATTAGAGGGAGAAGGAAATAGATTTCAGCATCAGATAGTGATGAAAGGACAGACAGAAGGAATGAATTTGTGATATATAAAGAGAAGAAACAAGATAAGAAAAGAAGGAAAGCAGTGAGGAATGGTGGGTGCTTGATTCCAACACTCTCGTTCATCGGACGTAGCATATTCTTGTGCAGTTCCTATTCCTCGTGTACGGGTAAGTTATGCACTGCCATTACAGCACACTCGAATTACCAACCCACTCTCGCACGAATTGTCTGTTTATAATTGGTTCAGTGAGGATCTTCGTGACTCTTCCCTATCGCGTGTATCACATTCTGTTAAGCCGTTTTCCATCATTCCGTATACTTAACGTGGCGCTTTCGTGCGAGATGATTTACTAACCTGAGGTATTTGAGTGTTGCTACTGAGGCTTTAGAGGCCGTTAACGCTCGGAGCGTGCGATGTCTTCCATCTCGTGTGTGTGACACAGAATAGAATTTCAAGTTTTTATCGTTCTATATCGCGCCGATGTTACTTGGCTGTGCTTCCCAGGCTTATATCTCAGTATGTACTCGTCATTGTCAGAAATTACTTAACCGACCTTCCTAACATATATCTGTCTTCATTTCTACGCCTGTGAAAGTTTTCCTGATAGTGACTCGCTGGCAGTTATCTCTCATAATCCGTAAGAACAAATAGATACGATCTATGAACAAGCATCGTATTTAGGGTTTTTTCTTATTCGCAAAGTTTTCGTGATCTCCTGTATACCAATAGTCGATTTTTCCCTCCACAGACATTAATTATACCACTCTTTACTCATTTTTAAACAACTTTTTTTTTCATTTTCGCAAAGTTTTCTTTTTCGTTTTTTTCTTCGACATTCTTTATTGTTGTGATTTGTTAATTTTTGAGAAGCGAGCTAAAATATTAAATCATTCCCACAACCAGCCAACCTTACACACCCAACCAAAATTGGTGTAATTTATAATAATTAAACATAAACATTAACGTAATGGAGAATTATTATATCTCATATGTTAATCTTAGCTTTAATGTATACAGCTGTTTGATGACATCTCATATCAGAGGAAAGAGTCACATTTAGCAGTTGGAATAGTCCTATACCTTATGTCTGTCGTGTCTGTCGTCTACATTCTTACAGCGTAAATATTTTGGATACGTACGCTGATAGAGATATAGTTGTATTCTTATTTCTTCTCTCGTGATTCTATCACGAGTAACAGCTAGAATTTCTAATTTTTAGCATGGTCTTTACCAATAACGATAACTAATGAAGGGAGCCACTGATTGCTGCAATAATCGTCAGCTCTGTATACATAAATCAAAGTCTGTTATAAATTATATACAAAAAGAAATAGGTTTAATATATATTCTGTATTTTATTAAGTGATAATCCTCAATGATAGCTCCTGCTTAAGGGCTGGACTTCTTTCGCTGCGGGACAATGATTACAAACACTGTTGATAAAACGAGAATTAAAAACGAACGGTTTAAAAATTGCATACTCATTACTTAATTGATTGTTCTCGGACACCACAATGGTTTCCTGGTTCGATCCGTCCTCTACCTGAGTTCGCCAACAAGGATTCTGAGCAGTAAAATGACAGAGGCGGTGTGTAGGTTGGTTGCTCACTCCACTTACGCTACAAAGTAAACATAATTCTGTTGGTCTATCGTAGTCAAAGGGGATATACTTCCGTGCAGTGATGTGATATCGACTATATACACCTGACGACTTGTGTGTGTTTCCTCTCATTACTCATTTAGCTCATATATATAGTTCCTATACAGAACTTTGTGGAAGATGTCCGCCGAAGAATATTACTGCATATTTTTTGTTTTACCTCTCCCCAAAACAGGGCATACGCCGGGTAGCCGGCTTTAACTATTATTCTTATACCGCAAGCTCTCTCAAGTCTAGAATATTTTGACTCTCCTTGTCCGACCACGACCAGAATATAGAAGACTTGATGACTGATTCAACGTCGCAATCTTTATAGGGATCTTTTAAACGTCCAGCTATAGGATATCGCAAGAGTTATATCTGTACCAATGTTGTTAGCTATGCGCTCTTTGCTAAATCCGTGATCACGCACGCATATAGATATATATATGACTATTTATCTCTCTATTATGGTCTAATCGATATTTTTGATATAATATTACTATCTCGATGGATGAAAGATGAATGGAAAGAGGAAAGAATTAGAATGCGATAATCAAAAGCAAGAATTTTCATTAGTTTTTTATATCCATTTTATATATCCTTTTATTTTCTTTAATATTGGTCGGATTCTATTCAATTCCGATATTCATTCAACACCACCACACAACACAACACCAGCCGACACACACACCAATATTATTTATATTATCATAATATTTAATATATATATATATATACTATATGTAAGGCGCTCGCTTGTAGATGGTGATAGACAAGTTGTCGGTGTTTTATAAAACATCTGTTTAGGTCGCTCTTAAAATGTTTGAATTAAAAACAAACTTATGTCTCCACGAAACTGTTTTAACCTTATTTAGCTATATTATGACAGGTGTGTGTGCCTGTGGGTATACAACTATAATAATATGTACATGATACTACTAACCTCCGAATCAAGTATGTGTCTCGTCGAAGGTAAACGTGAGTCATCCCATTACTCCTATGCCGCATATACAACTAGACACAAACAAACTCTCTCAACAATACAAAATACTCTATATTTCCTCTCTCGATACTGTTCTCAATTTATCTGTGGTGCCAATTTGGGAGCTTGTTGGGAATTTGTGTACATACCCCTTCTTTCTGTCACTTCTACTACAGATATACCACTCTTGACCATTCGAATTGATAATATACACCTGTTAGGTCACATTATGGGTTATATATAGAGAAAATGAGTTGAAAGAATTGAGTACCCATCAAGAATAAATAAACAAAACGTTTTCGGCATAAACAACTCAACCAAGGGTTGAACACGCGGCCCCCGCTTTGTAAATTCCAACCGACAACCAACAAATAACGTTTGTGTGGATACGATTCAGTTTACAAAAGGATCGATTTTTCTCTCTACCTATATATGCTGTGTGTGAATATACATTATATAATTATACTATTATTATAATATTACTTACTTTAATATTTATACACTTTAGTTGTTATTTTAGGCTCCACCTAACAGTGTGCTTTAGTAATGAACTCACGCTCATTTGAAGACGATGAGCACTCCCGGTTCTAGGGCATCCATCACGAGTGTAGTTTTCTGTATTGCTGCTGTTGTGTGCTCAAGAACTCTCGGTGTGTGGACTATATATTCATGTACCACGGTATGTGACGTCCTGTGTGTGGTTGAGGCAGGGGCAGAAGAATTATAATAACCAATATAAGTTTGCAATAAGTTTTTGACTGATAGAAGCATCATCGTAGTTCTGTCTTGTAGAATAAGACACCTTTGGAGGATATCAAATGCTGTCTGCTGCTCTACTTGTTAGTAGATATCTTCCCTAATTTCAAACACTGCGTTGACATATGGGGAGTTAAATATGGTATAGATATTTTTCGAGACGAGTGACAAGCAATCTCTCTGTGTGCATATGTGTTGTTGTGTCGCTCGTGTGTGCTCGTGTATGCCTTGTCGGTTGTCTCGCTGCGTGCTCGCTCTCTGTGTGGTGTGGTGTCGATGTTTGCCCTCTTAATAGTATCTGATGCTGTCATCTGCGTTTTTCTTTTGCCCGCGAGATAGGAGTTCCCTTGAGTAAAACTTCCATACCCATGGTGAAGTTCAGTTTACTAGAGAAGATCTGGCAGAATAATGGAGTACCTCCTTCATGTTCACTCTCCAAGTCCCACTCTGACCGGTAGTGGCTCATTACTGTTAGTGGGTCCCTAATCTATTTTGGTTTAAATTAGAAGAAAATGAGTCTAAACTTTAAGTTTACAAAAAATGTGCACCATCAAGAATGAATAAGACAAATGTCTTCAACATAAAATGATCCAATGTGGTTTGAGCTTGGCCATAAAAATAAGTGCAACCATACGCCAGACAACCTAAGCAACCGAGAATGCAAGTTGTATGTGTAACTTTGTGTAGCTAGGTTGCATGCGTTGGTTGAGATATTTTCAAGTTACATATGTTTAACGTGGAACTCTACTATCCACAAAATACTGGGGGTTATAGATCGAATCGTTGCTACCAAATCACTCTCCCAGCATAGTCCTCAACTGTGTGTTAATTGTGCATGATAACATAATCTTTACTTAGCTCGTTTTTAAGTTTTTATGGCGTGAGCTATAGTGTCTGTGGGCCAATAGATACTCTCACGTCAGCAGCGATCATTCTGCCAATTAACTAACAGGCTCTATGATTTAGAATCCTTTTTCTGAATCTAAGCGTGAAAATATAGGAAGTAAACTAATGGTGATCAATCTAATATATATATATTATATTGATTACTATTTATATAAGTATCACGGACACGTGTCGAAGTTACAACTTCTCACAGTGTGGTTATAATTTAGCAGTACCCCTGGCCGGTTTTGAGACCCAAATGAACTTTCGTTCACCATCCTTTCTTTACCCGTACCGGCCAGAAGGCAGCTGGTCAATATAGGAGATATAATTTAATCGCTACGTTCTCTAAGCGAGAGAATAACATATCGATGATTGAACTACGCTACGGCTCAACTAGAACTCGCTTGTAAGCACTCATTCCACTGGTTCTGTAGCTAACACGCCGAGCACTTTTTAATCCGTCAATATTAAATTCCCTACATTTATAGAGTCTCGACACACATGTGGGTGGGGTTTCATTACTGGATTATTAATATAATAAGTAATCCACAAGTGGACACGGTGTTTCGCAATATCCTTTTCATCAGTTGTTTATCTGTTTTATATACAGATACGCCGGTCTGTCGATATTGTCCATAATCATCTGGATCTTAGACTTAGTTTAACCTGGTAGTTAAAGCATTAAAGAGGGAAAATTTGGAGAAGATTGATTGCGTCAAAGCCGGTCTAACATGAATCTCTCAGACCTTGAAGGATTATGGACCTCGCCTGCTGTTGTTTGGTGTGTGGTGTCTAGTGTGTGTGCTATGATAGATTATATCTAAGTACACACGTGCTAAATCGCATGGTCCAGGTTATTTCAGCGCTATTTGTGATCTTATTCCTCTCTTGTCGTTTATTAGACCAAGCGATGATTCTGTGTGTTTCGTTTTTCGAATGAGTAGGCACCTCGACCATCAAGACGCTGCCTTCCCCTTCTCTCTCTGCAACACCTTTTTAATACGCGCAGAATTCCGTAAATGCTATTCATACGGGTTGATTCTCTCGTTATACGCTCAACGCATCGGATTACCTCCGGACACATTCTCAGGTGGTTCCGTAGCAACCTCTAACGACTGGAAGCCTAGATTTCTCAGTCCCCTCCTCTCTTATAATTCGCCGGTCTTTTTTTTTGTTGTGTGTGTGTAGACGTGCCACCTGAGACGTACTCGCGGTCTGTCCGTCCATGATTCGTATATATATAATCAATAAACTCAACAGATATATAGATATATAGTCGTGCGTTATAGGTGGTTATCACCTTGTGGTGGACGGTATATTCCTCTTTTTGATAGACTGTAATGTGTGTCTCTCTCGCGCGCAACTTCGTTTTAGTTCGCGGTCCCGTGTGTGTGTGTGTTCTGGATAAAGTGGAATACGCACAAAAACATCATGAGCAAACTCAGATTATTAAAGAGCGGAGACTCTTCATTGTCGCTGTTTGACAAGTAAGGCGAGGATGAACGGTCATAGGGCCTTAGCCGCTTGCAGGTCTTTTTCCTTGTAACTCTCTCGAAACTAGCGGCGTGGAAGAAATAGCAGGGGAGTAACGTGGCTCTCTCGGCATGCGGGCTCGCGCTAGCGCATAGTAGAACTCGCAGCAATCGGCATCATTGTGAAGAGAAATGAGATGTGGAGGACGCACGCGCGCGCTAGAGCAGAAGTGAGGAGAGATTTGAAGGTTCAGTGGGGGCTGGAGTCGAGATCTGCGCGTGCTCCTATTAGAGACTAGATTGGTGAGGAGCCCCGGCATTACAAACGACGTAATTGTGCCTTTCCTTTGACATACAGAAAGCTACACCGACTGATTATTAGAGGTTAGTACTCGCGCTTCAGATCCTTTCGAGAGGACATTTTTGTCCTTCGATAACATATGCCGGGACGTTTTCCTCCTCTGCTCTCATTATGTTCACTTGCGTGGAACGCTATAATATCTCATTGTGTGGTTCATTATCGTATCCCTATCTCTGTCATATACTACTCATCCTTATCAGTGTTAGTTCTTAGTGTTATACTCTCTATTATCATTCTCTCTCCTCTCTCTTTCTCTTTCACAGATGGCTTAGTTCGTTTTTAGTGATATTTCCTATAATATATTATCTATACTATGTATAGTTATAGTTATTGATCTCAGGCAGGGTGTTCGGGATCGTTCTCGCGCAGATAAAAGTCGCTTTCGGCTTAAACTAGAACACAAATACTAATGGTTGTTAAAGATTCAACAGTGTGCTACGGGTGGACTTACTTCATGTAGCTGTGGTGTGTGTGTCCGCATAAGCTCACACGTTTATTTATATCAGATTTTACATGTATAGTAATTATATAAGTAATTTCACATCATATATATAGATACACACGCGCTGTACAGTGTGGATATACGTATCAGAAACTTTTGTATATCACTTCTAGTGCTTGCTTGTGCTGTGTGTGTGTGTGTGTGTGTGTGTGTGTGTGGTGTGGACACCATCAGTGTGCCGCAAGAGTGGGTATAATCCTCGCCTTATAGACATATCTGTATGCTGCTCATTAGATTAGGCAAGACGAAACTGGCACACGGGAAGAATGAGGCGAGACGAGACGAGAGGATTGACGAGAGAGAGTTTTAGGACCGATCTGAGGGTGGCAAGAGGAGGCAGAGTAGTCAGACGAGGGCAGAAGTATAGTTCCGTCTCGTCTGCTTATTTATCAGCCGAACCGATATATCTAGACTCTCTCATGCCCTATCTATATATATATACTTTGTTAATATAT
The DNA here is from genome assembly GCA_023376005.1 of Doryteuthis pealeii. Taxonomy (NCBI): domain Eukaryota; kingdom Metazoa; phylum Mollusca; class Cephalopoda; order Myopsida; family Loliginidae; genus Doryteuthis; species Doryteuthis pealeii. Next base: position 25,311,779 of record CM042137.1, read on the forward strand.
ATATATATCTCGAGTGTGTTATATATATATCCTCTCTCGCATTTATCATAGTGGTTAAACAAGCAAACCAAAATAAGTACTTATTATTATAGTATTTACATTCTACCCTAATATATTATAAGTATATATATATATCATTACCCTCTACTCTTATATAGTGGGTGTATCAAGTGGTTTTTCTTGATCGCGTGATTCAACCAATAAATTGAGAACTCAAACGTAAAATTAAAGAGTTGGAGCGTAGGAAGTATTTTTAATATACGGAGTATTTAATTCAATAAATGACTTAATACCTTGATTTGGATATAAAGAGCAATATAGGACGGGAAATCACACCAGTACTTGGTGTCGAGGTCTTAGAATCAAATAAGACGAGACTTGCGAAGACAAAGAAAATGTCAGTAAGTTTGATTATCCACACCAAGATTATGTATTACCCGCCCCTTTTAACTATATAATATATATATAATGAATTAATTTCGAAAACCAAGTACGGCTAAACACGCAATCCTTTAACATTAATTTTATCTACATTTATCATTTCACTTAGTTTACACAGTTATTAGTTGTCATATAATACCTCTCGCTCAAGTTGAGCGGTCGCCCGAATTGTGTTTCGGCAAAAAAACTATTAACGAACATAACAGGTTACTACTTATACTATACATACTAACTATATATATTATAATATATTATATGTAGACTCCATAGACTAGATTATTGGTTTGAGATAATGTTTTATTAAGATGCTTTAGTGTATCTCACTTTTACCATATGTATAATATGTATAAACTTCTCGTGATTCTCAGTACGAGCAGTCTTTTGATAGGTAAATTCAAATTTTAAAACATTCAGTTCATCAGGCACACCGTTTCAAACGTGATCGAAGCCGAAATTTGCCAATTCATAAAACATTAAATGCAAACGCTGCTCGACAACTTGAGCTTGTGAGAAAGCATTTTTTTCCAGGAGTCGTGAGTTGTCTTTATTGTCGTATTTATAATTCTCTCTTATTCTTACTTATGTGTCGTAACATATAACTCAATATATATATATATAAATAAATATAACTTATATAAGTGTGGTTATATTTATAGATAGATAATGATAGGATATAGATTTACTCTATAGATATATAGTATAGTGACGGGGTATAGATTGTACTTTGATTACTCTTTTTCTCATTATTTGAGAATTAAATTTGAAGTCTCAAACCCTGGCACATAAAAGCTTACACGCTTCTGTTTTTTCAAGTTTCCTCTCTAATAGATAGATAGTGGGTTGATGGCTTGAAGACACAACCGAAACTCGTGTGCGTTCGGCTAAATTAAAAAGATAATCATTATCTTAAATACCATTCTGAATTATAAATGTAAAAAATAAATCTAACTCGTCAAAAAGTTCATCTCTCATTTTCTCGTCTCTTCTTTTCTTTCTTCTTTTCTTTCTTTCTTTTTCCTGTTCTTGTTCTGTCTCTGTCTCTCATTTCTGTCACTCTGTCTCTTTCTTCTCCTCTCATTCATGCAAAATCATTATTTGGTCTGAACTGAACCGCGATATTTTCTTCATCTAAATTTACAATAATTTTTCTTTTGCCAAATTTTGAATTGGTGCATTTAGCTTTTTTGGGTTGTGTATCCCAAGGTTTATTTAAAAAACTTGACCCATGTTTATTCTAGATAATTATTTCTCTTTGCCATCCAATATTGCGCCATGTTCATTTTCGGCAAGAAACTCATTTGAATTTATGTTCTGGTTTCGGTAGTTTTTTCCTTTCATTTTTACTTTTAATAAGAATCCTTGTTATTCGTCAGAAAAAAGTAATTCTACCATTAATTTTGACTAGTATCTTTCTTTCATCTTAATTCTCATTGCTTTTTTTGTCGCAGTTTCCTTGGTTGGTTCATCTATAAGACAAACGAGGGATATTATAAGGATAAACACATCTTTACTTTTCCCTTCTGTCAGGCCCCACGCTTCCCCCCCACCCCGCTATTCTGCCGTGTTATACTCTCTCTCTCCATTATTATTTTTATTCATTTTACTCTTGTATGTATTTACATTATTAGTGTGGATAAAATAAAGCACCTAGGTGAAAAACAAGTTTTATATACTTCTATCTTTCTCATTATTATCTCTTTTTTATATATATATGTATTTTATAATATATAAAGGAAATTGAAAAAACCAAAGTTTCCATAAATAAGGCTCTCAATTTATTTATTCTCGAACTTCAACGTTTGCGCTTCTCTTTAAACCTTACATTAGGATGTAATATGGGGTGAAGATAATTTTGTGGATTCTCTCTCTTATTAGGAGATTCAATAAACAGTGCGTTTACCTCTCTGTCATCTTCTCAAATATTGTCCATGTAATTTTTCAATCCCTCAATACATTGCTAATGAAGGTTTAGGTGTGTGCGCTCTGATCAAAAAGGTTCATCTTATTTTTTGGTGAATTACTTTGTTTGTTTTTTTCTGAATTGTAGGATTTATTTTATTTATACCAGTGATATCATAGTTATATCTCTCTCGTATACACATATATAATATACCTTTGGATTTTGTGGATGGTTTGCTGTCTGTCTATTCTGTCTGTTTTTTCTGATTATCTCGGTGTGTCGATCATAGCCGAAGTGAGAGCCAACTGCACGCGCGCGCGCGCGCAGAGAGATTTGGATGAGAGAGTAGAGGAGAGAGAGAGAAGAGAGTAGAGAGAAGGAGAGAGAGAGGTAGAGATAGAGAGGGGTGTAGTAAGTCTTTGCACTGCCAGTTCGTCTGTATAAGAGTAGGACCCTAGATAGATATCCTCTCGAGTCTTACAATTTGTCCGTAGATAGTAAGCATGTGTAGGAACTCGCTATTATGATCACAAGTAGAAGCACGTGAATCAAGCAGGAATTCAACTAAGCGACATACTTTTGCTCGGAGTTTCGCGCTCTCTCGCATTAACAGTTTTCTATTAGTCCAGTAACTAACACCATGTTAAAGGGTAGTTCTACGCATACTATCATAACCCATATAGCTGGGGGAGAAATTAGACTCGCACTCTCTCTCTCGGACTATCAAGTGTAACAGTCTCTTTCAGGATTGAAATCATTATATGTAATGTATCTTTCCTACGACCGGTGTATGCAATACCAAAACATATTTCTCTGTAATTGCTTGTAAGTGGGATGAATTTTTTGATGATTTTATTAACTTATGTCAACTTTTTGGAACATCTTTCCCACTTCTTTTTATTTCTCCTTTCTTTTCTTTTCATCTTTGTATGTTCGATTGAAACAGATTAGCATTACCGCTTACCGCGCACCTCACCATATATACTATCTTTCCCTCTCCCATTCTTTCTTTTCTTTTCTCTTCTTTTTTTTTCTATTTGCCTCTCTAGATAGATAGATAGTCCTTTTCCTTCTTTATTTAATAAAAACAGACGGTCATACTCTCGCGGTTACTCTAGGGCCTATTGAACTCTTAGAGGAATTTCGTTAATTGTACGTTCATATTACATTTTTGTGTGTGTATCTTTCTTAAGTTCTTATCTGTTGCAGCGATCCTATCATTTATAAGTAACTTTTTAGCAGCAGATATATATTTGACCATAATTGGACCTCAATCAGTAAATCACTGCAGTCATGAGCTTGATCCATCACATAGTAATTGATAATTGAAGTAACTTATACTACTCTCAGTTCTTTCAGAATAGACTTTTCACCATCACACGCAAGTTATTGTTATACCCATTCGTAATGCGTTCTCGCTCTCTCTCTCGCTCGGATACAGCCGGACCAGGATTCACTCCTGGATGATGCTGGTTTGATTAATACGCACACAGAAAGATGAATCCAACTATTCTCCCTCCAGTAATGAGTAAATGAAAGGCAGACTGATCTTAATCTTGGTATGGTGACTAGTCTAGAAAAAGGAAACTCTTAAATTTCAAAGCCAGTGTGTGACATAAAGAAATGAGGGCTTTTAATGCCCAAATAATGGTAGCACCCTCCACAAGCCAATATTTCTAGATATGGACCAGTGGAGTGACGTCGTATGTTATTAGGACTTTGCATTTTTTTCCATTTTCAAATGTTGTTGCCTACACAGAAATTCCTATAATATGGCAAATAAAAACATGACTATCTGTAAGATACATTGTGTTTAGCCTGGGAACACTATCACAGATAACCAATAATATTTCTGTAAGGAAAGATAGACATTCAACTATTCTCCTCCAGACAGAGCCTTTAATCTAGCATTGTTCAATTGGTCTCGAGCAGAAGGGATATAAATTCTGGAATTAAGACCGTGTTCACAATATACCCTTTGTTCACATCTTCTCGAAGTGGGTCTAGGTAATACATAACCAAATATTTACATTTTTCTGGGAATGCAGGGATATAGTCAGCATATTCTATGCCCCCGCCGACAGTGCAGGATTTCAACTTAAAAAATTGATGGATACAATCGTTAGAATATCTATTAATTAAAAGGATTAGGTCTTTATTTATCTGTAACCGAAACTACGTCAGTGCTTACGTCACAGTCATTTCAGGAATTAAGGAAGTTTTATCAATGAGCATTTCATTCATAGTCTGTATATTTCTCAACCTAAAAATATCAAAATTCTATGAAAATCAATTAAATGTCAAATTTTCAAGGATTTCGATACTTGTTGACCTTTAAGATGAATTTATGTTTAAAATAACTTTTTCATAAAATCTATTTGGGGAAATATTTTTCACTAGTTTCGACCTTATTTAATTTGATGAAATCCGAACAAATATATTTACTCGTACGATTTTTAAATTTTCTCTAAAGATAAGAGTCTGAATAATTAAATCAGAAATTTCATAAACGTTTTGGGGGTCTCTACTGCTCGTAAAACAAAACAAATATCTCAGTGGAGTGGATTGAATTTATGATGCTTTTTAAGTAAGTAAATTTTCATTTTAGATATTAAATGTTTATTTTATTTCATTTAATTTTTCTACCCACTTTCAGGCAATATCTTTTCAAAAAATTATTTTTACACCGCCGGAGGATGTTTTTTGTTGTTGCTAGTCTTAGTAATAAGATTTATATAAAAAAAGAAACAAAACAAGAAAAGAAAAAAAAAAGAAAGAAAAACATTTAAAGTTTTATTTTAGACGTATCTTCAACTCTCCTTTACATGGATGTCATTAAGGGTGCTTAAAAGAGGCACATTACCCAAGTTTATGAATATTTGCACATTTTCTTGTCTTTCAATGTCTCTGTGTTGCATTAAGATGTACAAGTTCAGAGAAACTTAAACGTTTTCTCATACACATCAAATGATGTCTAGTTCCTTAAAATTTTCTCTTCAGAACTTTCTTTCTTTCTCTCTCTCCCTCTCTCTCTCTCTCTCTCTCTCTCTCTCTCTCTCTCTCTGCATAGCTGTCGTCTATCTTTTCTTCTGCGCATGTAAGTGAGGGGTCTCACTTTGTGTGTGTATGTCTATTTCTCTGTCTGTCTCTGTGTGTATGTTTTTCTTCCTGTCTGTCTATCTGTCTGTTTTTTCTGTCTATCTCTCAAGTTGTCAATAACCAGAAGTGAGAGCCCAACTGCAGAGAGAGAGAGAGAGAAGAGAGAGAGAGAGAGAGAGAGAGAGAGAGAGAGAGAGAGAGAGGGGTGAGGAGGGGTTAGTAAGTTTTTTGCACTGACCAATTGTCTCGTATAGAGAGTAGGAACCTCGTGAATGCTCTCGACTATAATGGGGTTGTGTCAGACTACGCAAATGTTAGAAAATGACTGTATATGATCATAAGTAGAAGCACGTGAAGGTACGTATTAACATAATTCTCTCTCCCTCCCTCCCCTACCCTCTCTCTCTCACAAACACACACACACACATAAACTAATATTAAAATACATTTAAGAGGAGATTGTTACCATTAGTTTTCTAAGCAGCGTATTGACAACTTATCATTTAAGACAACATATTGACCACTTATCATCAAGACAATGGGCTTATAAAAATAGCTTTTCACGTGCACGCTGTCTTGATGATTGTGGGCAATACGCTGCTTTGAAACCAATGGTAACAATCACCCCTTTATGTAAGCTATAGTAAATAAATACAGCTCTTATTCCCGTAATAAAGCACCTTATTTTTAATTCCCCAATTTACTAAATAACTACGAATATATATAATATATATATATATAATATATATATATATATATATATACTTATTGAAAATAAAAATGCAATGAAGAAAGCACAACAATACTCATTTTTGACCGGCTGTGAGGGCTGTTGATACAGCCTTTATTTGGGAACCAATGTACATATTCATCTGTGTATGTAATTAATTACAGAAAATCACAAGTACATTTTATCTTGAAGTTATCATCCAATATATATATATATATATATATATATATATATATATATATATTATATATATATATATATATAATTTCTTTTTTTTTTTCAACTATAGAATAGAATAATAATAAAAACCTGATAGAACCCACAACGTTTTCGATCGTCATCACCTGACTAATATTTAAAAAAAGAAGAAGAATACAAGCCTATCTGAGATATTCTTCAATGCTATATCCCCTGAGGATCGAAGGCGTGAAAGTCTGAGTCATGAGTTTTTATTATGTTTTATTATCCTAATTTACTGCTTAAAATATATGTTGATATTACTCTGCCTTTTCGTGCATAGAACTGTGTATGTATATTACTGATTAAAAACGTTTTCGGAGTTGAATTTTAACTACAATTATATATATATATATATATATATATATATATATATATATATATATATATATATATATATTATAATATCTTATTATAATGGAGATTGTGTATTTTTTCTGTCTGTACCGAAACTATATTAACTACTCAAGTCACAATTCCCTTCGTTATTTACATCACATTCTCCATGATTTTATTTTTATTTTAAACCTCAATTATTAAATAAAATTGTCTTCACCTTTTTATTAGTGTTGTCTATATCTACATACTAATAACATGCTATTGTATTTATATATACAAAAAAATAGCGGTTTGAAGTGTGAATGGGAAGGCTAATTTGCATATTGATATTAAAATGTGATTTTATTGAATATGTGCTTAGTATTAATTGGTTTCTAACTGTTTGGTTTTTATTTTAATGAATATAAGCAAAAAATCTCTTCAATGAATCTTAAATGAAATCCATTAACAAGAAAAAATAACTGTCATTTTATTCTTTACTTCCTCTTTTAACTAAATAGTTAAATAAGTAAAATTCAGCAATGAAAGACGGGAGTGATGGAAGAGTAAGTTTCATTTCTATTTTCTATTATACCCCACTCTGTTATATATCTTTTGTCTGCCTCTAATTTAATACGATATTTCATTACATTAAAACTTAAATACTTGCACCCGGAGGGTGCATATATTTACTAGTATATATAAAGTGGATGATATCAAGTGTTTACTTTGATAGGATCAACTAAAAATTTGAGAATTCAACCGTACATTATAAAGACTAGCGTATATACTTTTTACATATACAGAGTATTATGAATAAATAAATAAATAAATAAAGGATATATACCTTTAGAAAATAAATCTATTTCAACTTTTGCCGTTCATCAGTTGTTTTTATGATTTCACTGTCGGTCTTAGGAGTGTAACAAACGGGTGTGTATGTGTGTGTGTGTGTGTGGTGTGTGTGTGTGTGTGTGTGTGAAACGTTTATAAAAAAGAGAGTCGCTCCATTTTTAAATATATCCGTGTGTATGTGCGTAACAAGTGTATATGTTACAACTTATTAACAAATCTAAAGGTCACAAAAATAAAGAAGAATTTACTTGTAGGGTCAGGTTTTTATTCCGTGTCGCCATCTGACCGACTTCCTATAACTACTTTAATTACTTGACCAATCGTTAACTTTTTCCTTAAGTATATCCTGCACTAATAAACCCAATGGGCTATTTCTGGAATATTCTGTCCAATAACATTGACGCCGGTACAAGACACGAAAATTTAGTAGTCAGTCATACTGTCAACTTAACACTTACATTTTGGCGCCCAGAAAATTTGACTTATCTGTTTTATCATTATTTTTATCTACTTATCAATCCCGATCGGCATCTACCAAATCTACTAAGTCGAAAAATAGAGAAAAATTCATTTATTCATCATAGACATTGCAGTCTCGGAAGACTATATAGTTCTTGTGTTCCTGAAATTACAGCGCCCCCTGTGACTGTAAAGTCCAATGTTCGAAAAACATTCTCGGCCACGGATGTCGCATGTAAAGACTGTCCATGAAGATGTTGATGTGCCGGTGATTTGTGCCGCTGCTTTCTTCTGGACCTCCTGACTTCATGGTGTTTGTACCAGCGTGGCTCCAGACATGAACAGTCCGCTACGGAGAGCCTGCCGCCACCGAGGGCGGTCTTGAGCCAAATTTTCCCAGCTGGAAGGGGTAATGCCAAAGCCCCTGAAATCGTTCTTGCAGAATGATCTCAGATGCTTTGGCATTAGAGAAAGATACGTACTTGTATAAAGGTATAGGTATTTTATGTTGCTTAGCTTTGGTTTGGTTTGGTTTCCTTGTTTAATGGCATATCAATCTTTGTGGGTTATTTGATACTAAAGCCAACCTTGTAGAAGAACAGTAGCTGTACTATCTAATCCATAGTTGGGGGATAGTGGGGTTCATACCTTTCCCAAGGGTATTGGTCATGAATTGAACATAATAACGCCCCAGGAATTTGAACTGGCTTACTACGATGTCGCACTCCGGTACATTAGCCACTACGCCACAGGGAACCCCTTATGTTGCCTAATGTCAATCCATTTATGAAAGTAGATCATAATAAGATATATAACTTTAGTTACTGGAGATCCGTTTCTCAGACAACATATCCTTGCTGCACTGACAGATGTAAGATGAGGATTATTGAGACACGTCGTGTAATGGTTATCGACGACCCGAGTTCAAATCCTAGACGAGGCAGTTTGCATTTCACATAGCGCTAATACCCTTAGGAAAACTATACATCCAACTATTCTTCCTCCAGCTATGGTTAAATAGTAGGTCTGACATGGCTCTTTAAACTAGGTCAAGCAACTCAAAAAAACTCTGAATTCAAACCTGTACTCTACATAAAAATATACCCTGTGTAACAGCCTATTCGTGTGGAGGGGTTGGTGTATATGTATTCCTTGATGCCTGTCGCAATATGCTTGTGGAACGAGGAAATTTTGTTCCTCCGGCGCATGGATCGTTGATTGTCAGAGTAGGATATATAAATATATACATAAAAGGGGATTTATGGTGATAATATGTTACTTAATCAATTTCCTTACTGAAGTGAGTTCGATCCCCACTGTATGCACCCACTGTGTCAAAGTTAGCTTAGTCCAGCAAATATCTGCAAAGCAGATATGATATTACTCAGTTTAGCGTGCTGTGTTTTTAAGTCATTGAGTGTGTGCTTGTCGCGTGAACAATTTTCCAGCATACTAAATTTGACTTTTACCGAGCGTCACATCACTATTACCTTGTCTCTATCTAAGCTGAACTTCATAAATAAACATAAATGCATAGCAATGTATATTCATGTTAGGACACAATATGTGCGTAGATGGATAAAAAAAGGCAGATCAATAAGTCCGTAGCCTGACACGCTGAATTTTGTTCTGAAGATTCAGTGAACAATATTCAATCTCTATGATTAATATTTATCACAGAGCTAAGTGGGAAAAGGAAGAGGATTATAGTAAAAAAATTACTGTGTAAAGTAAATTATTTTAATATAATTAGGTTATCTTTTCCCTCTCTTCTCTCACTGTATATATATGTACATACATAAGAGAGAGAGAGAGAGAGAAGAGAGAGAGAGAGAGAGAGAGAGAGAGAGAGAGAGAGAGAGAGAGAGAATTATTGATTGATAAAAGATTGCGATAGGTAGATATATACTCAAATATCTATGAATAGACTGATATAGAAAACTAGACAGCTAGAGGTGAATAGGGGAAGATTAATATATATAGATATGAATAGACTGAGATGAATATGGTGAGATAGATACCATCGCCGGTATTGTAATTGCAAGAAATCTGCTGAATGAAATTGGAATTTATATATAGAAAAATCAAAACTAAATCAGCACTAAAACACAAACAGAAGAAAATGAAATGAAATTTGGCTAGAGAGAAACAATAATGGGATGTAGACATTTGGATGAAAGTGATATTCATTGGTGAATCAAGAATCTTCATTAATCAAGGCGATGATCTTGGAACTCTTCTCTGGTGCCGATCAAATGAAAAATATAATCCAGTAAATGTGCCACGTCATTTATGATATGGTTTCAACTACTGTTAACTGCCATTCGAGAAATTTAAAAGAACTTTGATAAAGAATATTGTTTAAATTAGTGAAATCCATGCATGAAATAATTAAGACAGTAGTTGTAATTAGTTCTTAAGTTTTAAGAAATCGAAATTGTATGTGGAAAACGGAAGTACCAGTTCCATTCATTATTATTTGTCCTTAAAAGGGTGGCAGGTTCTCTTTCTCGGAGCTAACATCTGACTGGAGTCTTGCGAAGTTTTTATTGACAAATAAATATGACAAAACCGGTACTTAAACAATTTACTTCCGTTTTCTTAAGATTCAAGAAAAAATTACAACAACCTGTCATAAAATCTCGAATAGCAGCAACTAAGTTTTAATTCTGATTTTTGTCAATAAATTCTATCATACTTTCTCCATTCTTGGATTATTCCATAATATTTTCCTCTGCATGGCTTGGAACAAAATTATGACATTAATTTGATTTACTTAATCTAGTTTATTTAAGGTATATTTTATGAAGCTAAAATGTTCAACTATTAAATAATAATGTTTTGTGTCGTATCTGTTATTAGTTTATTTACGGCTAAATAAAAAAAAAAATTGAGGGTAACACCCTCGAAGTGTGTTAATTACATAATTTTACCAGTGATAGATAGATAGATAGATAGATAAATTATGAACAGACGGAGAGTCAGTTTATTACCTATCTGTCGCCGTCTGTTTATCTATCTATCTATCTATCTATCTGTTCATCTGTTTGTCTCATCTATCTATATATAGATAAATTTTATTACCTATCTGTCACCATCTGTGTATTATATATATATATATATATATATATTATATATAATATATATATATCAATCTATTTATCTATTATAGATAAATAGATAGATAAATAGATATATAATGAACAGACGGTAACAGATAGGTAATAAACAGACGGGGATAGCTCGCTAGATAGATAGATAAATAATGAACAGATATTTGATAGATAGATAGATAGATAGATAGATAAATAAGGAAAAGACGCAGATAGATAAAACTTTTTCTGTGTTGTAATCTAGCCATATGCATATGAGAAGTAACTGTATTTCTTAGTAACTTTGAGCACTGTTTGTAGATTGTCAAGAGGCACGATAAGAAAGTGTTTGTTTAATTCGATAAAAGGTCTTGATACATTCCTCTTTTGGTCGATGAAAAAAACTGGGTCTTTGCAAAAATATTAGAGGTGTGTGCATGTGTGAGAAAATATAGGAGTGTTTGTATGTGTTTATGGGCGCTTATTTTCTTTTTTCTCTTTTTTATATGAGTTCGTAGATTGAAGATGAACTATATATTATATATATATATATGAGTAAGAAAAGGTGGAATGAAAACATCACACAATGTTGTTAAAGAAGAAAACAATTTATAATATAATCATAGCTGATATTGATCAATATTTCGATTTTACAAAAAATCATCATCAGAGCTCATTCACTCCCGTAGTTGTTTGGGTCGGAGAGGAAAGTCATTTTGACTTTCCTCTCCGACCCAAAACAACTACGGGAGTGAATGCTCTGATGATGATTTTTGTAAAATCGAAATATTGATCAATATCAGCTATGATTATATTATAAATTGTTTTCTTCTTTTAACAACATTGTGTGATGTTTCATTCCACCTTTTTCTTACTCATATTGTCGGATTCATTTCCTTTCTTTTAACTTATATATATATATTATATATATATATATATATATATTAGTAAATGAAGAAAACTCTAAACTTGCTTCATTACAATAATTTATTTCAACCGTATTAATACGGCATCTTCAGGTAATCACAAGAACATGACTCTTACGTCATGTTCTTGTGATTACCTGAAGATGCCGTATTAATACGGTTGAAATAAATTATTGTAATGAAGCAAGTTTAGAATTTTCTTCATTTACTAAATATCTTGCTCTGTCCTTTTACTCACTGGTATTAGGTACATTGAGCTCTCCTTATGGTCTACCTGCATCAGCTTGGTTTAAACCACACATGGAAAAGACCCTAACTACGGAAAAAAACTATATATATATATATATATATATATATATATATATATATATATATACGTTACTAGGAGAGGAGAAAAAAGTTATATATTTAGTCTGTTGCTGGCAAGATGACCCTGTCTACTCTCTCAACATTATTCAACAAAACGTGTTTGGTAAATTTCTGCCTACACGTACAGGTGACCCCCAACAAAACAGAAGCCAAATTCAGTTTGATAACCCTGTATATATATATACTATAGACTACCAGCACAAAAAAAAAAAAAAACAAAAACAAGCAACACAAAAAAAACCAAAAAAAAACAGAACCCAAATTCTGTTTTCTTTTTTGCGGGGGGGGGGGGGAGGGGAAGGTCACCCTGTATTTCGTTACAGAGGTTTTGGGCTTTGTTAAAAATTTTTTGAATGTTGGATATGTTGAACGTTTCATGTTAGAATGGAAAAAATTTAAGGCTTATTAAGACTACACTACAGTTCTTCGTGTGGGCCTCGTGGTTAGAAGGTTTGGTATAGAAGATCATCGGTAGGGAGTCAGTGAGATCCATCCTGATTGGTTGGCCCAAATTTGGGAACTCGTGCCCACAGCCAGTTCTACTTAATAAAATAAGTACGATACTTCCTTGGGTGGCACAAAAATCTAAAACATTTGAAATAAAAATCTCCTGCAGTGCATGACGTCATTTTACAAATTAAACTCAAAATGGTTTGCAACAAGCCAGCAAATGTTATGGATACTGTAATATATATGTGTTGTGTTTACTCAGGAGCAGGATGGGACCAAGGTCGATTTTTTTAGTTATAGCTGATTTTTAATTCAAAGTTTCCAAGGCTAAACGATCCAAGTCTGCCCAACTCATGCGTGCCACACACACACACACACACACACACACACACACACACACACATATATATATGTTTCGTACTAACTACCACCACCACTTTTTAAGCTACTACTCGTTCTTCTATAAAAACGAGGCACTTGGAAAAAAAACTTAACATCGTTTCCCCACCTGATGATGGCTGATAAACCAGCCGAAAGCGCTCGAATAAAAGGATTTTGGTGACTATTACAACTTCTCCACCCAAACACAAAAAAAGATCGCAAGAAAAATTGAAAGGACCATGAAAAAAACTCCTCAGACTTGAATTGTCTGTGGCGTTTAACCGAACTTGTCTAAAAGAAAAAATGCTGCCGAAGTATACATATATATATATTATATATATATATATATATATATATATATATATATATATATATATATATATATATATAGCTAAAGGAGCTAAAGATCCAAGTTTGTCCCCCCCATATATATATATAATATATATATATATATTATATATATATATATATATATAATACTAGAAGGTACTTTGAACAGTTTTAAACTCCCTACAATCACAGTACCAACTTCTCGTTCGCCAAAAAGAAAAACCTGATTAAAAGCTAAATACTAAATCCTTGTCTTTCATTTTCATAAAATATGTTCCCAACAGGATCTGCTACACACACACACACACACACACACACACACACACACACACACACACATACACACACACACACACACACACATAAGAAAGTTTGGTATACCGTATCAACTTATAACTAAAAGACCAGGTGTTATTCAGATGCGAAATTTACATACACCTTGACATTCTTATTACTAAGAAACACACCAAATTTGTCTGAATGTTTGAGATGAGGCTTGAAGATTAGTATTATCTACGTTATTCGGACTATTGTCCCCATCTTCATTGTTATTTGTACAAGATTTCGGCCGATATGCCCTCCGGCCTCCTTCGGGTATTTCTTGTCGGACTCGGTAACCTTCTCGGACTCAGGAAACTTCTTTTCGAACTCGGGAATTTTCTTGTCGTAATCGGGAGCCATCACGGAACTTCGAACTTAACCCTTTATTTAGTCCACGGGGGTATCCTGTTCTCATTCTGCTAACCATAGCTGGAGTAGGAGTTGTGTTAATTAAGGCAGTTAGAAAAATAATTAACACAACTCCTACCCCAGCTATGGTTAGCGGAATGAGAACAGGATACCCCCGTAAAACATTTAATTTAACGATTAATAATAACTCAACATATATATATATATATATATATATATATATATATAATATATATAATATATATACATTTTTAAATCAGTATTTAATTTTTCGTATGTACAAAAGAATTTTAGAAAAAAGAAAGAAATTGTAATACGAGCAATTGTAAGTATATAATTCTTAGCATTTTATTGTTACATTTTAATACGGTAAAAAAAGAAGGAATTAAACGGATACATTTCATTTCTACCATATGAAATCTACAGGCAAGTAAGCTCGCTAAACAAAATAGAATTGTTTTAAAAATGTAAACAACAAAAAGAAACTATTCTTAAAATAAACGAATATTAAAATACACTAATTCTTAGCTTTGTTTATTGTTAAATCTTTAATAAAGTTTAGAAATACATTTTTAGAAATAATATCTTAAATGTAAACAAAAAGAAAAAAAAATCCTAAAATAAACAAACATTCTACTATACAAATACTCGGCGATTTTTAAAAAAAAATTTGATAAAACATTTTCCTCTTATTTTCTCCTTTACTCCTGTTTTTTCCTCACTCACTCTCTGGTGTTCCTAATTTTTTTTTTTAGTCCGGTCATCGACCGGTACATTTGCTAGTATATATATATATTATGGTACATTTGCTAGTATATATATATATATATATATATATATATATATGCATGTGTGTATGTGTGTGTGTGTGTGTGGTGTTACGATTTTAGTAGCCATCCTTTAGGTTTCAAGCAAGAGCGCTTGTCCAGCGGAGAGCCTTTGTGTTAAACAGAGCGCAATCCTTGGTAAAGAATCCTTTGGTTGTTTCTTGGTGCTCCTCAGCTTTGCAAGTCTTTCGTCAATGATTGCAAATTGACGTCTCTCAGTACCGGTGATAAAGTAGTCAATCAGCCACATGACCTCGTTTAGTCTATAAATTTAATTGGTAGATTTGTAGCACGGCTTATATACACCAAATAATCCAGCATGTTGTTTATCTAATAACGAAATTTGATTAAGTTTAAATGATTGCAATCATAGCTATATTATCAATGCTAAATTGCATTTTTAATTGCGGTTTTTCAATACTATCCAACACTAATGATTTTCAATGATCATTGGCACTCTGTAATTAAAACGAAATAACACCACATCTATAAGCAAAAATAAAATTTCATATATATATATTATATTATATATATATATATATATATATATATATATATAAGGTTTACGCATTTTTAGACTTCTAAAATCTATATTTATACTACAGAGTCTAAATTCTATAGAGTTTGGTTATAAATGATACCTAATGATATCCATTTTTACAATATTACGATGTTACACTAAAGTTGATATAAATTCCAGTATCTTTGGTCTAGAGGAAAAATCACTTTTTATTAAAATTGGATAGGAACGTATACATTTATAGGTGATTGCACACACACACACACACACACACACACACACACACACACACACACACACACACACACATATATATATATATATATATATATATATATATAATATAATAAAAAATATATATAATATAAAAAAGATTTTACATATCTATTTATTTGATGACAAAGGAACACTCACAACCATTTGGTTTCATGCATGTGTAAGCGCAAACAATCTTCAGGTGACGTTGTTTCAAATGCAAGGAAAATCGAAAATTTAACAGACATAGGATGTGTATGAATGGATGAAGTGTTATGCGTATGTATGTGGGGTTGTTATAAATGTGTATGTGTGTTTATGGATAGTGCAAAGGTTATGTAAACAGGTCAGCGGGTCTCGCACACATTCACATTATTTTACGAGTGTGCAATGTCTATATGTATATATACGTTCATGTGTATACATTTTCTCCTGTCTGTATACAAATTTACGCATATCAAATACCATAGCTCAAAATATTCGCAATGTGTCCATATAAAAAACTCATATATGTGAACACACACACACACATTTATATGCATACATACACACACACACATATACACACACATACACACACACATACACATACACAGATACACGCACACACACACACACACACACACACACATATATATATATATATATATGTATATATATAGATGAGAGGTATCCAAAACTTGGTAGTAAGGGATGATTCTATATGTGATTTCTAAGATACACTGTATTATTATTGTATGATCCAGTATGTATAAATACAGTGAATCTTTATGTCACTAAAGAGCTCAATGTATAATAAATTTGGGGCTATATCAAATCAACTTAGATTTATATAGGCCCCAATTTTGGTCGAAATAAATTTATTATGGAATTACGGTGTTGAGTTTTTCCTTTCCTTTCCTAAGATATATATATATATATATATATATATATATATATATATATAATATATATATATATATATAAATTCAAACATATTAATTTAAAAATTGACCTTACTCGTGTTGGTGTATATATGTATATATATATATATGTGTGTGTGTATATGTGGGTCTGTGTGCGTTTGTTAATTAAGTAAAATCAAGCAAGAGTGTTTAGTGATGTAGGCCTCTACATGCAAATGTAATATTGTAGATAATTTAAATTATAAGATAACAAATTTGTGTGATGGTGAAATAACGTATACAAAGACATTTTCTAAGTTGTGTTAAACTTCGCATGTTTTGATCGTTAACTACACTCACGATTTGTTTGTAATGCAAACAACTCACTTCCGGTTTCCAGTTGCTTAGTGAACAAAAAAGCTTTTATCAGAAGAGTTTCCGAGAAAACAAAAAGTGATCAAGTAGAAGATAAAAAAATGCATTAATAAAGAAAATATATTCAGCTCGATGTAAAAGCTTTGAAATCGGATACATTATTGTGGATACTTATGGATAAGTCATGCTTACAGCAACGATGATCCTGCTCAGTACTTGGATGGGTGACCATTTAGCAACAGCATGTAATGTAAAGAATCTGAAGTCTGTGTGTCAGAATAAATAAAAATCTTGTAATTTAAATAAATTTATTGAGTTAATTTTTTGATTAAAATATTACGTAATTGATACGTTGCCTATAAATTATGTATGGTAGTGTAAAATTAAAACCCCCGGTAATTCTGAATCATGAAAAAAAAAAAACGTATAAGTAATTGACAGAACTTAACCATTTACTAACTTTTTAGTTGGTCTCTGATTAGCCAGAGCCAAGTGTGAGTACAGAAAGATAGTTAGAAAGTCAATTTTGGCTGGGTAACTGAACGGAACAGATGCCGCCCGTGGGGAATTTCCAGCGCGTGTTGTTCTTACTTGGGGGGAATAAAGCCATCTAAAAACAATATCAAGTCTTGTGTTCGTTACTAAAAACAGCAACTGACACAAAGATGAGATGTCTCAAGAAATCCTAAGCAGAAAAGATCAGAAGCCCAAATTGCAGAAAGACCACCCGCAATGAACCATCCTTGAAGATACGTATTTTAAGATGGTATGAAAAGAAGAAAGGGTTATACAACAAAGTGAACCATCGTAATTTCTTTGGGACATGCACTTTTCTTATGTATTCCATATTTTCATAAAGAAATTTAGCGTTAAATTTACGTTGCGTGAAGGTCTGTTGTGTTGTACACAATCTCACCCTATATTTCAACATGCGCACGTGTGTATCGTTGATATCAAACTGGGTACATTTGTTTGAGACTTAACTCATACATCCATTCGTGAGTTCAACTGAACACTCTAAGCAACTATTCTATTTGTAAACGAATGGTAATTGTTTTATTTTTCAATTGTTTTATTTTACAATAATTTCATTTAAATTAATTGAACAAATCAATACATGAATTAATAAATACTTTCTCAATGAGATAAAAAAAATCCCGCATTTAACTGATACAAAGAAAATTATTGACTGAAAGACAATCATGTTAATTGATTCAAATTAAATTTCTAATTGGTAAGCGCACTTTCAAGTTTAAATCAAAATTAAAAACTCTCAAATCAGTCACCTTTCATCATGAACTTTTTTTGTATCTGTTCAACTCGTTCTTCTCCAATTTTATTGGACGAGATGCCACCCAGCATCATTTAATGACGTATCTTTTGATACTTTATGATCATATTTCATTTATTTTGAATTATTTAAAAAAATCTTTAAAAATTTCCAAACTTAAACAAAATAATAGCAATTAGAAATGCCACAATATTATGTTTCAAAATATCTATAGTTTGCTATATACATAAGTAAAGAATACTTAATATCATTGATAGAGTATGTATATCTAAATTAGAATAGCAAAGACATGAAGTCAACAGCACTGGCCTATGTTATTTCTAAACCAAGTGCTTGAAAATTGCATAGACGAGAAAAATTACCTTCCGAGCGCCATTGACTTCATATCTTCACGACCCTAACTTATATATATATATATATATATATATATATATATATATATATATATATATAAAGGGTCGATAATAAAACCATGTGTTTAAAACGGTGTAAACTTAATAATATTCATTAGAAAAAAGTTACGATGTCACTAAACTTAAACAAACTATATTTATTTTATTTCATGATTAAAATGAAGAAATTTCTCTATTTTATGGTGTTTTATTCATAATTAAAATTAGACTATTTTTCCCACTAAAAAATAACAAATCCGAATTCTATATAAGAGAAAAAAAGGAAGCTATCTTTTGACGACGGTAAATCTCACTCTCCCCTCTCTCTCTCTCTCTCTCTGAAATTCTCTCTGTCTCTCTATCCATATTTCTCTCTCTGTGTCTCTCTCTGAAATTCTCTCTGTCTCTCTATCCATCTCTCTGTCTCACTCTCCTCCCTCCCCCACTCACTCTCTCTCTCTCTCTCTCTCTCTCAAGATACACTTGAATGAGGCTTATTTTTCAACATAGTCTTCCTTGCGGTTCACAATTTCTTCCATCGGTGTTGCAGTCTTTGATCCAATGGTTCAAAAAGACGTCAACAGCAGATTTGACATCAGCGTATGCATTTTTCAGCCTATGGACTTTTCAGCCTATCCTCGTAAACCGAAAGAGGACTTTCCAGAGTATTTCAGAAACTGGAAAAGACTCTACAGGTAAGTATAAATCTCTTAAAGGAAAAGACTAAAAAATGAAGGCGACTGAAGAAGAAACCAAGGCGCCACAAACTTACGTAGCCTACTTTTGTTTGATGATATTAAATGGATGGATTGTTTTCTGGACAAAACTCGTATATTTACTCTGTTGTGTGTATAAATTCGCTCCGCTGCTTGGTTGTCGCTCATATTCATTTAAATCAAATGTATAATGTCCATTAAGCAAATGAGACATAACACCATGAGACATTTTCTTTACATTTCTTTTATTCATTGTTTAACGTGCCGACACGATAGATCGGTGAAAAAAGAAAAAATATAAATAAAAAAAGGAAAAAAAAAAAAGGAAAAAAAAAAAGGAAAAAAGACAAAAAAAAAAGACACATGGACTCAGAAAATAATTTCCTATGTTTTGTATCTATTCATTTAGGCTGGTGTAAGTTGGTACGTATATATATATATATATATATATATATATATATCTATGTATATATATATTTATATATATATATATGATTATATATATATAATATATATATATATATATATATATATTATATATATATATATATATATAATTGAAATGTACGAATATAACTATACTGGCGTAAGAGATGGTGAATATAACTATACTACCCGTAAAAATGACTGGTTTATTTATATCTGTATCATTTGTATTTTGCTGCTGAATTATTTACGTCTTACTTTTCCAATTTTCTTTTTTCATGAGCTTTGACGGTTTTACAGTCGCCATCTTCCATACATATTCAAAATCAATACTTTTGCTGTGTTTATCATTTATCTAGATATTAATACGCTTGTTCCTAATTCTTCCGTCTGCTTTCATCCTGCAACACCCTCTAGTTAAAAATGAGGGTGTCCAAATCGCCCAAGATGCAATACTTCTGGTTAAAAAATGAGACAGTCCAAATCAGCCTAGATGAAATACAAAAAATATACACCCTGAACTTATTCTATATATTTTGCATCTGTACCATTGGTCAGATAAAAGTTAAGATTGCGAATAATGATTTTCAAAGTAGGCAGATTTTCCTGGAAGGTTAACGCAACACTATAATCCTCTTTTCAATGTGGTCCCTTTTTTGGAAGGTTAGCGCAACACTAAGTTCCTTTCTTCAATGTGGTCCCGTTCCTGGAAGGTTAGTGCAACACTATATTCCTCTCTTCAATGTGGTCCCATTCCTTATTAATCTAAATAAATAAATCACTTGCTGGTTCTATCAATCTATCTATCTATCTATCATAAGGCTAAAAGTAGAATATAATATAATCTTATTATAATGGAGATTCGGTGACTTTTTGTCTGTAACTGAAACTATACCACTACTCAAGTAACAATTCCCTTTGCCATTTACGTCACATTCTCCAAGATTGTATTTTGATTTAAACCTCAATTATTAATAAAATTGTTTTAAATTATTAATACCGTTGGTCATATTATCATATCAATAACAGGCAATTGTATTCATATATATAACAAAATAATAGTTTACAGTGTGAACGGGAAGGCTAATTTGCATATTGATATTTAAAAAAATTGATTTTAATAAATATGTGCTTAGTATTATTGATTTCTAATTGTTTGGTTTCATCTCAATGAATATGAGGAAAAATCTTGGGGATAAATCTTAAAAGAAACATATTAACAAGAAGAAATAACTGTAATTTTATTCTTTACTTCCTATATTAACTAAATAGTTAAATTAGGAAAATTTAGCAATGAAAAACGGGAGTGAAGGAAGAGTAAGTTTCAGTTCTATTTTTTGTTTGTTTATACCCTCTGTTTCAAATCTTTTTATCTGCATTCTTGTTTAGTTTCATTAGCCTTTCTAATTTATTATAATATTTTATTACATTAAATCTTAGATACTTACACCCGGAGTTTGCATATATTTGCTAGTGTAATATAAATATAACATAATAATATTATATTATATTATATTATATTATATATATATATATATATATATATATGTGTGTGTGTGTGTGTGTGTGTGTGTATGTGTGTGTATATGAATTGTGGTTATATGTAACAATCTACTGACAACGCTCTCGAATCTCATTAAAAACAAACTTACCGACATAAAAAAGGATGTTTTTGCAGCAAACCTGGTTTCTCATATGAAATGTGTCTATGCCTTACACATGTGCGTGTGAGTTTTCCGATTTATTTCCGAAGAAGAAAACAACGAAAGAAAGAAACAAACTGACATTAAGTAAATACTCTCTATATTCGACGTTTATCACCATGAACATTGTTCCGTCTGTGATTTACATTAGGGAGAGAAAATGCTCACAGGCTCTATAGGGACGGCAGTGTTATTAGGTACACCAGTCACTTCGTTGGCATAAAACGAAAGAGAGAGAGAGAGACTGAGAGAGAGAGAGAGAGAGAGAGAGAGAGAGAGAGAGAGAGAGAGAGAGAGGGGGGGGAAGGGTTGCAGGGCGGAGGGAGGGTTGGATATTATTAAAGGTACATTACTTTTATGAATATGAAATGAAATAACCGCCACAGGAAAGAACAAAAAATTAAAACGATACTGCAGAGACGGTACTATGAAATGGATTGCATTGACTTCTTAGCATTTTTTCAAAAGCATTCCGTCTGTCGTGACCTCAGCGAATAAGGACCTATTAACCTTTGACTTGAAGTAGTTAAAAGTGCGCGACAGGTCTTAAAAGGAGGGTTGCCCTTGTAACAGCTACCGACAGACAGATAGACAGAACGAAAGTGAGGCTAACGAGTGAGAACAATTGATATCAAAATATAATATAGACATATACTATAAGTAATTTGGTATTAGATGATCATATTAATAAATCACATATATATACACACACACATACAGAAATACAAACATTATACAGGCCCCCATCGTGTAATGGTTATCATCATTGACAATGGACACGGTGACACGAGTTCAAATCCTGGACGAGGCTGGTTGCCTTTCTCATAGCGCTAATACGCTTGGGAAAGGTAATCATCCAATTATTCTCTCTCCGGTTATGGATAAATAGTCGGGCAGATGGGCTCTTTATACTTGGGCTGGCAACCGTTCCGTGATGGCTCCCGATTACAAGTAGGTTCCCCGAGTTCTAGAAGGCTCCCAGTCTGACAAGAAATACACGAAGAAGGCCGGAGGGCACATCGACCGAAAGGTTATCCAGATAACAATAAAGGTGAGGACAATAGTCCGAATAATTCAAATAACAGAAATTATTCCAGCGTGTTTTCCATTGTTCAAAGAACCCCTTAAACTTTTTTTTGATATAGTGTGAAACTGTGTCACTGTATTTCTTTCAGTCCACGTCCTCAAATCTTAACTTTGAGATGAATTTTCAGTTCAGGAAATTAAAAAAAAGACCCAAAAACAAAAAAAACAAACAAAAAAAAACAAAAAAAACCCCCCTCCAAAAAAAAAACAAAAAACGTCGCACAGATCTGGATCTGGTGAATATAAAATATACCGCACTTGCACAAACCTGTGTTTTGCCCAAAAAACTGCTGTTCAAAAATGTTCGTGACTGGTTTCATAAATTATTTTCAAATTGTTACTGACTCGTCTCGACGTCTAGATATCACTTCCTTATTTTTATTAAGTTACCCAGATATGCAAACATCTTCATCTAAATTTCAAATTAAAAAACAAACGAATAATTAAAGAGATCGTTATAGTTTTCGGTTCCATTATATATATATATATATATATATATAGTCCTGTGTTCCTCTGTATACCCCTTTGGAAGGTAATCAGCCGTTGGTCATCTTGCCCAGTTCGTATTTTGCTGTCGTATCATATATAGGAGTCACTGTTAAATCAATCTATCCAGATTTCAACTAAAGACCACCCCCATTATTTATCTATTTATTCCTTCATCTTATCTTCCTATTTTTATTCTTTAATTTTATTTTACATATTCTATTTTTTCCCTCAACCACTGATATATACATTTTTTCCAAATTACACACATATATATATATATAAGTAATGTCTGAAGAAGATATCAGAAGATCTGAAACACGTGTCGCAAATGTAAAATAATAATAAAAATTTTAAAAACATAATCCATTTTGCGAACTTTCTTTTTTTATAAAATATTTAATTTTTCCCGTTGGACCCATAAAAACTTTATATATATATATATATATATATTATATATATATATATATATATATATATATATATATATATATACATGTATATATATATATATATATATGCATGTATCCACACACATACACACATACATATACATACACATGTACACACACACACACACACACACACACACACACACACACATATATATATATATATATATATACATACGTGGAAGCGCGTGGTGTAATGGTTAAGTTCAAATCCTGGACACGGTAACTGCATTTTCACTTAGCTATCCCTTGGGAAAGGTATGAATCCAATTCTCCCTTCAGCTATGGGTAAATAGTAGGACAGACTGGGCTCTTTAATCTTGGTTAGGCAACCGGTCTAGGAGAAGGAAAACTCTGAATTCAAACCTGTTGGACTCCGCTTATGAAATTGACCTTGTGTAACATCCTGCTCGTGCGGAGGGGTTGGTAAATATATATATATATATAAGAGCACACATTGAGCCCTGCAAACTACGACAGTTAAAAAAAACTTCTCGTAAGGAAGATTTCTTCTCCAGATTTTGGATTATATATATATATATATATATATATATATATATATATATATATATATACTGGGTGTTCGGGATAAATTTGACTTATTCATATTTGGTTATTTTCTCCGTATGTTGGAGGTATTGACGCACACTAGGCATCATTTAAGAGCTTGGTCCCTTCTTCATTCATATACGTGATGACAGATAGAATGGATGACTGGAACCCACCTGAATAATGGAAGAGAATAACTTTTATCATGATGATCTGCACCGGCCATCAAAATAAGGAGATTATGGTTGCTGTCCAATGCTCCCTGAACACTGTAAAAACAATCAGGCTTGAACTGCAGAATTGCAATGGAGACTACGAGGCTGTGGCTAGAAGAAAGCAACATAACAGACGATCTGATTGCGTTCGTACAGCAGAAATACTCAGAAATCTGCAGAAGCAAGTGTTGGAGGATCGTCAGATGTCTACGTGGAGTTGGTAAACACTGTAGTCAAGCCCTGAATAAGAAGGGTAGCCAATGGTAGGCCATATGTATGGCAGCAGGATTCGACCCCCTGCCATATCTCTGGGAAAAGTCAAAAATGGTTGTCGGCGAATTTTTATGACTACACCAGTCCCAATGTTTGGCCTCCGAACTCCCCAGATCTTAACCCCATGGATTATTATGTATGTGACGCTGTTGGGAAAGACGCCAATCGCCGTGCCAGTACTACAAAAGCCCAGTTAATCGACAGAATTAAAGTAGTTTTTGAGAACCTTCCCAGGGAAACTGTAACATCAACTTGCTCCAGGTTCCGAAGCAGGATGGAAGCTGTGATCGACGCTAATGGCGGTTACTTTGAGTGAAACTTGTTGACAGTAGTGTAATTTCCGTGCCTGTTGAATTTCTTTACAATCCATTCAATTTCGTAGTTACCAATCACTTTTTCATTTTTCTCATGAAACTGTCAAATTCCCCCGAAACACCCTATATATATATATATATATATAATATATACATATATATATATATATATTGTTACTTGAGTATTATTATTGTCTGGTCGTGGTAATGTGATTCAAAATTATCAATTATATATATAATTCCTCTATCAAAAATTCAATATCAAAAACTCAATATATACCTTTTGCCCATTAGGTTGCGTTCTGAGGATTCAGGCCCCGAATTGGGAAGTCGTTGTCCTAGAGGTGCCCTTGCCCTCTGTAATCCTGCGATGGGATACATGGCAATATAGGTTAGGCGACTGCGCATTTGAATTAACATTACCATTGACTAGATGATTTGACATTCTCCGTTTGTGGCATGGGCTGGTGGCCCAGTGTGTTAAGCCCCCGCTCTTCACGCTGTGGTCCACGAGTTCAATCTCTAGTGGCGGAGATTGTGGTATGCACTGCTGATGAGACCAAAGGAGGTCGAAACAGCTGTCCAGTGCTCCGGATGTCGCAAATGGTGTTTGCCGAGTTGTCTGGTCGTGGTAATGTGATTCAAAATTATCAAATATATATATATACACCACACACACACATATATATATATATATATATATATATATATATATAGAGAGAGAGAGATCCTATTTTGAATGATTCTTTTGTTTCAACCAATCTAATTTATTCTCCATAGATGTACATATTGTAGGATTAGTGATTCGTCTGTTGTTCTCTTTCTTCTTCTCTCAAACCGTTTAGCATAAGTTCTATTTGACAAAGCAGATGTACGTTCCGCTGGAAAATACTGATAAGGATTTTTGTCTGTGACACTGGCGCTTAAGTTTAAAGTCCCCATTGAGGGTTAAGGATGTAGTCAGAATCTTCATTTTCCTGACAAAACCGTTTCCGTACCAGAAGGTTCTTTTATGCAGCCCTGTCACTTACCACTCAATAGTTGAGTTGGTACTTGCAAGATATCTGTTTTATTTTTGTAACATAACAATTATCCCGAGTCAGCCTTTTTTGTATGGTATCTGTAACTAATGACTGCGGGTTGCAGTAACCCAGTCTGAGTAATATTCACGAAAAAAGATAATGTCTACGACCTTCCGGAAGACTTTGAACTCCCACATAGATTTTGAGTATAATATATTAAGATTAGAATATGAATAATAAAACATGTATATGAATCCTCTTTTTTGTCTAACCTAAATAATGAATTAATATTTTTTTTATATTACGCTTAACTTGCGTTGTTTTCCATTTTTTAATTCATTTGCTTTTTTTCTCCTATTATTTCTGTCAAGCAGCATTTCCTCCTTATTTTAGTTTTTTCGTTGTGATTTTCTTTTTTTTCTTTTCTTTCTTTCTTTCTTTCTTTTCTTTCCTCCTTTTTTTCTTTCTTTCTTTTCTTTTTTTTTCCTTTTCTTTTCTTTAGCTTTGCTTGTTTGCTTATTTATTTATTTAGCCATATTTCTTTCTTCCATAACTTTATTGTTTCTTTCTTTTTTCTTTAATCTTTCTTTCTTTCTTTCTTTCTTTCTTTCGCCTTGTTTCTCTATTCTTTGTTTTAGTCTTTCATTCTTTTCTTTCTTTCTTTTGGCATTCCTTGATTTTTTCCTTCCTGTACTAAACCATTCCACAGTTTTCGGATACAAATTGACGTCAGTACTTCTTTTAAGTCTGATTATTTTCGGTAACCCAAGAATGGATGCGAATTACCAATACTTTTAGTATCTTATCCTTTTAAAAACATTCTCAAACATTACGTTATCTTGTTTCTGATCAAATAAAAATTGGACCCTGTCCCATTGAAAAAGAGATCTACTCTCTTACTAAGTATAAAAAGTTGGTTCTCTTCAAAACCCAATACCAAAGGCATCTGGCAAGGCAACGCAAACCCTTCATAACAGCCCTTTATTTTTAATTTTCACAATTTTTTCCTGCACAGTAGACCCAGTAACTTGAAGTGTTTTGCGTGGGTGGGTACGTATATTTTTTCTCACTTTTATATTCAGGTTTATCTCTTATTTCAATGAATATACTTAAAAAAAGGTAATGGAGTTGGTGTGGAAATAAAAGAAGTAGGAAAATAAAAATAAAATGAGGGACAGGGAAGAAAGATGAAGAAGAAAGTGAAAAAAAAGTAAAGAAGCAACTGCCTACGTTCTGCAATCTTCATTGAAGTTTCCACGAAACCATGTCATCTTATATTCGGACTTTAATTCCCTGTTAACAAGTCCAGTTAAAATTCTACGGTTCGTTTATTTTCTTTGGAGTTTACGAAACATTATTGTTTGGTGACGTCGTAATTTAGATTTACAAAATAACAATGAATCCTATATTGTACACACATTGTGAACAGTGGCCGAAGAGAACTACACTCATAGTTATTGAGTCATTCATTCATTCTAACGGTCAACCTGATTAGAGTTATTTCATGTTTAGAGGTTAAGGAAACATTCCCAATTTTTTGTGTAGTTTCTAATTTTTTGTTTTGTTTACGATCCTATTGATTACGAATAATTTTTAAACAGATCTACTTCACTCATAGATGTAATCCTAACAGATAGTCCTACTCCAGGCCAGACTTTGACCTGGAAGTAATGGGAATGAAGGGGCACTCCATATCCTTAGAGCTCCATAACTGAGGCCTCACGGTTAGATGGAGTTTAGTGTCGTACTCTTTTTGGGAGGTCTTACCCTTCTTTAGGAGGATATAGTCATTCTAATTCATGTCAACAGGGCTGAATAATACTAAGCAATGGGGTATGGACTGGGCACAAAAAAACGGCGCACCGAAATTCGAAACCGCAATGCCATCGCCAATCCAGAAGTAAGTTTTCGATGGCGGAATTTCGGTACCTTCTAAAAAAATACTGAAATTGGTTAGAATACTGCGAAGAGTCCTGGATATTTGGTTATATACTCGTTTGAATCGAATATATAATTGGCGAAAGGAAAGAGGGAGTAGATGGGTTCTTACTGGGTTCTGTTTCGTCGGCGGCCATTTTCTTCTGGTTTTTTTCCTTCTGCTAGTCTGAGTTGTCTGTGCTCATTTGGTTGTTGGTAAAAAGGGTTGGTAATAATTAAGCAAATACTTGATTCTTTTACAAAACGTCTTTATTCTTTATTAAAAACCCAAAGCCTAACAGTGTTTTCAATGTGCGGTAGGAAGCTGGCATCTTAGGACAGATGAACGTTACGTCTAGTCCCTTTGACTAACGGCCAAAATCTAACTAACTTAACTCAATTTCCGTTTTCCCATTGGTGGAAGCCGGGGGTCAACTAAAGGCCATTATCGATCAATAATCTTACCCCCTCCGATTTTGGATTTCAACGAATCGCAAGGTTTCGGGTTCGATAGCGGTTCCCACCAACTCAGCACATGAGTAGCACAGCTTCGATTACCTGATCTGTGCGGTAAAGCATTTGGGAGCTGACGGTAAGTGTAGTGCCCCACCTCAGCTAAAACAATATCCCTGGTTTAGAGCTAGCGAAAAGGGGATTGACTCCCTTGCTGTTCAGCTGATCCCGACAATAGGCAAATCCACAGAATTTACTACGTGTTCCTTTCGTTGTCGTGTTCTTGTCTTCGAAGAAGACGCGGATAAATTATAGGAGAGCTTGGTTCCGGAGATTCTAAACCTGTGAATACACCTCCTCTATTGGCAGTGGCCGTGAGAGCGGGTTAAGGCTAGTTTTGCCCTTTTCATTGCGCCCCTCGTTAAACTATGCGCCTCGTATCACAGTCGAGGGGATGCGGTTAAATAAAGGATAATTTATCTCTTGTTCAAGGGGAGTGGCCTATGTTAAATCTCCGGGGCAGGGAAATTGAATTTGTAAGGAGTGACCGAGAAAATTTGAACTACGTGCCTAAGTTAATTGGAAAAAAGGATTCTGTTTGAAATCTTTCTTAAAATTTATGAACAGGGGTTAATGTCAGAAAATAAACCTGTCGAATAGATGTGATGAAAGCAATAAAAACAAACATATTACTTGGAATATGTTGCGAGTGGCGTAATGGCCACCAGCGCGGAAAATGGAATCGGTGGGCCGGATTTAAATTATTTGCGTTCACTTGGCGCTAATAACCTTGGGAATGATATGATTCTATCTATTCTCGCCCAGTTATGGGTAACATAGACAGGCCAATGCCTATTGCTGCTTGCTCCAGGCTATGTAACGGAAGAGACATTAGTCCCTACGTGAACTAAGATAAAAAAAAAACAGTTCATATAGGCATCTCTTTATCTGTCTGTCTATCTGTCCGTCTGTCTGTTTCTGTCGCTTTTTCGTGAGTCGCCGTAGCGTAATGGTTAACCTGTTGGACTGCAAGGTGGGAGTTAGAAAAGCTTATCTGTCTGTCTTTCTGTCTGACTGTTTCTGTCTCTCTGTTGCTGTCTTGCTATCTCTCTCTGTCTCTCAATCACTCTCTTTATGCCTATATCACTGTATCTGTGTCTGTCTGTTTGTCTGTCTGTGTGTTTCTACACAAGACTCTAAAATAGACCAGTTAATATAACTCGGTAGCAATATCTTCTCTGCTGAAAGGGATTCCAACATACACATAGGTAACTCATGAACTGATATCTAACGGTTATCGACCATATGGAAATCTGATCTCTATGATAAAATAAAACGGAAATTCTTCCAAGCTGTAGCCGTGTTAGTACAACTGTATGGCTGTACCACTTGGACTCTAACGAAACGTTTCGAGAAAAAGTTAGGAAAACATAACAAATCACTACACACCCAAACCTTCGTGACTTACTAAAAGCCGAAGGAATCAAAAACAGATACAATCACAAACATCAAAAACCCCTACTAACCCCTGAACTAAAAACTGCCACTAAACAACTACACAATAACCCTGACATCACCATCCGCATTGGTGATAAAACCAACATCTACATTATAATGAATAAAACCGACTACAACCATAAAATCCAAAACATACTTAAAGACAAAAAAAAAAAAAATTTTTAAAACTCACAAAAAATCCAATTGACAATTTAATAAACAAAATCATCACTGCGAACAATGCAAAGATGGGATCTCAAAAAACTCCCCAAAATAATAGGAGACTACAAACCAGGATATATTTATGGCAAAATAAAACCCCATTATTTTTGCTACTTGGTATGTAGGGGTGGGGATTTGTGAGATTATTGGTCCCTCCGACCAATAATCTCACAAATGCTTACAGCATCAAATCAACCTACGACTTTATCCAAATACTAAAATCCAACCCCCCGAATAACTACATAACCGTTTCCTTAGACGTTGACAATCTATTCACTAATGTCCCTGTATTAGAAACAATAAAAATAATGATTAATAAAGTTTACAACCACCCTCACTACCTCCCCACTACCTGCGTGCTGTTTTGAACAAATCCTGATAGCAGCACCCTACAAAATAGCAACTGTAAGGATACTTACATCCCAACACACAAATCATCCAATTAAGACGAACAAAACATATTGGCTACTGCTGTAGAAGTAGGGACGAACGCATAAGCGACGTTATCCTATGAACGCCTACACATGGACACACCACTGTTGGGCGACCAGGAAAAAAATTACATTTAACAGTTCTGTGCGGATACTGGACACCGTCTAGAAGACTTATTAAGAACGATGGCTGATAATGATGGCAGATTAGACTCTTTAGTGTTGATACGTATTTACCAAATCCCTCTGCTACGGATAGGATGTGACGCAAGGTCAAATTTGTTAAGTAGAGTAAAGCTGTTTTGAATTTAGAGTTGTCCTACTCTTTGACTAGTTCGTGTATAAAGCTAAATAACTCAGTTTTCTCTTCTATTTGTCCATACATAAAGGGAAAAAAGATGGATTCACGCATTTCTCACGGGCATTAGCGCAAAGTCAAACACAAACAGCCTCATCCAGGATTTGAACTCTCGTCGCCAATTCCATTTATTACAACGATAACCGTTACTCTGGCACACTTCATCTTTTGCATTGGTAGGCAACCAATAGAAAAAAAAAGAAACAGAACTATGAATGAAAAACCAGGAACTGGAGTCAGCAGCCCGACGTTTTCGTCAAACTCTTTCTGGCAAATACTTTGACGATATTGGTTTTAAGTTGTACCGGCTTCATATGGTTTCACTCTAAAAATTTGTCAGCCAATAGACTGGGAATTTTGTTCTCAATTCGCTTTCTTTCTTTCTTTCTTTCTTTCTTTCTTTCTTTCTTTCTTTTTCTATTTTTTTTGTTTGTTATTTGTTTGTCTTTTGTTAAATTTTTCCTCCATTTTTTCCTCCATTTTTTTCATTTTTTTCTTCTTTTTCCATGCATTTAACGAGTTTTATTTTTCTTTATCTTTTATTTCTTTTGAACTTAAAACATCTTTTGATAAAAATTAAAAAACAAAAAACAAAACATAAATATGCATATCGTAAAGAGGAGTGACTTACTGCACAGAGAATTGCCAATTTTCCACACAAGACAGAAATAATGGACGAGATAGAATATGAGCATTTTCCAAGAAGATCAAAATGGCAGAACCTTCTATCAGAAGTTTAAGAAGAAACATAAAAACAACTTTGTCATTAGTACTGGTTAGCTACTGATCATTCAATACTGATTGATTAGTATTAATGGCATGCCAACCCGTCTAGATTTATTTTATGCCAAGGGGTTAGAGAATCATGTTCATTGTATGTTTATATTTACATTTTTTGTGTAGTTGATTTTTAAGAGTTTTTTGCACACGGTCCTATTGAATACATTTTTTTAAAAATGGTACCTTAACAGCTACTACCACTCCGGTTCAGAGTAAACCTCGGAATAATGGTAATGCAAGCGTACTCTACACTCCCCAGATCTCCAGAACTGGAGCCTCACCAGCAAATGCGGTTTACTTTACTCTGCAGGGGATAAAGCCAGTGTATTCTAATCCTGGCTACAGGACAGACATTCAATTGTCCATTAGCCAAAAAGTAATGGTACGAATTTATATGAAATTATCTTTTAAACTTTCCTTCGACGTGATTAATTGAAATTTGGAGGCCTTTTTGATATAATCTATATTTCCGGACTAACAAGTAGTTTTTTTTGTCTGTAATAATGAGGGTTAACTCACCTTTTCCAATCTAAAGCTTGTAATCCATTTTAAAGAAAGAAAAGTGTTATTGTCCGCTAGCCAATCAGATGCGCGGTAGAGAATTTTACACTCGTCCAAAAACAATAAAAAATAAAACGTCTGTTAGAGTCTCAAGTTGATGGGGGGGGGGATCAGAGTTTTGATAATTTCTGATAGGGTCAGTATGGCGAGGGAAGTCTGATGTTGAAAGACCCGAAACTTCCCAGTGACCCATGCATACTACATCACTGACGACACCTACCAGCGCCCCAAATGTAGGAGCGTATATTTAAAGTAAAAAAAACTATATTCTATATTTCCAGACTAGCGAGGATTTTTTTGCTATAATCTATATTTCCGGACTAGCGAGTGGTCTTTTTGCTATAATCTATATTTCCGGACTAGCGAGTGGTCTTTTTGCTATAATCTATATTTCCGGACTAGCGAGTGGTTTTTTGCTATAATCTATATTTCCGGACTAGCGAGTTCTCAAATGGTCAACAATCAAACTAAAAAATGCAAGTTTCGTAAGTGGAACTGCTGTTAATAAAATTAAAGAAACAATGATGTTGTTTGTTGTTGGTGTCGCCGCAAGGATCTTCAGTAATGTTCGCATCAATATCCATTGAATACAACACAATGAAGTTATTAATGAACTTGGAAACCGACAACGTTGAATGTATTTAAAAAAGATAAAATGATAAAATCAATTCTTGCCCGAGAAAATCATTATGAAAAGTCAAATTGGAACGTTAGTCGCTATTTGGTTTTTGTGTATATTAAACATTTTAATCAGAAACCAATTATCATTTTACCTGAAAGTTATCTTTTCTGGGCCGCAGCGGGTTTCTCATATCTGAAGACACCCAAGCACAATACCATGAAGCAAAAAGTCCAAAGAGAAAGCAACAGTAACAGGGCACCGGCACACAATTAACATCTCCTGGGCCGCCTTTCACATGTGATATCTTTGGTCGATTATGTCTTTCACGCAAAGGCCTTCGCAGTCGCAGAAGGCGCTGCGCTAGAAATTAACTCCTAGACACAGGAAATCTATGGCCTTTTGAGAACGCGATAGCGATACATCTTTTCTGTAACTGTCTCCATTTTAAAAGGTAGTCTGTCCGAACACATTTCCCTCGATATTCTTCCAAATCAAATCTATCAAAGATCAATATTTATAAGGAAATCAACTTCAAAAGTTATTATCTACACAAACCAGGAACAGCTTGTGTAAATGGATATTCATTAAAGTTATCTTAATCTGGTAGAGGCTGTCTTACCACAGTGAGAACTTAATTCAATAAGAATGGTCCGCTGTCCTAACTCGTTAACCATTACACCACGTGTAGTGCCAAATCCATTGGAGGTAAAAGGCCATCCGTTTGGGCATCAGAATGAGAATTGAACTCAATAACAATGGTCCGCTAGCCTAGCTCGTTATTAGACCACACAAAGCGCCCAATCTTGTAGAAGTAACAATGGCCGCTAGCCTAGCTCGTAATTACACCACACGAGGTGCCCAATCTTGTAGAAGTAGTTAGAGAAGTAAAGTGGATTTCAAACACTGGTGTTAATGGATAATACACAACGACTTTGGACAGCAACTTTAATAACTGAGTTGAGTTTATTCAGCCAAAGAGTTGGGCATTTAGCAAATATCAAACTCACTTCAATAGCAAACTGAATTACAAGATAAACTCAAAAGTATAGATATTTACAGAACTTAGCGAAAATAGTGGGGCACCTAGTGAGAATCGAATTCGAGAAACTAGCAATGGTCTTGAAAACTAGGTTGCTAACCACAACTTTATAGATAATCATTTTTATTTTGACTAGTATTTAATCTATTTGATTTTAGTTGTTTTTTTTATTTATCGCTATTGATTTGCATCATTAGTTCTATAATAATAAAGAATAAGTTTTTGATAAAAATCAAACTAACGCCTTCTTTTTGCATCGGGGAAATCTGGTTATCCTTACCAATTATTTTGTCAACTATGCTACGAGAGCAACTGGTGGTTCAGTGTTTCTCAAACCTATTAACCCATTCAATACATTGTTTCCGATATTGTTTTTATTATTGTGTTAACCCCATATGTAGAATAGTAGGGCACTGTGTATAAAGGCTCATAATGGCTTGTCCCTAGGGTCAACATCTGCATAAATGGCGATTGACAGGCTGGAGATCATAGGCATAGAGTTCCAGTGTAGGAACCTGGGAATTAAGATGAAATAGGTCTTTTTTTTAAATTTTTTATTTTTTAGATAGAGCTACACTCTGATTGGGTGAAAGATATCCCGAGTCAAGAAAAAAAGAGTTGGGGATGTAGTCACACATAAAGCGAAGCAGTTGCACAATCGACATTTAACATTTAGAACCCCCCCTCTTAGGTTTTCGAGCCGTTGGGGGTGGTGTTGGGTGACAGAATAATGAGTTTCTTAAAGAGTTTCTCCTCATTCTAAAATTATGGTAAAGACATTATCCACAAACAAAGGGGTCGGCTCTTTTATGAAGTCTACACTGTAATAAAAGTGAGAGTTTTTAAAGATACAAATACGTGTTTGTCAGCTTCTTTTTTTCACTCAGTATCAAATGTCAACCCTTTGATACCCTCAACAATATACCAAATTTTTTATTTGTTGATATTAAAATATAATCTTATTCATATATATATATATATATATATATATATATATATATATATATATACCATCCTCTCCACACGACAAGGTCAATTTCTTAAGCGGAGTTTAATAGGTTTGAATTCAGAGTTTTCCTTCTCCTAGACTGGTTACCTAGCCAGGGTTAAACTGCTCAATCCGCCCTACTATTTGTCCATAGCTGGGAGGAGAGTAGTTAAATTCATACCTTTCTCAATGATATTATCGCTTTGTGAAAATGCAAACAGCTTCGTCCAGGATTTGAACTTGGGTCAACGTGTCCATTTCCTACGACTCTAACCATTATACCACGCACCTCCAACTTATTCTTTTATATACTAGCAAATATATGCACCCTCCATAGGGTGCAAGTATTTAAGTTTTAATGTAATAGAATATTATATTAAATTAGAAAGGTTAATAAAACTAAATAAGAATACAGATAAAAAAGATTTGAAAGAGAGGTGGGTATAATAAAAAATAGAACACCTGAAACTTACTCTTCCATCACTCGTTCTTATTGCTAAATTTTCCTAATGTAACTATTTAGTTAATATAGGAAGTAAAGAATAAAATTACAGTTATTTCTTCTTGTTAGTGGATTTCTTTAAAGATTATATCCGAAATCTTTGCTCACATTCATTAAGAGCAAACCAAACAATTAGAAATCAATAATACTAAATACATATTTATTAAAATCAAATGTTTAATATGGATATGCAAATTAGCCTTCCTGTTCACACTGTAAACCGCTATTTTGTTCTATATATAAATACAATTGCATGTTATTAGTATGTTGATATGGCCAATAATATTGATAATGTAAAACAATTTTATTAATAATTGAGGTTTAGATAAAAATAAAATCATGAAGAATGTGAATTAATAACAAAGGGAATTGTTACTTGAATAGTGATATGGTTTCGGTTACAGACAGAAAAAAAACACGACCTCCATAATAATAATAATAATAATATATATATATATATATATATATATATATATGAAATTCCAATATATATATAGTTGATCGACATGAGAGGATGATCGGTAGCTTTCTCTCGGGATTATCGTACAGGTTATAAAAAATAAAATAATGTAATTCTATCAAGTAAATCGATACTCCATAAACCCCCAAAGCCGAGACCTTCTCAAATTTCCTCAGTTGGAAATTATGACCCAGTTAATATGGCCAATAGGAATAATATCTTTATGAATAATTCGGAAAAAAACATTCTCATTTTTGTAATTGCTCGATTCGTCCGAATTGACATTATCATTTTTGTTGGTTTTATCCCTACGTTTCGGCCAATGCATTCTTAAGTCTATCTCAAGGGTATAAGTTATCCAATAGGGAAAGGAAAAGACCCTTACTATAAATAGTTCTCATTCGAGTATCAAAGACTCCTGAATCATATATTTATATATCATCATCATCATCATCATCATATCGCGCACACAGCACGGATATCCATGACAATCTCTCGCCAACCTTCCTATCACTCATTGCTTCTGGGAGTTCTTCTGCACAACATCCAGCATCCGCACACAGTTGGTCAATGTAGGTCCTTGCTGGGCGGCCCACGTTAGTGTGCTATGTTGGCTTCCACAGGAGAACGTTGCTTATGAGTTTGTCCTTGCTTCCCCAGCAGTGTCCTGCATGCCTAGTCCGTCTCACTCGATGGTTTGCGAGATGGTGTGCAGGTTGCCATACAGCTGCTTCCTTGTGGGGTGCTGTTTCCACGACTTGTTCAAGACTACACGCAGCATTCTTGTGCAGTTCCCATCTAGCTTATTCAAGGCGCTTTGTTAGGGTTCAAGTGGTGCAGCCATTCAACAGTACTGATATAACCTCACCCTGGAAGAATTGACGTTTTAGTTTGTCAGTGAGATCGGACTTCCATATGACTGATAATTTGTTTGTAGCCAACCATGCTTTTCCTATTCGTGTATTAATATCGCTCTGTGTGGATGAGATATTACTACCTAAGTAAGAGAATTGTTCTACTGGCTTAAGAGGCTTACTGGCGAGAGTGGAGATAACTCCTTTCTTTTTGAAACTTATGTCAGTCATAAGTGCAGGTCATCAGCATAGTCTGCATCTCTGACTGTTTGTGCGGGATATCGCCTGCGTCTTGCCGTTCTTAGTGTGAAACCTTTTTCTTTTGTGGTATCTAATGATGTCTGAAGTACATAGTCTAGGCATATCATAAATATATATGGTGCTAATGTATCTCCTTGTAGGACTCCAGCGGCGATGTGAAAGAAGTCTGTGTCGCCATAGGCGTACCATTGCTTCAGTGCCTTTG
Source organism: Doryteuthis pealeii (assembly GCA_023376005.1). Lineage (NCBI taxonomy): Eukaryota > Metazoa > Mollusca > Cephalopoda > Myopsida > Loliginidae > Doryteuthis > Doryteuthis pealeii. Next base: position 25,348,992 of record CM042137.1, read on the forward strand.
TAGAGTATCAACCCGTTTCTTTGGGGAGGCCATATATAGAATAGTAGCGTTGCCTCTAGAATCTTTGCTCGAACTCCTATGATCCGTCGTATAGTCAGGATCGGAGAGGTTGTGGATCGATTTCTGCGGCGTACGTTTTGGTTTTTCCTTAGGATTTTCTCTATTTCGGATCCGATGCGATTAAGGAGGGGAGCATTATATATCTTAGCTGCAATAGCAGTAAGAGTTATGCTTCAGTAGTCTTTAGTAATTCCTAGGTCTCCCTTTTGGGGAATAGGAGGATGCATCCTTTTGTCCACTTATCTATCTATTTTGTTTATATACTGCATTACATAGCCTAAGCAGTATGTCATTGAACTTTCCCAGCTTCCATACCTCGGGGGTATTTCATAAAAGCCTACTGCTTTCCTACCTTTTAGTTTCTTTAAGACTTCCTTCCCCCCCAGTTTGATGTCTAGTTGTCTATCTATGATCTTTTGGGTGTTATTTTCTATGATTTTAGGTGGGTTTCTGGAAGTGGTCTTTCCATTTATGGAGTCTATCTTTTTGGTTGGTTGCCTTTAGCTTTGATCTAGAGGTACCTTTCCTACCGCTAATTTCGTTTACTCTTTGTCATGCTAATTGTGGCTGTCTGTTTTTTACTGATTGTCTGATAATATATATATATATATATATATATATATATATATATATATATATATATTAATATATTTAATAAATGTGAATGTCAGTGGCTATTTTCTTAACTTTACTCGTAGACGCCGTACCCTAACATATACTATTTTGGAATCAGGCTGACTTCACGAGCAAATTTAAAACATTTCGGAACGAATCCGGACCCGCAATCTTGAAATCTTAGATTCCAATTTTATAATTATTATGTTTTTTTGGCGAATCTTTACGTGATTTTTTGCGAGTCATCTTTTTTCACTATAACAATTTTTATAACTTGGAAATAAATTTGAGAATAATCGAAATGAATTGCGAGATCCAGCGAAAGTCACCCATGAAATAGAAATAATTGTTTTTACGGAAAGTAAGGACCTACGCACATCAAATTATCTATAAATGTCAACAGAAAATTATCGTTGAATTTTTAAAAGGTAAAGTTAGATATTAATGTAATACTTAGGTACTTGCCTGACGTCTAAGCTCTTTGCCTTCTGGGCAGGTAGGATAGATTAAATCACGTGATCCCAGGGAGCCGTACCCACAAGCAGCACCTATCCTCTCGTCTAAAAGGGACAGGAGCGAGTTAATTCCCCGTTGCCTGAGGCGGCTCAATAGGGAATGTCGAAGTGATCGCCAACTTTTTACTCTGGCCACTGCATGAGCACCCCACGTTAAGGAGACCCGGTATGGTGGAGATCAGGAAAATACTTAAATGCAGCGGTCAATTTTAGTTATGTTGCTTATTGCATAGGACCAAAGGAAATCTCCACTAAGGTTGCAACGAGAAAGGAAAGTATCGCGCAAATGAAAACCCAGTTCAAACGTCAATGTTAACTGTTTGAAAATATTGTTAAAGTTTAATAAAATTTAGTATGTACTCATGAAGTATCATTTTGGGCCGAATGCCAATCAAGAGCCCTCCATAGGAACTAACTTAACTGTTACCTGATATAACAGCTTTTAAAAAGTAAGCTTAGATATTAATGCAATATGTTTGTGTGTGTATGCGTATGTGCGTTATTCTTTTATTCTTGTCTCTGTTTCTACAGTTTGTTCCAGAAGTATTTTGTTTCACTTGCCCAGTTTTCATCATGTTTTCGCTGTTTACTTGTTGGTAGAATCCATTTTCATTATTTTGGATTGTTCCATTTTACTACTATTATTGTGTCCTATACCGAGGATACTTTCATTCCTCTTACTTTTGGGTTTCATTTAATTTGCTTGTTTGTCTTTGCTGCTATTTTCATTCACAAGTTTCTTCATTCCGTTGTGTTTTCATATATTTTTCCTTAGCAGTTTTGTATTTTCTGGTAGTTTTTAAAAACATTATTTCTGAAGTCTCATTTCCCAATCAACATTCGTTCTTTATTTCTTTTTTGGTTTTTATCGATATGGCAAGTTTTTTCATAAACTAGATGCTTCAAATCGACCGTTGGATATATTTTATTTATTTACACTCTCCACTTCTGATTTTACTCTTTTTCATTCTTGCTTCCTTAGTTATATGTATTTACCAACCTCTTCGCATAAACAGGATGTGACAATGTCATTTATTTTATCGGAGTTTATCAGCTTTGAATCCAGAGTTTTCCTTCCGCTAGACTGGTTGCCATGGAAAAGTTAAAGAACCCAGTATGTCCTATTGTTTACCCATAGCTGGAGGGAGAATAATTGGATTCATATTTTTCCTAAGAATATTAACTCTATGGCAAATGCAAACAGCCTCGTCCAAGATTTGAACTCGGGTCGCTATGCTACGACGATAACCATTACACACCGAGTGCCTCCCTTAGTTATTGTAGCTCTGTCTTCTCTTCAACCATGCTTTTCAAATTCAACTACATATTGTATAAAAAATAAAGAGTTTTTGTATTTTTTTAATGACTCGATATATATATATATATATATATATATATATATATATATATATATACCCCTCCGCACGAGCAGGATGCGACACAAGATTAATTTCTTAAGCGGAGTTTAACAGGTTTGAATTCAGAGTTTTCCTTCTCCTAAACTGGTTAGCTAGACATGATTAAAGAGCCCAGTCTGCCCTGCTATTTACCATAGCTGGAGGGGGAATTGGATACATACCGTTCCCAAGGGTATTAGCGCTATGTGAAATGTAAACAGCTTTGTCCAGGAATTGAAATCGGGTCGACGAGTCCATTTCCTAGGACTCTAACCATTAGACCACGCGTCTCCACAATATCCATATATGTTGAATTTTGTATGTCAGTGTTTTTGATTCAGTCTTAAACCTTTGTTTCGCCGTAAGTGATTGGACTTCTTGATGTCATGTTTTAATGTGGTATATTTTGAAAAAAGATACAAATTCATTTAAACGAAATTTTCTTCGTGCTCTTATGAAAATCCCTCAGCAAAGTATATCAGCTTGATTTTAAATAGTTTCATATCAATTTTTGTTTTTGTTTGTTTTTGTTGTTTTTTTTAGTCGCTTTTTGTTGCTCACACTCATATACATTTTTTTGTTTTAATAAATAAATAAAAATAAAAATATTATGGGCCGATGTAGTAATATATTTTGGGATGTTGAGATAAAAATCGAGCATTTGTGAATAATTCTTCAAGCGCAGTATTCCCATTCAAACCAAACTTAGCGGCGCGTGACGTTTACCAGTTAACTAAACTGAAAAAAGTCATCTGAAGAATTAGATTTAAGGTCGTGCTGGATATCAAAAGAGATACGACGGCACAGTTTAACGCCGTATCAACCAATGGAAAAATGGATGGAAGTTGATATGCAAACAACTATTATGGGGCAGATGTAATAATATACTTTGAGATGTTAAGATAAAAATCGAGCACTTGTGAATGACTGACCGATTGATTTAAAGGCATGTCAACCCACTGTGGTTATTTTGTACCTAGAGTTTTCGGAATTATGTACATTGTATGTTTATATTTACATTTTTGTGTAGTTTATGTTTTTTGCGCATGGTTATATGATATGAAGTATTCCTATCTAATACAAATAATTTAAAAGCATATCCATTTGACCTATTGATGAAATTCTAACATGTACTACTACTCTGGTCAGAGTGGATCTGGGAGTAATGGCAATGAATGGGTATGTCATACACTCTTAAGCTCTAAAGCCTCGACATCAGATGCAGTTTAATGAAGTAAAAGTGAAGGCAGTGACCAAACATTGTGAAGCTTTAGAGATAGTTTCAAAGGACATTGTAAAGAAATTGGAAGAATTGGAAATTTTAGAAAGATTTTAAATCGGTGGAATTCTTCTCAGAATTTTTGGTTTCATATGCAGCAATGAGGATACAGATTAAAAAATTAAAATGTTATCGATCTTTTTTTTTCTATTTTTTTAATTTTTACAAAATATCCACCTTCTGAGTGAGGCAATCTGGAAAAGAAGAGAACATAGGGTGAATAAATGTTTGAAAGCTACTGCTTTAGATAAATGAGACCCCAGCAACGTCGAGGTCGTCGTAAATACTGAAAAAGAAAGAAAGAATATTGAATATCTAAGGAGACGTTCATAATTTGGTCCTTATTAATATCCAACAGATGCTTCTGGCGTGATAACACAAAATAACAACTTTATTCAAAATATATAATTATTACGCCAGATACATATCGTAGGACAATATCAAGTTCTAAGTGAATTTATTATCAAATCTATATATCTGCAAATTCATTCTTCTGATTTTTAATCAATATAACGCATTACGCATTGTTTTGAGTTGAGAGTCGTTTTATATTTATAAATAGTATTGTGAGTCATTCATGCTTATGGTCTCAGTCTGATGGGGTGAACAGGAAGTGGATCGATATAAGACTAACGTGTGCTTTTATTTTCAATATCCATGAATAAGAACAAAAGAAAACTGTTTTCATTACTAATAAATCAATCTTCGATGTTTAATTCATCACTTTTGAGACTGAGATGACCATTACTGATTAGCTGATGTTTACGTTGCTTTGTTTTTAGTTCTTTATTTGTTTTTTTGTTTTTGTTTTTTGTTTTTTTATCTAAGAAGTGCGAATAGCCGTTGTTGGTCAGTGGGATGAAAGAGGCCCACGGGTTTTTAGCCGAAATCGACTGAGAGAAAATAAATTGCATTCACCCCGAGATGAGAAGAATCAGCAAAAAGCTAATATTTATTAGGCAACATGGATTTTGAATTTACTATAACTGATTGTTCCTGAAATTGGCGCGGGAAGCAAAGAAAGAACATTTTCGCTCGGATGATAAATTCATTGTATTAGACATGTACATTAGGTCAGACATGTCAAATACACTGGATTAAAACCAACCAACCAACCAACCAACAACAAACAACCAAACAAACCAAAAAAAAAACACAATAAAACGAGACGAACTTGATCCTGGGTTCTAATCTTGAAGAAAATTAACATTTCTTTCAATGTTTATTTCTTTCTATGTTTACAGCTTAAAATCTCCATACTTTTTAAATACACCTTGTATATTGATTGGCAAATCACTAGAACCTTTGATCATTAAAAAATAAGTATTTGTATGAGAAGAAAGAAAACACTTACAGCATGTGTATGTATGTGCGTGTATGTGAGTGATTTATTTATATAATTATAATAATAATAATAATAATAATAATAATAATACCAAATTACCTATTGTTGCGAATGCCTCTATATTAATCAATATCTTTTGATATCAATCATTCACGCTCGTTGGCTAGCCCCTCTGTCGTTTTGTCTGTTTATGCGATAAAAATAAGTATCGAGGCTGAATCTTTGAACTTTTAAAAAATCTAAATAAAGACCTGTGCACAACTGAGCAATTTATGAGGGAGATTGAAAAAATAATCGGCACTCTTTTTTTTATGGAAGCCGAGCTCATCGTGGATAGGCAGAACAATGACTAATCTGCTGAGAACAAGCTACACCCATCGGTGATAACTTCGCCAGTTCGCCAGTACTAGCTTGCTGAATCTTCTCATCAGTGGTGGAGGTTGACGGGCGTCCTGCTCCCTCTTGATGTGTCACGCTTGTCCGGCCACTTTTAAACTTCTCTATCCACTCATACACACTTTTTACGCTGTCCCCGTATTGTGCTTAATGTCTCCGATTAATTCCAGCCCCTGACACTCTTTCCGATTAGAACAATTCAGGTCACTCCCTTGGCACATACTGATAGTGGAGCGGCCATGTTTACAATGTAACGACAGCAAGCAAAATGGCGTAATCTTACTCAGACATTGATCAGGTGACCACAGCAGTGTTAAATATAAGCATATACACACTGAGGCAGTGTTACTATAATAAAGATATGTTTGGTGAAAGTGCGGATAATCTTTGACTCTCTCTCTCTCTCTCTCTCTCTCTCTCTCAAGATTATTGTCTAGTCATTACCAATTCGAAAAAAATATGAAGCCCCACAATACTTTTTATCTGAGGTTTTTTGACGAAACACAAGATTGTGCAGGTGCAGTATCCTCCATATTGTTACAATTTATAGTGTCATAAATTGTTGACAGACCCTGTAGCTGAATATGGGGACCGTTGGCTTTGAGATCAGAGAGTGGAAATTTACCAGTAACGGTTATAGCCCTCTGACCCCTAGAGGCGCGAATCCTGCGCGTCACGAGAAATACGTGACTAGTTATTTTAGAGAATTAGGTACAACCTGACTTTTGAGCAGAGAGGACGTGCTTATCTCTGCTGGAGTTGATATCTCATTCGCGCGGAAAGACATGGGCTAAATAAAAGCTTGATGAAGAAAAAATATCTTGTGAATTTAATTAATTTCAATGACTAAAATAAGCTCAACAGAAGCCCTTAGAAGAAGGCCTTAGTTAGAAGACAGCAACTAGACGAGATGTCCGCCAGAGAAACAGAAGACAAGAACATGGCGACTAGAAACAGTAATGAAGTTAGCAAGAAGCAAGTACCCCAACCCTATTGCCCTTATGGCAAACCCCAACCCCTTTTTATCGTATGGTTGCTAGAAGGCGGTGACTGAGGGTATACATGTACTGGGAATGATGTTAAACTCTATCTGATGGTGAGGTTCCAGTTCTGGTATTTTCTCTCCATTTGAATTCCATTTTCATTTTAGTTTACCAAAACTTCTGTTATATGTAATATGTATGTGTGAGTATGTGAGTAATTTATAATGGAGATTCGATGTCTGTCTGTAACGAATATACATCAACTGCTTTATGTCACAATACCTGAGGTAATTGTGTAGTGTGAGTATATCGAAACGAATGAGTATTTAATTGTATGGTCAAAATCATTAATAAATAGAATAAAGAACAACTCTATATCACATATATTAAGAAATTAACTATACAATATTAAACGTTCCACATTGTTTGTTAAAACAAGTTTTAATAGATACATGTCCGGTATTATTGGTTTATATATAGCTTGTTTTATTCTAATGTTTATTTAAATTTATTTAACATATAGAGTTTTACGAGAAAATCATTTACAAACTAGAAATAGTCACATAATGTTCTACAATAAATGTGAATATGTTTGTGCATTTAACTGTATCCGATTTAGGTTTGCGCATGTCAGTTGTTCATTACGAGTTTAGATTTTACGACAGTTTCATCAATCATGTTTACCCACTCTTCTTAAAAATAAACTCAGCAACAAAAAAGAAAAAAAAACTTACTTCCTCAAAACGATAGTTTCATCAATCATGCTTACCCACCTTGCTTCTTTTTTCAGATTCAATGACATGGTTTTTAAAAATAAAAAGGTGTTCTGTCGTTAAATTTGATATTTTGCAATAAAATTATTAATTCATATTAATATTATAATATAGTCTTATTAATATCAATAGATAATTTATATTTTATTATACAGTAAAAAAATGTTGTTTTTATTTTCGTCTGTCGTAAAACAAAACAAACATTTCTTTAATTTGACTCCCCCGTCCAAGAAAAACCTTAAATATTTGAATTAATTTGAATTTAACTGTGAGAAACTTGGTTTTTTAGGAAGAAAACATATTTATTTGAATTTTGACAGCAAATCTATTTCTATGTCTATTATCTAAAAAATATAAGATTTCAAAGATCTATTCACATTTTTTTCTCGAAAAAGCGTGGCAAAAATTAATTTTCTTTGCTAGCTTATATAATGATCTTATATCAAATTACTTATTGGTTGAAATTTATTTCCTTTTTGAGTATCCATTGTTTAACGATGTATAGAATTATTGGTCTTAAACGATTGATTGTGAGCTCGATACTCACTGGGTGCCCTACGACAGTAATTTTCTTTTGTATATTCAAATTTTATACAGTCATTTATCTTAAAAATATATCATTATATTTTTAAAAACAACCTTATATAACGCCTACTGTATGCATTTATCAACCCCTCCGTACGAGCTGGATGTGAAGGTTTCTTCTTAAGCGGAGTTTAACAAGTTTGAATTCAGTTTTCCTTCTCCTACATTGTTTGCCGTACGAAGGGTTAAACAGTCCAGTCTCTCCTGTTATTTATCCATAGTTGGAGGGAGATTAGTTGGATTCATACATTTCTCAAGGGTATTAGCGCTATGTGAAATGCTACCAGTTTCGTCCAGGATTTGAACTCGTGTCACTGTGTACATACGACAGTAACTATTACACGATGGGTGTCAGCTACAGAGTGGAGATTAACAAGATTATCTGGGAGGCAATTGCAGTGAATTTGATTCTCACTGAGTGCCCCACTACTGTGATTCTGTGCTAGGTTTCTGTAGGCTTTGAAGGTTTGTTGACATCAACGAAACAGGATATGGGGTAGAATATTTTTTTGTTGGTTGCTTGGATGATTGGTTGGATTTTACGGCATGTCAACCCATGAGGTCATTTTATGCCGAGGATGTTTTTGTTTTATTCATTCTTGTTGGCTACTCAATTTGTTTTAAACCCATTTTTTATTCAACCCATAGGCGGGACCCTTACAGGTACTACCACTTCGAGTCAGAGTGAACCTGGGAGCAATAGTGATAAAGGGATGCTCCACATTCCCCAGACCTCCAGAGTTTAAATGAATAAAATCCTCAGCTACCACCTTCTAGCACATATATGATAAATAGGGTTGGGGCAATCATATAGGTGCTAGGGCTTGACGTGACCAGCCAATTGATCGGAAGGGACGAAGGATAGGAGGAAAGATAGAAGGAAGCGAGGAATGAGAAAATCTCATTAAATCAAACAATTATAAAAGTAAGTAAAGTCTTCGGGGCGGCCTAAAGTCGGTATCAGCCAGACAGCAAGGGAGAATATCCACTTTTTCAATAGCACTAGACCAAGGAGATTATTTTAGCGTCTGAGGTGGAGCGCCACACCTACCACCAGCTTCTCACTTTACCGCACAAATCCCTGTGCTACTCATACGCTGAGTTGGCGAGGGCCGGTATCGAACCAAGAACCTTGTGATTCCTATCCGAACGCTCTACCAACTGAGCTACATGAACAAAAATAATATAAACAAATTAATTATAAATGTTAATAACGATGTTCTCTTTTGTGTTTTTGTGTCTACTGTTAGGGATCGAATTCTGGTTAGGGAAGAGTTTTGAATATTGAATTTCTTGATAATCATTCGCGGAAGGAATGTTTAATATTATGGAAAATCTATTTTGAGAAAAATACTTCCGTTTAATTTTTGGTAATTTTAGAAAGTGCCAGTCAGCACATTCTAAAATTACCAGAATTAACGGAAGTACTTTCTCAAAATACACGTGAAAACTTCAAGACTAAAATGTGCTATGGAATAACTTTTGTTTGAAAGGGTTTCGCATTTTCACAGATTATTTGTTTTGTTTTTCCATTATCAATGTCTTTTATATTTGCTTCTCTGATAATGTTAACACCTCAAACTGATATTTAAATAGTTTATTTTTTAACAACCAGCTGTGATGAAAGTGTAACGAAGTCTTTGCTGGGCGGCCGGCCCTGGCGTGTCGATGTACTGGTTTCCACAGGAGAACATCACTGGTTCATCCTCCAACAGTGTCCAACATGTCTTGTTCGTCTCACTCAGATGGTTTGCTCAAAATCATTAATGTTAGATTTTAAAAAAACCCAGTTATATATATATATATATATCGGATTTCGAACCCGGCTGTAGGTAGCTCCCAAAATGTCTAGCCACACTGAAGAGACTTGATAAGTCGAAACACGTGTCTGTGGATGACTATATACGCTCACCTTCCCCCCTGGGGTTGAGCACTTTGGGAAAGGGATCTCGCTGACGGCCGCCAACTAAAGCGTAAACGCAACGCTCTCCTATAAAATGGGATGGAGCACTCTATGGCGGCCTTTACATACATACAGATGTGTGTATTAAAACAGTTAAAAATCCCCTTCATATTCTGTGGGTGATGATAGCCGAGAGGGTAAGTTGTCCGACTGCTGCTGAAACGATCGGATTTCGAACCCGGCTGTAGGTAGCTCACAAAATGTCTAGCCACACTGAAGAGACTTAATAAGTCGAAACACGTGTCTGTGGATCAATATATATATATATATATATTATGGACACTCTCGTCGATTTTCGACGCATGAGGGTTCACACAAACAATGAACACCCACACAGTGATTTGTTTATAGTGGTGAAGGCTTGTGTTGGACCATCCACACTTTTGGCACAGTCGATAGGAAAGAATTGGTGCATCAAGGGTTGCCACAAACCCAATCAACGACCGACCTCAGGAATTTTGAATTCAGAGTTATCCCTCTCCTAGACTGGTTACCTACCCAAGGCTGAAAGGCCCAGTCTGCCCTACAATTTAACCCATAGCTGGAGGGAGAATATATGGATTCATACCTTTCCCAAGGGTATTAGCGCTATGTGTAATGTCAACAGCTTCGTCTAGGAATTGAACTCGAATATATATATATATATATATATATATATATATATATATATATATAAAGATATAACAAAAATAACTTATGACTCGTATTTTCTATAACCATTATAAACATTACCCTCCTAGACCTCCAGAGAGAGAGAGAGAGAGAGAGAGAGAGAGAGAGAGATGGTTCTCAAATATTGGAGGATTTGAGTAGAGCACCCCGAATACAGTATCGACTTTTTGTTTATATAACTATATATATACAAAAGAAAACTTATTCGATAGAGGCGGTTGAACGTAACTGGTAGAATAACTTTAATAGTAACACTTCCTATATTTTACAAGTGGCCATATACATTTCATATCTTATAATGAATTTATATATTTTAGATATATTTACCATTTTATGTTATAAATGTATAATTAATTAATTAATTATTTAATTAATATATATATATATATATATATATATATATATATATATAGGATTTCACACACGTATACAGACAGATTCAAATGGGTAAATGAGGACATATGGTATAGATAGGTAGATGCTTACTACGCCTTAAAATTAATACGTAATCGTTAGATCCTGCTCATAATCCTGTGAGATCTCAGGAAGCTACCGTTAATTTCTAACATCAAAGAGTTGTACACATTTCCTCTTGTCAGTATTTTTTCCAGATGATGATGTAATGATTCATATTCAAAATAACCAGCAATTGTCGAAAGTCATATTTTAGAAAAGCAATGGAAAAAAAAAAATAGCTGCACATTCCTAGTGCTGATTTAAAACAGTCTTTTGTGGCCGCAGTTATTGTATGGATGGACAGAGAACTCATAGCTCGATGGTCATTATTATCTTGGCACATTTCCAGATGATTGCTGTTTTTATAAATGTGGGGAAGAATGGCTCATCCAGTAATGATGATCATTATTTGACTGGGCTAATTGATATATAAATATGTTATATGCTTGATTTGACACTAATTGATGGTTGGTTGGTTGGATTTCATTACATGTCAACTCCGGTTGGGTTATTTTATGCCGAATACGTTTTAGTTTTATTCGTTCTTGTTGGATATACAACATTTTAAATACATTTTTAAACTCATTTTTTTTATCTATGTAATCAATAGATGGGGCACTAACAGGTACTACCACTCCGGGTCAGAGTTGATCTGGCAGTAATGGCGTATGAAGGGGTACTCAACACTCCCCGGAGCTCCAATACTTGAATCTTACCACTAGATTCAGTTTGGGACGTCGATTGTAGAATAATACTGATAGAAAGAAAAGAGCGAAGAAGAGGAAATTTCGAAAGGAAGAGTGGGACTAACAGAAACAGTGAGGCAGAGGAAAAAGATGGGGGGGGGGAGAGAGAGAGAGAGAGAGAGAGAGAGAGAGAGAAGAGAGAGAGAGAGAGAGGGGGGGTAGTGAGAGAATGTTGAAGAAAGCAAGAGAATGAATGAGTGAGAGGAAGATAGGGGAAAAGAAATAAACAAAAAATGATTTTAATGGAAAAAGAAAAAGAAAAAAAAAGATGGAGAATAAGTGTGAAAGAAAAAGATAAAACAATTTTAAAACTATAAACATTCATTTCGAGTTTTTACACACTATTTCCTCACTGTCCCTACTCTTTTCTCCTACTCTTTCACTTTCTCCTACTCCCAGTATCATTTCTTTCTATGCTTTATCAATCTGTAATTATTTTTCTTTTATCTCAGCTCGAGGCGTCAATCTACGACAGCGAGCAACAAATAACATTGGTCAACAAAAAAAAAAAAAAAATTAAATAAATAAATGAAATAAAATAAAAAATTGAAATGGTGACGAGACACCAAACATCCTTTTAGCTAATTTGAGGGCGCTGAATCCGAAAATGACATTACTTTTTCTTGGTTTGCTACCGTTTTTTCTGTACAGAAATGCCTCATGTTTTTTGGAAAAAAAGGCATTCTTTTCATTTGTTTGTGTATATATGATATTGACCGATGGCAATATTTCTCAAAGTAAAATCTTAGAATTTCTGTTTAAACCAACAAATATTGGTCTGCTTATTGAGCGTTCGGCTAGAAACCACAAGGTTCCTAGTTCGATAGCGGTCCTCGCCAACTCAGCGTATGAGTAGCACAAGGATCTGTACGGTAAAGTAAGGAGCTAATGGTAGGTGTGGTGCTCTACCTCAGATGCAAAACGATCCCCTTGGTCTAGCGCTAGTGAAACGGGATAGACCCCGTTGCTGATCGGCTGATACATATTTTAGGCCACGACTTTTACTTACTTTTATTGAGAAATGCTATTTCTGCGATAACAATCCGATCCTAAGTCTTTAAAAATAACACGAATGAATATACCAAGACCAACAAGTAATGCCATCAAATAATTTTCTGAATTAACAGCAGGAAACAACCCCCCCCCACACACAACTTTTCATAGTTTTGATAATGAAAATTCGTAATACCTTTCCTGTTTTTTTTTGTTTTCCCCAATATTTCAACTATAAATCTCTTTTTTTCTAGCATAAGATTAGATAACAGTAGAACTTTCACGGTGTAGGTTTCACTCTCTCTCTCTCTCTCACTCTCTCTCTCTCTTTTCTGTAACAGCAGTTTTAACGGCATGTCAACCCATCTAGGGTTATTTCATGCCGATGTGGCGTAATTTGTCATAATCATAACAACAACAACTACTACTGTTACGATTTTTGTGGCCATCCTTTGGGCTTCAAGCAAGAGTGCCTGTCCAGCGGAGATCCTTTGTGTTAAGCAGAATGCGATCCTTAGTAAAGAATACTTTGGTTGTTCCTTGGTGCTCCTCAGTCTTGCAGGTCCTTTGTCAATGATTGCAAATGGACGTCTCTCAGTATCAGCGATTAAGTAGTTGACCAGCCACGTAATCCGGCTGTTAATTGGCTGAGGTTTAAACCATGTGACCTCGCTTAGTCTATTAATTTAAGTGGTGTATTGTAGCACACCTTATATATTAAAATATTGTAAATACTACTACTGATGCTGCTGGTGGTGCTGCTGATGTTGCATACTTTTATTATTATTATTAACTTTTTATGTCTGCTGTTTCTTCTAAGCTTATCTTCGTATCTCTGCTAACCACATTTAGTTTTCTGAGTCTCTCTTCTTCTGGGCCGTCTCTCGGGTTGTTTCAAATGTATCTCGGGCCGTATCTCTCTGTATCCCTCTTTGCTCTTAATTACGGACACGAAGACATATTTCTGTTTTTATGTACATCTTTATTCATTTTCCGAGACTCAAACTTTAACACGCGTGGAGAAGAATTCAGAGGACGCCATTTCGTATCAAGTCAGAAGGCCGTATTCAACTCAACTCTACTACTTTCCCACACTTGTTCAGTCACATGACTGTCAATTCGATCGACTTGTATTATCAAACTCGACCACGTCCCCTCTTGGCTCTACACTCTTTCTTACAATTCCGTAATGCTCACTCAAGCTCACCTTAACGAAATTACCCCTCCTTCTACCAGATATTCGACTTTATATTCAAACTCCCCGCTCCCACAATACCTCTCATTTACGGTCTTCACTCTTGTAAAAAAGAGTCCCTTTCGCCACTCTGTCTCCGGCCACAAGGTTGGTGAAGTTCTATTTTTTAAATTAAACTACAAGAATAACCCGTCCTGGTCAACTAAAGTTTAACGTCTGTCTGTCGTACTTATCTGAACTATGGTAATTTTCCGTGACTCTTTCTGTTAATTGTTAATTTTTGAATTCTACCCAACATTACAAAATGAATAGGCTAAACCATTCATTATGCACTACTACTACTACTACTACTACTACTACTACTACTACTACTAATAATAATAATGGTTGAGTACTATTTCTCTGAATTTTTATATTTTAGTTAGGTTCGAAGTTCCCTGAGGGCTCCCGATTTCAACATACAGACTCCCGAGTCCAACAAGAAGGTTCCCGGGTTCGAAGAGAAAGTCCCCAAATTCGAGGAGGAGATTTCAGAGTTCGAGAAGGTTCCTGAGTCCGACAAGAAATACCTGAAGAAGGCTGGAGGGACATCGGCAGAAACATTGTGTAGATAACAATAAAGGAGGACAATAGTCCGAATAATCCAAATAATCCAAATGGTTGAATATTCTTCAGCTAAGTTTTAAAAACATAGATAAAAATGACAGTGATAATCTCAAAAGCCATGATCGCGTTTTCATTTTTTACTCAGCGATTCATTTTGTGAATATCAGTCAGTAAGTAGTGCATTCTTCAGGAAGAGCGTATTGCGCCAGAGAAATGGTTAGCAAGTTGATTATGCAGATAATTACAAATTACTTTGTTTCCTGTCGGGGGCTCCAACAGCTGTAGCCTTGTGTCGAACAATGCAAAATCTGATAGATATCTATTAATATACTTTGTTCAGATTTAAGGAGGCTCCGAACAAACATCTCTAGAATGTATTTCACAGTCCATTGCTGTTAACTCATCAGGGGATCTGAAAGGCACACGCAGACACGACAGGCATTTGGGAGGCATCATTTTTGCACTCAGCATCTAGACGATCTCAGCGAATGAAGGGTGAGTGAGCTGATCTTGGGTGTTATTACAAGGGAGTTTGGATTTTTATGGGGTGTCTCATCTTGTAGCTTTGCGCACGATTAAGCTGAGCTTTGTATAAAATTTATCAAAACGACTTGATGACATTAAGTTCTCATTGAGCACTCAAGAATTGTGGCACTGTGCCAGACTAAAGTAAATGTTCACTATAATGTAGTCTAAAGTGAAAACTTCTTCTTGAGAGAGAGAGAGAGAGAGAGAGAGAGAGAGAGAGAGAGAGAGGAGAGAGAGAGAGAGAGAGGAGAGAGGAGAGAGAGGGGAGAGGGTGGGGTGGAATGGTGGAAAAGAAGTTGCTAAAATAGCATTTATGGTAATACTTCATATATATTATAAGTGGCTCTATACATTTCATATTCTATAATAAATTTATATACCTTATATATTCACCATTATATATATATATATATATATATATATATATATATATATATATATATATATTGTATGTATATATATATATTGTATTTATAAATTTTATAATAAATTTGTATATTTTATTATATTATAATTATATATATACTCACCATGTTATTATATATATATATATATATATATATATATATATATATATATATATATATATACATATATTACAATATAGGTACAAGTTTAAATTTGCTCTACTAACGTATTAAGCACTTTGTATTTGTTATATCGCTGACTTACCTTCCTGAATTTTGCATCATCTAACCATCGTAACCATATTCACTGGTAAGTCACCTTTTCCATTATATATATATATATATATATATATATATATATACAGAGAGAGAGAGAGAGAGAGAGAGGAGAGAGAGAGAGAGAGAGAGAGAGAGAGAGAGAAGAGAGAGATTTACATCCAACTATAAAATTTATGATTATTTAAAAAAAAAAAAGAATTAGTTTAACTCAAGGAGATAAATATGCCGTATCCAGTGAGGATCGAACCCCCTATACAGTAGCTATCTAATGCGAGAGTTGCTTGATAAACATACCCTACATCAAGGTGTCCCTTTGATGACTGCGAGATGATGTTTTTTTTTCATATATCCAAGTAAATTAAAAAAAAAACGCACTTAAATAGTTATCTATCTTGAAAAAAAAAATAGTGATTAGGATGAGTTCAAATTAAGACTCCACACTATTACTAGTGAGTTGTAAATTGATCGGAAATTACTTTATTCTCTTTGTGAATTTTATCGCTATTACACAGACACAAATCTCACTACGATATCCCATTTTTGCTGTGTTACCGTAACATACAAACATCTTATTATAATATTGATATAAAACTTATACTTATCATAAAACTTAAACTTACTTATGCGTATTTGTTATAAGTGTGAGTTCAAAATCAGCTTGACAGGTCTTTAAAGTTAATCATTAAGAAAATCATGGTAAAGGAATTGTAGAAATGAAATAATGAGTACGATGTGGGGCAACCTTTCTGGTCATAATAACCATCAACATCATATCATAGTGGGTTGTGCTAAGTCTATGTTATTAAGAAATGGGGCTATAGCAGCCCTCAGGCAGTGAATGGGTTGAAACATGAGAGAAATATCACTCTAGTAGAATTCATATAAATCCATACCCATATCCGACGTTTCGTTAGATAAATTGAGTTGAACTTTTCGTATAAAATATGATTGAAAAACTATTGGTTAAGAGATGGATGAGAAGACACAGTGAGTCTATTGTTGTTTTGCGAATGCACCAATTGGTCACGTGAGTAAGAGGCCATTACTGAATTGAGGAATATGTCCGGGTATTATTTCTTAGTCTGGCACACAGGCCTTAGATTAATCTCAGTGTATGCCATTCCTAAATGGTCGCTCCTCAAAGTAACGAGAAGGTCTACAGCTGCTAGCGGGAACCAGTGCTTTAATTGTGACTAGAAGCGACTAACCGGCGTTGCCTGGGGCAGGGGGTAAAAAAGGTAGTTTCACAGAATGATTATTGTTGAATCGCGAGTTGGATCGTCGCAGGATGCCCCATTAAAATCCCTATGTAAAAAAGACCTTGCATTGATCCAGACACTCTGAAAAGAAAAATTAATGTCTCCTATCTAAAATACTAAATGCAAAAATAAATCCATGCCGTTATAATTTAAATTTTATTTTTTTAATTATCTTCACAAATATAAATCAAACCTTCATTATTTTTGTACCGGCCGTTCCTACAGTGGAGAACATGCACCGGTTCTCACTATAAATAGTGAGACACCGAGTGGAAAGGCAGCACTGTTCCCGTTAACGACAAGCTAGTCGTACATGTACCATTTAATTGTAAATACACTTGTCTTATTTTACCCCATCTCGACTTGACTTCTTTTTACTGTTAGGACTAACATCACAACATTATTTTTGCTCAAAAACCAAGCCTGATGATATTTAATGTGTATATATATGTACAATATCATTAATTGTTTTATTCACTTAGTTTCCTCCGGACATACATACACACACACTGTCCTTTATATATGTATAGATTTAGAATTACTAATCTTTTTTTTACACTGGCATATAGGCCTAAGATTGCTTACAATACATGCTGTTCTTAAGTGATCACTCACCTAAATACTAAACAGGCCGCATGCTGCTTAACCTGTGATGTAGATGAAACTGGTGCTTTAAGCCTGACTTGATCATAAGTTTGGTGCATAGTTTAACTTTACCTCAAAACATAGAAATACATTGTAATGAACAGTTATGGCAATAGTTTGTAAAAGAATTCGTGCCGATGAAATAATAATGAATAATTTAATTGATGGGGATAGGTCATAATTGATGTTGTGATGAAGAAATATGGTGAAAATGTTGAAGAGATTTTTTTAAATGATTTAATTAATTCGAAAATAAATTTAGTTGATTTAATCAATGAAATGCTGATGAGGCAAATTATACTTTTATGAAACTATTATTTATTAAATAAGTAAATTTTATCAATTAATTGAAATAAGAAAATTTAATTAAATAATTAAATAATTAAATAATTAAAGGATTAAATAACGAAGCGCTAATTAGATTAATTCTTTGATTTTTTAAAATTAATGAATATGTCAATTAGTTTGAGGTAAATTTTAAAAGCAACAAAAATTAATTAAATAAATGATAATTAAAATATGTATATCAATAATTATATAAGTAGATTTTAATTAAATAATTCATTTTGATGATCAGATATTTTTTTTTTTTATTTATCAAAACTCTCTTAAAGGCCACCTTTGTGGACATTACGTTTGATATCGAATGAGATTGCATCGAGTACCTGTCTTCTGGAGGAGCGCTCTGCGTAACGGTTATTGTCGTAGGAAATAGAATCAGCGAACTGAGTTTAATTCCTTTACGAGACTCTTTGAGTTTCACTTCGCGTTAATACCCTTGGGAAAGGTATGAATCCATCTGTTCTCCCCTACCCCAGCTATAGGTAAACTTTTAATCCTTTACAAGATTTGCATTTCACTTCGCGTTAATACCCTTGGGAAAGGTATGAATCCATCTATTCTTTCCCACCTAAACAGTAGAATAGATCTTTTTCTTTAGTCTTGGTTAGGCAACAAGTATAGGAGAAGGAAAAATATATCAGCACTATCCTATATATTAGCCAAGCTTTTACTTTCTTAATATTTTGGGTATGATTCTCCAAGAATGGTGAATCTTTAGCAAAATGATTAATCTATTTACAAAAAAATGTAGAAAAATGTTTCCTCTCCTAATTTCAGTAATTGGTATATGAATATGTAATAATATACAGGTTGGTTCAAAAAACAAAAAAACAAAAAACAAAACAATGTCCGCCATCACTTGATATGTAAATAAACTGAGTAACTACAGATTCAAGGCAAATGAAACTAAACAGGCTAAAATGTTGAAAACATAAGATTATTCATCAAACTTTGAATGAAAAATTCAAAGGTATGTGGATTTTATAAACGATTTCAGAAGTTTTCAGTATGTGACACGACACACGGTAATCTAACGTTTGTCAAACACGCTGTAGCGTGTCTTGGGTAACATTCTTCAGTCCGGTAGTGATTATCTGCATGAGTTCTTCTAGAGTTTAAGAATTGGGGATGGACATAGACCAGTTCCTTTACACAGAGAAAAGAATCGCTAGGTGTCAGGTCAGGTGAAAGTTGCGGCCATATCAAAATGAAATATCAGTATTTTTCTGAAACACTTTGTATTTGATCGGACACCTATTTTAGAACAATAATTAAGTTATTATGAATTTTGACTTAGAGTTTCTTTCATTGGTCATGTTTTTACTCGAGATATTAATACACTGCAGTGAGCAACAAAGACGGTCGGATAAGCTCCAGGAAAATAGTGTTTTGTAAAACATCAGATAAAGCCAATATTTACAAGACAAAATATCTGGAAGCATCAGTTGATACATGAAACATATGTTTGGATTGAAATTACAGACAAACTAAAATATTAACACACACACACACACACACACACACACACACACACATATATATATATATATATATATATATAATATATATATATATATTTCTCAAGGTGTTGCATTCACTCGAAAATTGGAGCATTGTATGGGTGTATGAAATATCAATTTATCTTATCAATTGAGCTTAGAAAGTAGTATCTTTTCTACTTTTCAGTCGTGTTCTTATCAAATTACTTGGTTCTGGGGATACCAACAAGTCGACAGCACCTCCACATTGCACAAAAAGTGGAGAATTGGGGTAGTTTTTATGCCTTCAGAACATTGGTTATGCGAACCGCCTAATTTTTCTTTGCTTACACGTACTTAATCTGTCATATCTACCTCTGTGGGGAGATAGTAATCTAGCTTAGGTTAGATTAGTTTGGCACAAGGCTAGAAATAATACACTCTAACATTGTCTGTTTGTCTAGATCGCTGAACATTATATCACTCAAGGTATCACACCTCTGTAAAGATGTAGTTCAATATAAAATTACAACTCTTCTGATAACTTTCAGACAACAATTCATCTTCCCCGTTTTATACTCTCTTTACTTCTATTATTCTTCTGCTCATCTTTGGTATCTTACGTTCTTCTTCTAGCGTCTGGACTTAGTCTTGGGGACTTCGTCTTCCATTGAGGATTTCTCTTTATCAGAAGCCCTGTGTCATTGGTAATTTTTAGATAATAACCAAGACTTCGATTTGCTTTAGATCATATCTTATTCCGAAATCCCCACCAGACTACCTACGCAGATTGAGTCGGCCGTGCGCTTAACACGACTTACCACTTTCGTGGTTTGGCCGATACTGAACTAAACTCTGTTTCTAATCTAAACTGGAAGAGGGTCTTCTCCACCGATTCTCATGGTATCCACCGGAAGGATCAGGATAAGGTCAAGCCTTGTCAATCAATCCTTCAAGGCCGCCGGCTGCAACTTATAACAGCCATTTTGGTTTCTACACTACTGTAAATAAGTGTTAGGCTACTAACAATTATGTAACATTCCCTTTTTATTAGAATGATTCCTTCTTGTTCTGAATGCTTTCTAAATTCATCTTAGGGACATTTTTTGATGGGTTTTGGCATCTTGGCATCTAGTGAATTTTGCTGTTCCCGCGGACCACACAGTGATAATATAAGAAAACGAAAATAGACTGGGGCTATTGGAGATCAGAAGAAGAATTGAAACCATCCAGATTGCAACATTATTAATATCAGAAGAGACATGTCACTAGAATGAAACACTACCAGTTAAAACTGGTGTGAAAAACTCATAAGAAGTAAAATTAAAATAATAATAAGATTGACCCATTTAAACTTCATGGATTGCATGCACAATTTCACGAATACTTAACAAAAATAATAAAAATATAGCAGTATCATAATCTTGAATTATATCAGAATAGGATAATTCGTAAAAGCAAAAACCTTTAATTCTAGGTTCATACATATTGACAAATGAAATCTGTTTTTCCTCCCCATCTTTTATTCCTATATCCACTCTTCATCTCTTTTTCCTATTCTCTCCTTCTTATTCCTTACATTCTTCTACCTCCTCCTTCCTAATCTCTTGGGCATTGATAAAGCGTTTAAGTTTAACAAAATCACTGCAAGTATATCTATCACTGAAAGTGTGACACACACGAACAATAGACACGTAGTTATAGGTTTGGTTTCTTTTGTTTAATGGCATATCAACCATCGTGGATTATTTAATGCTAAAGTCACCCTTCTATTTAACACTAGTCTTATTATTTAATCAATACCTGTAGTGGGGTGAGGGTGTTCATATCGTTCCTAAGAGAGAGTGAACGGGATATCACGACTGGAGCTCAAACTAGTTTACTACGATATCACAGTCCAGCACCATAGCCATTACGCCACGGGGATTACCTTCCCCGTAAATACAAACAAGTGTATCAATATATTATATATATATATATATATATATATATATATATATATATATATATATATATATATTATGGGAGGGGAAGAATATGTGTTAATTGAAGTCGTACCTAATTTTGAAAATTGATTAATTCATAATTAATGAATTAGGCGGGCATACCTATTCAAATGTAAGGCTAAACAAATCCAGAAAAATCAATCTCTGTATGTACATTTCAGCCTATTAGCCTCATCAGCAGAGATATAGACAGGAAGACTGCTTTGTGTGTGATTCGAACCCTGACTGTCAAGCTGACAACTCTAACCATTACACCAGCTGATTTTTCATTTGTTTTGAAGTAGGTTATATTCCACTTATGGTGATTTTGCTAATATATATATATATATATATATATATATATATATATATATATATGGTAGCGGTGGTGGTGGTGTCTTTTTTTTTTTTTTTTTTTTTTTTGCGAAGTTCATACAAAATGTCTTCGATATTACTAACCAACTATGAATAATCTCTCCCTTGGGAGGTAAAAAAGAAAAAAAAAAGAACTGGGTACCCTGCCATCACACACACGTGCACACGTACACATATACGGAAACACGCAATTACACATAAGTAGAAAAAAAAGAAAGAATGATGAAAAGGAGTGTCCATAAAGATGTAGAAGAAAACTTTCTTTCTCAAGAAAGTACAGTTGTATCTGGACATCAGAGCAAATATCCCACGTTGTTAGCCCCCCTCCCCATCATTGAGTCAAAATTTCCACTAAAACAGCTGTAACATAATATATATATATATATATATATATATATATATATATATATATATATATATATAGTTATGAGTCTGTGTATTACTACACATCTAAAACTGGAAGTCTGAGTCAGTACCGTTTGCGATTCGATTAGAACCCCGCTCCGTCATAAGCCTCAGCACCAGGTGAATGTACCCTAGCTATGACCACATAACTCTGCGTGCCGATTGGCTGTAAAAAGCTATGACTAGACGCTCGACTCAGTGCACCTGACTCTCTTTCTTTCTTTCTTTCTTTTTTCACCCACTCTTATCTCTTTCCCTATCTCTGTTTCTTTACCCAGCATCTCTTTTCTCACTGTCTCTCCTGCACAACACTGACTGTACAGTATCAGCAGTAGCATCAGCAGCAGCCACAGCGAGAGCAGTAAATAGAAACAACAGCAGCAGCAGTTGTGGCGGCAGAAAGAAGAAGAAGAAGAAGAAGAGAAGAAGAAGAAGAAGAAGAAGAAGAAGAAGAAAGAAGAAGACATTCTGTGTTTGGTTCATCCGGATTAACTGAAGCGAGGCTGGATGATGAAACAACCGGTACTTACATCGGTCGGTCGAGGAGATGAAAATTTGGCACGATATTCACGCGTGCATGACGTGTACCCCTCACTTCCCTCTGACCAGCATTTCACTTCCCACGCACCTTCGTACAATCAGAGCCCCGTGTGGCCCCACAACTAACACCATCTCTCAGCTAACTCTTCTCAATAATAATAATAATAATAATAATAATAATAATAATAACTAGCAGGACCTGTGGATATACCACAATATGATAATTTGATTATTACAACGTTTGTTTACATAATAGCTATTGCTAATAGTTCAATATGTAAAAAGTATAATAATCTTGATTTAACTTTCTCTTTCTAAAAAGAGGGTTGTAAAAATATTTACCTTGATTTGCAGATGAAAATCTGGAGGTAAGCGTTTAAAATATTTATTTGCCGATAAAAAAAAAAAGTGACAAAAACACGACTCGGAAAATATCTAAGTTAGGTTGGAAATTCGCATGAGGCTGGTCGCTAAAATAAAGCGTAAATTAAGGCAGGAGACCGGGACGACATAAGATGAAAATTACGAAAATCCGTAATTCACAGTTTCAATATTACAATAAACAAACATGCAACTTCTTTTTTTTTTCAATTCATTTTAATTTTACGTTGGGGCATTTAAGCGACACAAGATCGTCTGGAATGTTTTTAAATTTGGGTAAAATAAAATGGAACAATGTTGTAACGCTAGGCTTTCTTTGATTCAAAAGTAATTTTCATATAAAAATATTTTCACTATAAACCACACTTGTCGACTTATATACGAGTATATAGGTTACTATCATTAGTACTTATATTAGTTATGTAAAAAAGTAAAGTAAAGTCGTCGGGGTGGTCTAATGTCGGTATCAGCCAGACAGCAAGGGAGTCTATCCCCTTTTCACTAGCGCTAGACCAAGGAGATTATTTTAGCATCTGAGATGGAGCGCCACACCTACCATCAGCTCCTCACTTTAATGCACAGATCCCTGTGCTACTCATACGCTGAGTTGGCGAGGGCCGATATCGAACTAGGAACCTTGTGGTTTCTAGCCGAACGCTCTACCGACTGAGCTAACCTTGCCCTTATTAGTTATGTACATGTATTTATTATAGGCCATGTCGGTGACTCTTTGTTCTTGGTGTCATGTATATATTTACCGAACCCCTCGTACAAGGTCAATTACTTAAGCAGAGTTTAACAGGTTTGAATTCAGTTTTCCTTCTCCCAGACTGGTTACCTAGCCAACGTTAGAGCCTAGTCTTCTTACTATTTATCCATAGCTGGAGGGAGAGTAGGATGCATACATTTTCCCAAGGGTATTAGCGCTATGTGAAATGTTAACAGCCTTGTCCAGGATTTGAACTCGGATCAACGAGTCCATTTTCTACGACTCTAACCATTACACCATGCACCTCCATTGTTGGTACCATGTAACCAAGTAAAACCTGTCTGATTTTGGATGGAGAAAAAGATTGACACCAAGAAATAACTTTAATTGCCTTTAGAATTCGCTATCAAGAACCTAGCGTGGTATCCCGTCAATCTGCTACCTCACTGAATGAGTTGATTTGATTTGATATGTATCTTTTAGCGTAATTTAGTTTGAAACAAAAACACAAATATCCACCCAGTGAGGGTCGAACTCACTACACAGTAGTAAGGTTATGCTAGAGTTGGTCGATAAACATTACCTCACAGTAAGGTGTTCCTTTGATGACTCCAAAATGATGTTGTTGTTCTATTTATATTCAAGTGAATTTAAAACAGCCCGTGTCTTACACCCGAACATTTCCACAAGTCTTTGATCTATCTCACAGGAATCAGCCCATTAATGTACGAATTGGATTTATAGTAATCAAGAGTATAATTATTACATTCTAAAGTGCTTTTATACTAATTTACTTAGATTAGGTAAGTAATTTTAGGACATTTATTCGTAGTGTAATGTATAGCCTGGTAGATTGATTACAAGTGAGTTCAATCCTTGTTAAATCTAAGCAACGCTTATTTTGTTCTCTAAAGAGATGTCTCCCGTGGTATAATTGATATCAAGCTGATTCTTTTAATGGCATAAAAGCTTCGTGGGTAATTTACTACCAAAAACCATACTTATAAAAAGAATAGTAGTGGCACTATTAGTAGCCAATAACTGCGGTTTAGCTCAATCGGTAGAGCATCAGACTAGAAAACCACAAGGTTCCAAGTTCGATACCGGCCCTCGCCTGCTAAGCGTATGAGTAGTAGCACAGAGATCTGTATGGTAAAGTGAGAAGCTGATGGTAGGTCTGGCGCTCCACCTCAGGCGCCCAAAACAATCTCCTTGCTCTAGCGCGGTGAAAAGGGGATAGACTCCCTTGCTGGTTAATACCGACTTTAGGCCACCCCGACGACGACTTTATACCTTCTCCAAGAGTATTAGTCCGAAAATGAAAGTTTCATATCTAACACCTATTATTATTATGTTTACTCCTGTGAGCTTTTCACACACCACCGTTAGCTGATGGTCTTTCACTGGAGTCTGAGTGACAACAAGTCTCTTCAGGTATCCAGGACTCTTCGTCATATTCTAGCCGATTTCAACAATGCTGTTGTCTGTATGGTCTCAATGCTTCCTCTGATTTCCAGTTCCTCTAGTCTCTTTTCTAAGCTTTTAGAGACCGTTCCAAGTGCACCAACTACAATTGGTATCACTTTCACTCTCATATTCCACAGCGTTTTCAATTGTCTGGCAAGGTCTAGGTATTTGTATATCTTTTCGTTTTTTTTCATCTTCACTCTGTCATCTACTGGAAGTGAAAATCTATCAGTTGCAAGTTCTCTTTTTTATGTCAATAGAAGCTCTAGTCTTCTGGCTGGGATAGGTTATCCGCTTTATCTCAAATCCCAGATAATTTCATGCATTTCATTCTCAAGAACAGATTCTGGTTTATGCATATACCATTTTATTGTATGGTTATTTTTTTCATAATTGCCAGTAGATTACCTTTCCAAACCAGTCGTGCTTAGCCTTGTATTCTCGTTGTTGTTAGTTTACTGTATTCACTTAGTACATTGTTTATTGTCACATCTCTTTCACCGCACATTTTTCAGTTGCTGTTTGTTTGTCTTATCAATGTTTCTTTGATATAATTCTATTATTATTTCACTTCTTGTGAATTTTCACACCAGTTTTAATTGGTGGTCTTTCACTGGGTTTTAAGTGATAGGGTGTCTCCTAGAGTCTCCAGGACTCTTATGGGTATTTTACCGTTCTTAAAAAATGTGATCTGATAGGTCTCGAATTGATTTCCAATTCATCAAGTCTTTTTTCCAAAACTTTGAGGATCGTTCCAAGTCCTCTAACTACAATTGGTATCACCATCACCTTTATGTTCCACAGTTGTTGTTTTAGTCCTTCTGGCAAAATCCAAGTATTTGTCTATTTTTTCGCTTTCTTTTACTTTCAGTCTGTGCTCAGCAAAACCAGAGGACAAGTTTTTGTTGTTTGTAGTTAATTAACACTAAGATTTGGATTAAGTAATCCATTGTATCTCAAAATTCCAGAGAATTTTATGCGTCTTATTCTTTATGATAGATTCTGGTTTGTGTATATAACATTTGGTTGTATCTCTTGCACCATTCCCAGTGGATCAGCTTCACACCCAGTCGAGCCTAGTCTTGTACTCCTTTTTTGCTAGTTTTCTGCATTCGCTTATGTAATTTACCATGTGTTCTGTCTCCACACATCAGACACTCGAAATTCTGTTGCGTCTTATCTATTTTCACTTTGATATAATTTGTCCTTATGGCATTATTCTGTGCTGACATTATAATAGATTCGGTTTCACTCTCGAGGTTTCCCTTTTTTAGCCATTTCCAGGTATTCTCGTGTGCAATCTCTCCAGTTTGTCGTTTGAAGTATCTATATAGCTGTTTTCTCCCCATTTCTGTTTTTTAGTTTTTGTTGTTTTTCTGTTTGTCCATATGTTGCAATTGCTGTTACCGGCTGGTGACATTAGTCTTTCTTTGCTCTTTTTAGTGTATTCCTCGAGTCCTAGAATTGTTGCAGCTACGTAATCCTCAATGGTATAATTTATAAGTAATATTATTTTACTACTACTACTACTACTACTACTCGGAACAGAACAGTTTTAGTAACAGGAGTAATTCTAGAGGTTCCCGTAATTATAGCATTATTGGCATTTATGGGAATACTTGATTAAGGTTTTTGTTCTTGTTCTTCTTGTTCTTGTTCTTTTGTTCTTCCTTTGGGGGGGGGGGGTATTGAATTCCTTGACGCACATCTGCTGGAAACATTTTTGCCATTTAATGAATCAAGAAAGATAAATGGCAAATAAAGCAACTTAAGTCTCACACGCGATGTGAGTTTCTTTCTGTTCACGAGATCCCATCGTGAAAAAAAAAAAAAAAAAAAAAGAAAGAAAAGAAAGAAAAAAAGTGTCAAAGTGGACAGAAATTCTCGTCACCCCTAAACGTTTTTCTTTCTACAATTGCACGAGGCGAGAAAGTATCTAACAACTGAAAACCCCGTGTGTACACCGTAGCTAATCAAATATGTCGGCTTTGAATCCATTGAAAAAAAAAAAAAAAAAAACAAAACAAACACCCACGACCCCCCCCCAAAAAAAAAAAGTTAACGTCAATAGTTTTAGTGAATGGATATGGAAATCTTCGGCAAGTCTTTTTTTTAACCTGACACTTTTATTGCGATTCATCTTCTCTGTGTTGTGAATTGGATATGGCTGAATGGTGACACTGGTCGGATCAAACAATTTCCGAATAGATTCATTCTGAGCTTAGGCAAAACCAAGATAACACTCAGATAAAATGGAAGACATCTGTTAGATTTTCCATAAAATTGTTTTGCTTAAACATTGCTTGACATATTTATCTACATATTAATAAGAGAGTGTGCCGTCAATATAATAGTTTCTGGCACGGAAGGCAAAAACGGTAAGCCGATTTCAAATTTCATCCAAGGCTGTTTGCATTTAATTGGCGCTGATGCCCATGGGTTTTCACATCAAAATACACCAGTTATTTATGGATATAATAACTAATTAGGGATTTGGAAATGATCGCCTTCAATGATATTATTCTTTGTCAAAGTGGAAGCCTATTTTGTGCAAAAGCAATTCAAGGACGTTTTTCTATTTCGAATTATGTAATATTTGTAAAAATATACAATCACTTGGAAGCACACAATTTACTTACTCACAAAAGAGCTCTCGGTCTAATGATCACAGAGGTGAGAAACTGACAGTCACGAAGTCGCGTTGACAATGTGTCTACGCTTTCTAACTTATATCTACATATACTATATTACAGATACTGAGCACTCTTTAATCATAAATATAGCATAGTACATACATATATATATATATATATATATATACTTTCAAAGAAAGAAAATATGAAGCTAGTCTCGTATTGATTTCTGGTCGAAATAAATTTATTATAGCCAAATGATGATTTTTCTAAGTTTTTCTTTTTTTTAAAGTACCAATGTTGCTCTGTATATGATTAATTTATTAGTTATCATACATTGAGCTCTCTTAGGGATTTGTAAAAATTCTTGTATAAATCTATAAGTTTGCATCAGCATGAGCATACATAGTGAGTGTACTAGAGATACTGACGATCCCAAATACAATCATCCCCTACATACAGTCAGTTGGATTATTTTACCTTTATATATATATATATATATATATATATATATATATATATATATATATACAGCGTTCGGCTAGAAACCACAAGGTTCCTAGTTCAATACCGACCCTCGCCAACTCATGTGCGGTAAAGTAAGGAGGTGATGGTAGGTTTGGCGCTCCACCTCAGACGCTAAAATGATCTCCTTGGTCTAGCGCTAGTTAAAAGGGGATAGACTCCACGCTGATTGGCTGATACCACTTTAGGCCACCCCGACGATTTTACTTACTTATATATATATATATATAGTAAAGTCGTTGGGGCAGCCTAATGCCGGTATCAGCCAATCAGCGTGGGAGTCTATCCCTTTTCACTAGCGCTAGACCAAGGAGATTATCTTAGCGTCTGAGGTGGAGCGCCACACCTACCATCAGCTCCTTACTTTACCGCATATATCCCTGTGCTACTCATACGCTGAGTCGGTGATGACCGGTATCGAACTAGGAACCTTGTGGTTTCTAGCCGAACGCTCTACGACTGAGCTAACCCGGCCCTAAAATGTCTTTGGGAAAGCATAATCCATCTAATCTCCCCTAGATATGGGTAAAATAGTGAAGCAAAATAGTCGCTCTATCCTTTGTATGAAAATTTTTTTCAGTTAACCCCACCCCACGAAAATGTTATAAAACAGGCGTGTTAATGCCCATTACTTCTCGTGTTTTACAGACCTTGAGGAAGGTCTAAGTTCTTCAATGAACTGACAAAAACATTGAGACGATCATGATGTTGACCTCCTCTCCCAGGAGCAGGATGTGACACACAATTTTACAAAAATATAGCAAACTGCATTAATATAAACCTTGATAGAAATCATAGGATTTTTCTTCTCCTTGACGAGTTGTCTTACCCAGGCTAGAGAACCTTGTCTTCATTTCTATTCCCCCTTAACAGAATGAAGTAAACAGGGATTAATGCTTTTTCCAAGGAAATTAGTGCCAAGTAAAACGCAAACAGCCTCGTCCAGGATTTGGTTGGTTGGGTTTTAAGGCATGTCAAACCCATTGGGTCATTTTATGCCGAAGATGTTTTTGATTTATTCATTCTTGATGGGTACACATTTTAAAACTTATTTTTATCTATTTAACCCATAGATGGAACCCTAACAGGTACTACTACTCACGGTCAGAGTAGACCTGGGATTAATGGTGATAAAGGGGTGCTCCTCATTCTCCAGACCTCCAGAACTGGAACCTCACCATCAGTTAGAGTTTAACGTCATACCCATGACATGAAGACCCTCAGCCACCACCTTCTAGTACCCACATGATAAAAAGGGTTGGGGCTTACTATAAAGGCAACAGAATTGGGACAGGTGCTAGGGCTTGAGGTGATCAACCGATTTATCGTAGGGGGCCGTCCAGGATTTGAACTCTGGTCTGCGATTCCATTTTCAACGACGATAACCGTTACGTACATAAGTAGGAAATTAGTTGTCGCCATGACTAGACATGCAGACTGAAAACGATACTTTGCATCCTTTGCGTGTCAGGACCTTCAGAAACAACATGATACTTCAAATTACGTATAATACAATCGT
Source organism: Doryteuthis pealeii (assembly GCA_023376005.1). Lineage (NCBI taxonomy): Eukaryota > Metazoa > Mollusca > Cephalopoda > Myopsida > Loliginidae > Doryteuthis > Doryteuthis pealeii. The sequence goes on from CM042137.1 coordinate 25,379,048, forward strand.
AGTTTCATTGAAGACAGATGTAGCAGAGCTTCTTTGTCACGTTTGCTTTTTTCACCAATGCATGAAGGCGAAGATACACGGCATCAGTGGGTAAGGGGTTAAACTGCAAATAATGTAACTTCTTGTTTTTGTTTCATAAAATACACTCTTGTTCCACTGATCATCTTCAACGCTATATCGCCGTGGCAATTTAGCGCGTCTCATTTCGCTGCTATAGTCAAGATATGTACGAAGAGAAATGTATATTAAATGTACATCGATTTATCATAATATACGTGAAGCAATTTTCTATAGAAATATACTTTGACACAGACTATATGTTTTGCATCTGTTTCACCTGTGGTTTCAATATCCTGAAACAATAATTACTGATATAGTCAACACCTTTTTTTCTGCAAATGATCAGCTTACACAGCTAGACGGGCGGGAAGAGGGCAGGAAGAACAGTAACCATTTGTAATGATTCCAAGTGCAGTTATTACTTACTAAGCTTTACTTAGTGTGGTACACCTACCTCAGATCCGCCCTGTCGTGATTTCAAATTTAAGATCATGCTTAAAGCACTACTTTCCACAAAACATCATAATTAAGCATTGATGAACCTGTTCGTTACTTAAACTAGCAGATATATGCACCCTCCGGGTGCAAGTATTTAAGTTTAATGTAATAAAATATTATATTAAATTAGAAAGGCTAATGAAACTAAATAAGAATACTGATAAAAAGAGTTGAAACAGAGGGAGTATAATAAAAAATAGAACAACTGAAACTTACTCTTCCATCACTCTCGTCTTTCATTGTTATTTTTTCTAATTTAAGTATTTAGTTAAAAGAGGAAGTAAAGAATAAAATGACAGTTATTTTTCTTGTTAATGGATTTCATTTAAGATTCATTGAAGAGATTTTTCATTATATTCATTAGAATAAAACCAAGCAGTTAGAAATCAATAATACTAAGCATATATTTAATAAAATCACATTTGTAATATCAATATGCAAATTAGCCTTCCCGTTCACACTGTAAACCACTATTTTGTTGTATATATAAATATAATTGCATGTTGTCAGTATGTAGATATGGTTAATAATGTAAATCAATTTTATTAATAATTGAGGTTTAAATAAAAATACAATCATGGAAAATGTGATGTCAATAACTAAGGTAATAGTGATATGAGTAGTAATATAGTTTCGGTTACAGACAGAAAAGCACACAATCTCCATTATAATAAGATAGGTGACCACCAGGACCGGTGGGTACTACACCCGAACTCTCCGACCGGGGGAGACTGCTTGGGGGCCCCAGAAGCGTGGGTTTAAAACATTTTCTATGAATACAATTGACATTTTGTAGAATGGTGATTAATATATCTTATATGAACAAGCAAATATATGAACTAGCAAATATAGAAAGACTAATGAAACTAAATAAGAATACAGATAAAACGATTTGAAACAGAGTGGGGTATAATCGAAAAATAGAACAACTTTGAAAATAACACTTCCATCACTCCCGTCTTTCATTGCTAAATTTTCCTAATTCAACTATTCAGATGAATTAGGAAGTAAAGAATTAAATTACAGTTATTTTTCTTGTTAATGGATTTCTTTTAAGATTTATCTCTGAGATTTTTACAGATATTTATTAGAATAAAACAAAACAATTAAAAAATCAATAATACTAAGAACATATCTATGAAAATCAAATTTTTAATAACATATGCAAATTAGCCTTCCCGTCACAGTGTAAACCGCTATTTTGTTGTACATATAAATACAGTTACATGTCATTGGTATGTAGATAAGGCCAACAGTATTAATAATGTAAAACAATTTTATTCAATAATTGAGAAAAAGGCATAAATCAAAGTGAAACTTAAACAGTCGCTTCCAGGATTTGAACCCGCTTGCCGTGTCCATTTTTCCTGACGATGATAATCGTTTATAACAACTGCACCTCCAAATGCATATGGAAAATTATAATAAGTTTGTAATATCTGCCAATTTATAAATAGATGTTTGGCATCGTGTTTTTTTTTATGAATGAGTCATTTTCTGAGTCATCTCCATCCCATAATGTTTGCTGCAGACTTTCCGCTTAAGTTTGCACAAGGCCAGAAGTTTGTGAAAATCGAACCATTAAGCCTTGCCTAGGGCGCTAATCGTTACGCCGTGCGAAGTATTTATTTACCCTCCTCCCCGCCGCCACGGATAGGATGTAATTTTTAAGCGGAGTAAAGCTGGTTTCAATTCAGAGTCTTTCCGTCTCCTAGACTGGTTACCGTACCAAGATTAAAGAACCCAATCTGTCCTACTATTCACAGAGCCTTGGCTCTTGGCTTTACCATTCTAGCGTGACGAGTTACCCTGTCACACTGGTAGGGGTTGGAATTTAGAATTTTTCTTTCTCCTCTACTGGTTGCCTTTAGCAAGCTGAGAGAATCCAGTCTACTCTGCCTATTTACCCATTGATGGGTGGAGAAAATACAGATTCAAACTTTCCTCAGGGGCATTAGTAAGTGAAACACAACAACGTCCAGGATTTGAACTCAGATCGGCGTTTCCATCGGTGATAACCATGTGGCTAAACGTGCCTCACACTACACCACGTCAAATACCATCTCTTACAAAAGAGACCTATGTAAGTTGATATATATATATTATAAGTAAAGAGAAAGGAAATGAATCCGACGGGTATAGATAAAAATATGAAAACAACACAATGCTGTTAAAATGAAAACATTTTATATCATATTCATAGCTAATATTGAACAATATTTCGATTTATAAAAGTCATCTTCAGAGCTTGTTTTTTTACTCCGGACTTATCGAGAGCGGATATATATATATATATAATATATATATATATATATATAATATATATATATATTATATATATATACTGAACATGATAATAATAACATTGCTTTACTTAGTATACACACTTGCATGATATATAACTGTTGATACTTATATAGAAATAAAACTTCATGTACATTTGGCTGGTCGTATGAATAAGTAAAATCAATTCTAAAAGTGATTTATTTTCCAGAAGAGACAAACAACCAGTATAAAAGATACTGGCTTGTCTTCGAGTTATTACGCCTATTACTGTAAGGGATATATTATAGAAGTTATTTAAACAACAAATAGAAGTGAACAAAGACATTGCTTGAAAGGAGAATAAAAGATTATATAAAACGTTAATAGAATGGTGCCCAAGAAATAACTAGTAGAAAACAGCCTGACTGAAGATAGAGAGATAAAGTCTGTTGGTAAGATACAACAGAAGCTAGATCGCCATGAAAAGAATTAAGAAAGGCCTTTGTGCATCAGTGGATACAGAATAACTGCTGCTGATGACGACACACTAATTTTCTGACTGATATTGATTCACTGCCCCTCCATTTTCTCATTTTATAAATATAACTGACCAATCGAGAACACGATTCATCACTAAGCTATTACTAAGTAATTGGTAAAAGTTGAAATTCTACGGAATATTATCTATAAAACAATAAGTCACCACATTAATCGATATATACAATGAGAATTGAAGAAATAAAAGAAAAAAGAAAAGGAAATTACTTAAAATTATCGGATGCAGAATATAACATAATTATGTCTCGTAAGTTGACCGAGACTTTTATTTCTAGTCGAACAAAAAAAAAAAAACAAAAGCAAAAAAACAACAAAAAAAACAAAAAACAACCCCCCCCCAAAAAAAAAACAAAAAAAAAACAACGATTAGATATTTAACCAATCCGTTCGCCCCAGGTAGGATATGATACAAGATCGCAAGGTTAGGGGCTTCTAGCGAGAATCGAACTCGCTATTCAGTAATGGATCTGCGATATTAGCCTGCTAACCATTTTACCATGATAGGACGCCCATAAAAGCGAAGAACACACTGTAAACACATATGATATTGGAAGTAATCGAACTTTGGAAACATGAGTATTAAAAAAAACGCAAATGTCTGGTATAATAAACTGAATTGACTAAGTATTTTCCATGTGATGAGAAAAAAAACAAACATAACATATATATTTGTGCACATCGCATATCTTACAATTATGAATATATAGAAATTTAAGCGGATGTAAGTAGTTACGTATTTACACCAGTCTTGTTGAAAGGGGAGAACAGAATTTTGAAAGGTGATGAAAAATCACTATTCAATTTTTTTCCCACTTTATAGGTTTCAAACACCAGCCACAGTTGCCAAAAGTAATATACATTTATTTAAGCTACATAGAGGGTCTTCCAGATATATTGATAGTAATACCCACATAAAAATGAATAGTCAGAGTCAGGCAGACAGACAAAGAATTAGTTAGATAAATAGATAGATAGATAAACTGATAGACAGATAGATAGACAGATAGAGAGATATGAATAGACTCAGTCAGGCAAGTAGGCAGACCGACAGACATTCAGATAGATAGATAGATAGACAGATAGACAGATAGATAGGAATAGACTCAGTCAGGCAAGTAGGCGGGCAGACAGACATTCAGATAGATAGATAGATAGATTGATAGATTATGAATAGGCAAGTAGGCAGGCAGGCAGACAGGCAGGCAGGCAGACATACATTCGGGATAGATAGATAGATAGATAGATAGACAGTGGGAGACAGATAGAAGGGACAGACAAACAGACAGACAGACAGACAGACAGATAGATAGATATGAATAGCTTGAAGCAGATAGATAGATAGATTGATAGATAGATATAGATAGACAGTGACAGACAGATAGAAGGGACAGACAGACAGACAGACAGACAGACAGAAGACCGACAGACAGATAGATAGATAGATAGATAGATAGATAGATAGATATGAATATACTGGGACAGACAGGCAGACATACAGATAGATAGATATGAATAGGATTGAGGCAGATAGTTATACAGAAGAGACAGATATATATTTATATATATATATATATATATATATATATATATAACTAAGAGAGAGAGAAGAGAGAGAGAGAGAGAGAGAGAGAGAGAGAGAGAGAGAGAGAGAGAGAGAGAGAGAGGAG
>CM042137.1:25391595-25399095 GCA_023376005.1 Doryteuthis pealeii
TTTGCTGAAATTCAACATTAACAAAATCTATTCATGAAATAGCTCCACTCTTAAATAATAATTGAGAAACTCTGGAAACTTAAAGTTAGACACAGTGCGCTAATACCCTTGGGAAAGGTATGAATCCAACTACTCCCCCTCCAACTATGGGAAAATTTTAGGGAGGATTTAGCTCTCTGACCATGGCTAGGTAACCAGTCTAGGAGAATGTGTACTGAAAAGTTCATAGGCTGAAAAGTTCACTTGATGACGACATATCTGCTGCCAAAGAGAATACAAGACTAGGCACAATTCTGTGGGAAAGGTAATCCACTGGGATCTTGCTAGAGAATTGAAAAAACAAACAAAACAACAACAAACAAATTGTAGAATATAAGAGTTGAAGTGATGACCTCATACCTGGTACTGAGATACAAACGGATCACCGAATCCCGACTAGAAGATCAGACTTAGTATTAATTAACAGGGAGAAAGAATTCCTCAACTCGTGGACTTTTCTGTTCCAGTGGACCATAGAGTGAATATAAAAGAAAGCGAAAGATAGACAAATATCTGGGTCTTTCAAAAGAGCTTAAAAAGCTGTTTAACAAGAAGGTGAATTGTAGATTGGTACTCTTGAAACAGTCTCCAAAAGCCTGGAAAAGGGACTTGAGGTTTTGGAGATCAGAGGAAGAATCGAGAACATCCAGACCACAGCACTGTTAAAATTTAATGAAATAATTTGAAGAGTTCTGGATACCTTTGGAGACTTGCATCATCCAAACTTCATTGAAAAACAACTAATTAAAACTGGTGTGAAAAACCCCACAATTAGTATAATAATAATAATAATAATAATAATAATAATAATGGAAAAATGCCTGGACCTTGCCAGAGAATTGAAAAAGCTGTGGAATATGAATGAAAGTGATACCAATTGTAGTTGGTGCACTTGGAACGGTTCCAAAAAAAAACTTGGAAAAAAGACTGGAGGAACTGGAAATCAAAAGAAAGAATTGCGACCAAATGGTCTCAATTCTTCCTTTGTTGATTTCCAGTTGCATTGCTGCAATCGGCTAGAATACTCAGAGAGTCCAGAGACCTGAGACTTGTTGTCACTCAGAATCCAGTGAAATTGCTGGTGTGAACAAATAATAATAATAATAATAATAATAATAATAATAATAATAATCCAGCAGATCACAGGGTGAAGATGAACGAAAACGAAAAGATAGACAAATACCTAGACCTCGCTAGTGAATGGAACATGAGGGTGAAAGTGATACCAATTGCAGTTGATATACTTGGAACGATCCCCAAAATCTTAGAAAACAAACTAGAACAACTGGAAATCAGAGGAAGAATTGAGACCATCCAGACTAAAACATTGTTGAGATCGGTAAGAATAGCCAGAAGAATCCGAGAGACATGACGAGACTTGCTGTCACTCAAACTCCAGTGAAAGACCATCAACTAATGCTGGTGCGAAAATCTTACAAGGAGTGAAATAATAATAATAATAATAATAATACATTTTGTTCTATATTTGAAATAAACAACCGTAATGATGGATAACGTCAGGGTTCGATCTCTCTCATCTCATACTTTATTTCCAGTCGATATTTTGGTTGTGTAAATGATACATTCTCATTCGCTCAAATATTTTCAAAGATTTAATGTGTATTATCGATGTTCCGTCATTATTGTAAATCATCTTTTTAAAATATTAAGTGGTTAAATTTTAGAATGAACCGTTCATTTTCGTTCAAGACATTTTATTCTATCAAGTTTGCATGAAATACTTTAAAATATAGAATGTAAGAAAACGGATCGAGGACTACGTAAAAAAAAGAGGGATGATTATAAACATGGGAACCTTTGACAGTCAGGTCCACATCAGCCAAGAATGAATTGGATCTGAATTCAATAAACTTGTTATATTATGTTGAAATTTCCAGCTGCTCTAAAAATTGGTACAGATAAAATGATCGACAATAAATACACTATTCAGGAAATCATTAAAAAATGAGTAACAGTCATCAAAAGTTGCTTTAAACTGATAAAGTTGATAAGTACGATGTGGTTCGTGGGTCTATATCCAAAACAGCAAAGTAAGAAGCGCGTGGTGCAATGATTAAAGTTATGGGAAATGGACTCGTCGCCCCGAGTTCAAATCCTGGATGTGACAATTGCATTTAATTTTGAGCTAATATCCTTGGGAAATGTATGAATCCTACTCTCCTCCAGCTATGGATAAATAGTAGGGCAGACTGAGCTCTTTAACCTTGGTTAGGTAACCAGTCTAGGAGAAGGAAAACTCTGAATTCAAACCTGTTGAACTCCGCTTAAGAATTTGACCTTGTGTCACCTCCAGTTGGTAAATATATATATCCAAAACAGTACGTTCTAATTGCAATAAGTACAGTCAAAATACACCAGGATGCTTGCAATAGAAATGAGCAATTCATGCTACTAACCATTTAAAAATTTGTTTCAGATTTCATATCAAATACTGGCCATGTGTCACGTCTTCTTTTTGTCGTCTTCGTGACAAGGGGAAGCTTAAGTGGTCATTTACAATAAATTGAAAGGAAATCCGATTGCAGCAATCAGCAAAATAAATAGACACAAGTCTGGCGATTAATTATCAGAAGTTTTGGTTTTGTTTTGTTCGGTTGGTTTTATGGCATGTTAACCCTTGTTGGAGTATTCAGTGCCAAAGTCAGTGTTTTTTGTTGGTTGATTAGCTCGTTGTCTTTATAGCATGTCAACCTTTCCTAGGTTATTTGATGACAAAGTCGGTTGTTTTATTAGTTGGTTAATCTTATGGCATGTCAACCCTTGTTAGGTTATTCAATGTTAAAGTCAATCTTTTGTTGGTTGGTTAATTTTATGACATGTCAACCCTTTATTTGATGTCAAAGTCAGTGTTTTTATTGGTTCGTTGGTTTTATGGTATGTCAACTCTTGTTGGGTTATTCAGTGTCAAAGTGAGTGCTTTGTTTGTTTGTTTGTTTAGTTAGTTAGTTGGTTGATTGATTTTATTGTCTGTCATTCCTTGCTGGGTTATTTAAAGTGAAAATCAGTCTTTTAGTTCGTTGGTTGGTTTTACGACATATTAACTCTTGACGTCAAAATCAGTCTTTTATTGCAAGCAATTATATGGTTTTAATTTACTATTCCCAATTTAATAATAATAATAATAATAATAATAATAATAATAATAATAATAATAATAATAATATAATAATAATAATAAATGTTGCAAGTACTTATTTGATTTCAAGTATTCCTATTTAATACGAATAATTTTCACAAAATTATGGCTACAAGTATTTCTATCTCATAACAAAAAAAAAAAAATATCCATCTATCTATCTATCTATCTTTCCCTGTCCCTTTTGATGTAAGTTTAGTTTAATTTCGGCAAAAGGCCGAACGGAAAAAAAAATTAGCAATTTTCTTACTCCATATATATATATATATATATATATATATATATATATATATATGTGTGTGTGTGTGTGTGTGTGTGTGGTGTCTGTGTGTCTGTGTGTGTATGTATGTGTGTGTGCGTCTGTGTATGTGCCTGTGTCTGTGTTATAAGGTTCAGTTAGGACATCTTGGGTTACTGAGTTTTACCTCCACAGCTTCGGTCACGTGATAAATTGCACGAACCAAAATATTGCAAAACTTTTGACTCACCCTAGAAATTATTGACAAAGTGTTGTTATCACTGTTTATTGCTTCATTCATTACTTTGTTCTTATTTTCATCAGAACATTCCAGCCACTATATTCTCCGACCTTCCCCGGGGCTGAGTGGTCCCGGAACGTTGTGATAAGAAGCCAACAAAAACGAGGAAAGTAGTCAAAATGAACCATCATACAACAGCTTCATAAGTTTCCGAGACACTTAGAGGCTGTCAATAGTTTTAAAAAAAACAAAGTCAATTTACTGATGATATCGTATTAACAAAAAGCATCAGGTAAGTAAATAACAGATAAGAAAAGTCTTGTTAGTTGATATGGGATACAGTCTTTAGCCTCGCATAACATAAACCTCAATGGCTAAGATTCAAGTTCCTTTAAAACGATAAAATAGACGACCCTTCAATCGTACCAATAATATTCCACGGTTCTCTTTTCGCCTATCCTTATATGGGGATTCAAGCTGGGAATTGTATATTTTGTTAGGCATAAAAAAGAATAAGAATTAGCATTCCCTTTTTTTTTTAAAACTAATATTTAATTTGCTCTTAGAGGCTTTATGACAGAAGACAATTCGACGACATTGGTCGTAAAACAGCCAACGTGTCTACATATTTTTATTTACTTTTCTCTTCTTTTTCCCCTTTTTTTCTTGAGCTTCGTTAAGTGCCTTGCCTACTCTTTTCAGTAAACTAGAAAAATGAACGAGTTATTTATTAAGCTTAGGTTAGGTGTGGACAAGGCTAGAAGTATGCATCGCCGATTGAGAATCAAACTCACAAGTAATGGTCTAACTTGCCAATCATTGCACAACGGAGTAAGTAAAGTCGTCGGGGTGGCCTAAGTCGGTATCAGCCAATTAGCGAGGGAGTATATCCCCTTTTCACTAGCGCTAGACCAAGGAGATTATTTTAGCGTCTGATGTGGAGCATCACACCTACCATCAGCTCCTTACTTTACCGCAAGGATCTCTGTGCTACGCATACGCCGAATTGGCGAGGGCCGGTATCGAACTAGGAACCTTGTGGTTTCAAGCCGGACGCTCTACCGACTGAGCTAACCTGCGATATTCCAATTCACGAAACGAATGAATCGAGTTTCGATTAAAAAAAGAAAAAAAAAAGAAGAAAAAACAGAAACAGAATCCATGTAGAATTGAGCTTTAGTGCTATTTCTCTCAAATATCTCTAACAAAGGCATAAACTCTAAAACTTCCGAAAGCAAAATACTATACAATATTTAGTCTTGTTACAAAGGCAAATTACAATCTTTATTTGAATTTCTAAATGATTCCAAATTCAAATACTGAATATAAATTAGCCTTCTGGTACATCGATGGCAACATGAGTCATATGGTAATCAGAATAGAATGAAGCGAGACTAGTAGTAGTTATATCTGACTCATTAGGTTTTAACTTTATTATTTGCTCTACTTAGGTATCGAGCGCTTTTGCATTTTAGCTTCAGACAATCCTAGCGGTTTATACATATATTTTTACATTTATATTTTTTCTTTTGGTCAAGTGTTATAGTGTTAATCGATTATTTTCGGTTGGTGCGACCCTCTTGGTCTTTGTTTTTTACATTTTTTCCCCAGGTGAAGTTTGGTAGTATATTTTACTAACAAACTGTTTGCCTTTTTTTTTCACTGCAAGGGTTTACTAATAAGATTAGTATATATAACACCGAAACCGTAGTAGAGAGAAAAACTTTTCTACAACTAATAAAGCTCTATATTTTACGAAATATATTGAGCCCTTTTGGATTAACTACTTAGGCTACTACAATGAAAACGTGGTAGTAATTTTTTGAATGAATATATATATATATATATATATATATACATACATACATACATATACATGGTGCGGCATAAGTAACGCCCTTTGTTTAAGTGGAACAAAATTAAAGCCTTTTTGTTTATCCTTTATTTTTTCGAACATGAATGTAGTGCCACAGGTTAATGGATTAATATAATATATTAACAAAATTGATATAATGCTTATTCGTTTAATAAAGTTCAATACAAATGAAATCAAACCAAATTTAAGAAAAAAAAGTTACAAAAGATATAAAGTTTTAGAATTTAGTCATTTATTTGAGATGTTCAAAATGTCCCCTTCATGTTCCATACAATTCTGAAAAAGCAACACTTTTACAAACTTTTTGACACATTTCAATGGTAATTTCATGAAATTTTATCTGAAATTGCATTCTTTAATTCTGGAATTGTTATCGGCTTAAGATTGTAAACTTGATCTTTCAATACACCCAACAAAAAAGTTCGGTGGTGTTAGGTTTGGTGAACGTGATGGCCATTCAATTGGTCCTCTTCGTCCTATCCATCTACCTTCAAATTTTCATTTAACCATTCCCAAACTCTTATCCCATAAGATATGAAATTAAAAAGGGCATTACCCTGTATATATAGTTAATTCCAGCCTCTTATACGGATATGGCTGCTACACTATCTTCATAAGAGTGAAATACTAATCAGGTCCTCTATACGTCGTAACTCAAGCAACTCACTACCAGTGTATTATTCCTTTTTAGGCTTTACCATGCAGTTGGAAAGTTATAAAAGTCTGTCACAGCTCCTATTATTTATCTTAGATTAAGAAGAGTTGTTTAAACAAGAGCTGAGACTTGAAATTGACAGTTAAACGAAACTTTTAATTCTATCACGATCAGCTGTTTTGTTTTTCTTTTTTTTAAATGCTTTTTTTTAATGTCATGAAATCAAAACTACCTTGGACGTCATTGGATGTCATCGAGACCTGTTTATGGATACTTTCCAATGGATTCGATTTTGTTTCTGTTTTGTTTATATGGGGATAGTATCAACGCATGGGCCTTGGCGTATTTACAACATTCAGCATCTATCTATCTATCTATCTATCTATGTCTGTTCATTATCTATCTATCGAGAAAAAGAGTGAGTGAGTGAGTGAATGTGTGTGTGTGTGTGTGAGAGAGAAGAAGAGAGATAGATAGATAGATAGATAGAGAGACAGAGAGAGAGAGAGAGAGAGAGAGAGAGAGAGAGAGAGAGAGGGAGAGGGGGGGAGGGTAGACGGGGGAAAAGTTAGAGAGCACACATCCATATGTATAAATGGTATTGATAATCAACGAAATAGTAGCGATAATTTTCACAAGTTTTATGAGAATATCGTTTTTTTTCGAACTATCCCAAACTTAAAGATGTTTGATAAAATTCTTTATGCTCAATAATATATGCATAATAACGTAACTTTACCACTCTTCTTCTTGTTATCTATCTATCTATCTATCTATCTATCTATCTATCATCCATCTGTCTATCTATCTATCCATCTATCTATCTATCTATCTATCGTAAGCAATGTACGTACTTATATATGCTTATTGTATTTTTTCTGTTTTAGCGAGTAAAAAAAGTAACAAATAAAAAGTAAGTAAGTAGTCGAGACATACATATTAATAATGTTCATTTGTGAAAAGCTCTGGTGTCGCTAAGTTGCGTCTACCATAACGCATTCTGAAAGAGAGAAAGATGAAAGCATGTGATTATTATGCGATGGATGGAGAGCCGCTGGCATGACATTAAATTTCGTTTGTGACCTCATGTTTTTTTGTTCACTCTTTTTTTCTAAATATCCCACTTCTATCTAACTATCTCATTTCTTTCTTTCTTTCTTTCTTTCTTCTTTCTTTCTTTCTTTCTTTGCAAAAAGCAAGTATAACTAAAAACAAATAAATAAATACCCCCCCCCGCAAAACAACAACAACAAAAAAACAAAAACACAATTCAAAATAAAAACAAAAAACAAAA
>CM042137.1:25404095-25416595 GCA_023376005.1 Doryteuthis pealeii
ATGCCAGCAATACATAAACATAGTCCTTAACATACAATCTTACGAGCATGTCTTCCTCCTCCGTTTCTTTCGTTATTGTGTTTCACCGTTTCTGCACTCACACACACAACACACACATACATATACAGACATATACAGACACACACACACAAACAGACACACACACATTCAGACACACACAGACCCACTCTCTCTCTCTCTCTATATATATATATATATATATACATACATACGAGAACATACACTAAAACTAGATACAGACATTTTCGCTTGTGCTTTCTTAATGTAAATTAACGAACATTTTGACTGACTGACTGTTGGAATCTAGCCATAATAGTTAGACAGTCTGTGTGTGTGTGTGTGTGTGTGTGTGTGTGTGTGTGTGTGCCAGCAAAACATAACATTTTATGTTTCTTCCAGACAAAATGACTTCTTCTTCTTCTTCTTCTTCTTCTTCTTCTTCTTCTTCTTCTTCTTCTTGCGTCTGAGTGACAGTAAGTTTCTTAACGTCTCTATGGCTCTTCTGAGTATTCTTACCTAGAATACTGTGGTATGGATGGTCCCGATTCTTCCTCTGATTTCCATTTCTTCCAGTCTCTTTTCAAAGACCTTGCACGCCAACTGCAATTAGTGCCATCGCCACCTTCACTTTTAACAACTTTTGCATCTCTCTGACAAGATCCAAATATTTGTCCGATCAATTGGCTGGTCACATCAAGCCCTAGCACCTATATGATTTTCCCAACCCTATTGCCCTTATGACAAGTTCCAACACCTTTTTATCATATCGGTACTAGAAGGCGGTGACTGAGGGTCTACATGTCCTGGGAATGACGTTAAACTCTATCTGATGGTGAGGTTCCAGTTTTGGAGGTCTGGGGAATGTGGAGCACCCCTTCATCACCATTGCTCCCTGTTCCACTCTGACCCGTAGTGGTAATGCTTGTTAGGGTCCCATCTATGGGTTAAATAAAAAAACATGAGTTTATAAACAAAATTTTATTATGCATTAAGAATGAATTTATTTCACAACTTTGTCGGCATTAAATGACCCACTGAGGTTGATATGCCGTAAAAGAAACCAAACCAAACCAAACCAAATATTTGTCTATATTTTTGCTTTCTTTCATTTTCACTCTATAATCAGCTAGAACAGCAAAATCCAGTAGATGACAAATTTCTTCTTTAACACTCTGACATTTTGTCTGTGATTGGGTGATCTGTTCGTATCTCAAAATTCCAGAGAATTTTATGAGTTTCATTTACTAGGACGTAGCATATACCATTTATTACTGTATTCAAATTTTAATCTTTTGCATAATTCCCAATGAACAGTCTTTCCAACCCAGTTGTGTCTAGTGATGTATTCCTTTTGTGCCAGTTTGTTGCATTTACTTATTATGTAATTAATCGTTTCATCTTCCTCTGATTTCCAATTCTTTCCAGTCCTTTTCCCAAGCCTTTGGAAACCGTTCCAATGAAAAGTCAAAATACTCTGGGATCTTTCAGCAAAATAAAAGAAAGCTAAACTTTAAACAAATACATGGAACCTGCCTGAGAGCTGAAGAAGCTGCGGAACAGAAAAGTGACGGTGATACCATTTGTATAGTTGAAGCCCTTTGAATGGTCCACATAAAACCTGGAAAAGAGAACGGGGGTAAGTGGAGAATATAGGAAGAATTGAGACCATCCAGACCCCTAGCCGTGTTAAAATCAGCTAAAATACTTAAAAGATTCCGGGAGACCCGAGGAGTCTTTATGTCACTCAGAATTCAGTGCAAAGCCAACAGTTAAAACTAGTGTGTAAAACTCGCATAGAGGGAAAATAATAACGATAAGGATTATCTACTGGATATATATATATATATATATATATATATATATATATATATATATATAATATACACAAAACTATCCCTCTCATTCCCTTCATATCTACCGATCTATCTATCTATTTCAATTTATCTATCTATTTATTTATCTCTTCTCTCTATAAAATTATATCAATATCTATCTATCTATCTATCTATCTGTCTCTCTTCATGTCTATCTATCTTTCTATTCCAATTTATTCATATCTATCTATCTATCTGTCTCTCTTCATGTCTATCTATCTTTCTATTCCAATTTATTCGTCTATCTATCTATTCTATCTATCTATCTATCTATCTGTCTCTCTTCATGTCTATCTATCTTTCTATTCCAATTTATTCATCTATCTATCTATATATCTATCTATCTATCTGTCTCTCTTCATGTCTATCTATCTTTCTATCCAATTATTCATATCTATCTATCTATCTATGTCTATCTATCTTTTCTATTCCAATTTATTCATATCTATCTATCTATCTATCTGTCTCTCTAATGTCTATCTATCTTTCTATTCCAATTTATTCATATCTATCTATCTATCTGTCTCTCTTCATGTCTATCTATCTTTCTATTCCAATTTATTCATATCTATCTATCTATCTATCTGTCTCTCTTCATGTCTATCTATCTTTCTATTCCAATCATATCTATCTATCTATCTGTCTCTCTTCATGTCTATCTATCTTTCTATTCCAATTTATTCATATCTATCTATCTATCTGTCTCTCTTCATGTCTATCTATCTTTCTATTCCAATTATTCATATCTATCTATCTATCTATCTATCTATCTGTCTCTCTTCATGTCTATCTATCTTTCTATTCCCATATTATCTATCTATCTATCTATCTATCTGTCTCTCTTCATGTCTATCTCTCTTCTATTCCAATTTATTCATATCTATCTATCTATCTGTCTCTCTTCATGTCTATCTCTCTTTCTATTCCAATTTATTCATATCTATCTATCTATCTGTCTCTCTTCATGTCTATCTATCTTTCTATTCCAATTTATTCATATCTATCTATCTATCTATCTGTCTCTCTTCATGTCTATCTATCTTTCTATTCCAATTTATTCATATCTATCTATCTATCTGTCTCTCTTCATGTCTATCTATCTTTCTATTCCAATTTATTCATATCTATCTATCTATCTATCCATCTATTCTCTATGTATAAAACTATAAAATCAGAGATGAAATATTATTGTGTTAATTTTCCGTAATTATAGTTTAATGCATATTATACAATCCTGAGACGGTTAAATATTGAAATTAGATTGAGCACCTTCATATGCTAAAACTTTTCACATTCATTCTCATTATATTCTATAAAACTATATCAATATCTATTTATCTCACTATTGATCTCACTCTCTTCAAGTCTATCTATCTTATCTTAATTTATTCATGTTATCTATCTATCTATCTATCTATCTATCTTGAACACTTTCTTCATATCTATCTTTCTATCTCAGTTTATTCATCTATCTATTTCCTCATATTTGAATATCAACAAAAGCTGCCACATACCAAAAGCAGAGGCTCGCAGACTTTTGTTTTCATTAAGAATTTATTTTTCAAATTCCCGGGGACTAGTGACAGCAATCTTTTAAGGAAACTAATTTCCTTGTTTTGGGCTTGGGTTTAATTTTGCTTCTCTTCATGTTTTAAAACTTTATTTAATTCTTTAGAGTAAGATCTTGATAATTTTCAATCTTTTCGGGTTTTTTTTTCACCTCTCACTTATAGTTTGTTGGTACAGCCAGAGAGAGAGAGAGAGAGAGAGAGAGAGAGAGAGAGAGAGAGAGAGAGAGAGAGAGAGAGAGAGAGAGAGAGAGAGGAGAGAGTTCTTTTACTTGTTCACAAACCTCTTCTTGTTTGAATCTCAAACTTCCTGAGTATTTTGACTTTTTTAATTTTCTCGCAGTTTCTTGACTTTTACTTACATCATTTGTTTATATGACCGAACCAAAGTTGTTTGCGTAATTCCCAGTGAATAGCGGTCCCTACCCTTTCTTGTTTGCTATCATATTCCCTTGGGACCACCTTCACATTCACTTATTATGCATTAAATAGGCTCATTTCTTTCTCCATGGAGGCGGCATTTTCTGCTTTTATTTGTCTCATTCTTTCCCCCTTTTCACACACACACACACACACACACACACACACATATATATATATATATATATATATATATATATATATATATATATGAGCGAGTTTGTGTATATTGTGTTAAATGCTAGCTCACCAGAGGATCGAAATCATGGGTTTTATCATGTTTTATATCTTATTTTGTACTTAGAATATATTGTGATATTAATCTGCCTTCACATATATTGAGCACTATAAAGATTTTACTGATTAAAAACGGTTAAATTTTAATCATAATTACTATTTATATATATATATATATATATATATATATATATATATATATATATATATATATATATGGTATGAAACTGTTAGTCTGTAGCGTGGCACGAACTTATCTGATATTTGACCAGAAATTTTTATGTTATAATGTTCGATCTGTGTGATTAACTAAGTGCATTAACAAGGAAAGAGATTATGTGAAAAGTAAGTATTTATTGTGTAAAAATAATTATCTTCTTTTCATCATTAGGCTAGGGAGTTATTGATATATCTATGTAGACATTTACTACATAGATATTTACAAATAAGTTATGTTGCATCTATCGTACAAGTTGAAATAACTTGCCGGATAGCCTTGAAAATCCGGGTTTGAAATCTTTGCTTTTCATCTGGGTTAGAAAATCGAATACTCATACTGGTATAAAAAGTGCTACAGCCTTAGCCACCAAGCAGTCTAGTTAAATCAACGTGTGAGGCGAGTATGTATGTCAAAATAAGTATTTATAATATATTTTATCGGGTCGAATGTGACGTCAATTCGATCTTTCGACGGATTGATTTACAGAATTTTCGGACTACCGAGTTACACTTGTAAGTGATATTGAACCTTTCACCTGTGTCCTCTTTTCCTTCATCATCAGTTTAGTTCTTAGTCGCACTTTACCAGATGTTGAACGTATACAATTTGTACGGATGTATTCATTGAAGCAATTAAGTCGTAGCGAAATAATTCTGTTTCAAGTACGAACGCTCTCTTGTCAAATGTCGTTGCAGTGTCATTAACATGACTCAAAAGTTCACAGACTCACTAAACGCACTCTCTATTGCTCACATAAACGCACGCATAGAAGATCAGTTGGTCACATATCTCACTTGAATGCACACACGGACACCTGCATGCTCATATTAACATATAGTGATTACTATAGGGGTCACATTCCAACACACTCATATATGAATACACGCACAAGCGAATAGAGATACAATGAAAAAGACCTCACGTATACACTTTGACCCATTTTCAAAATAAAAGTATACGTGTTCCATAAACACCTGTGAAAATTTGCAGATGAGGAACTATAGAGCAAATGACCGACAGAGATTTATATACACACACACACACACACACACACACACACACACACACACACAATGTATATCTATATGTAGGCGCGTAGTGTAATGGTTACCGTCGTAGGAAATCGACACGGTAAAGACGAGTTCAAATCCTGGACGAGGCTGTTTGAATTTGACATTACGTTAATACCCTTGGGAAATGTGTGCAACAATTATTCTCCCTCCAGCTATGGTAAATAGTAGGCGGACTGAGATCTTTAACTTTGACAACCATTCTAAGAGGGAAAACTCTGAATTTAAACCTTCAAACTCCGCTAAAGAAATTGTGTGGAGTGTTTGCTATCTATCTATCTATCTATCTATGTGTGTGTGTGTGTGTGGTGTGTGTGTGTGTGTTTACTCAAACCCTTTACACAAGGTCAATTTTAAATGGTTTAAATTCAGAATTTTCCTTCTCCTAGACTAGTTGCCATACCAAGGTAAAAAGCCCAATTTTCCCTACCATTTACTTGAGGGAGAATATGTATACTTTTCCAAGAAATTAGTGTTATGGAAATGCAAACAGTCTCGTCCAAGAATTGAACTCTGTTAACTATGTCCATTGCCTACTATAATAACCCTTACACCACAAACACCCACTTTAGCCCCACTTTAGCTGATGTAGATTTAACACACATGTACATATGTAAGTACTTTTCGAAACCCTCTGCCTCGGACAGGATGTGAAGGTACATCTTTAGAAGACTTTAAATTCAGCGTTTCGTTCTCCTTAACTAAAGAACATAGTCTATTCCCATTTACTCATAGTTTAGTTCTTTCCCAAAATCATTAGACTGAATTGAAACGCAAACAACTCGGGTCACTCATTCCCTTGACTACGACGATTACCATTACGCTAATCAGCCTTTACTATATATATATATATATATATATATATATATATATATATATTATATATATTATATATATATAAAGTAATTGGTAATTTGCTTGAAGCATTGTTAAGTATGTTATTATATATTAATTATTTGAAGGCAATTACAATGCATATAAAAATAAAAACAAAAATATGTTTTCATGTCTTATCGATCGATTTCAAAGTAAACTTTATCTTCAGAGACAATTTTCAGAAATGTACGTGCTTTTGTTTTTTTTTCGTGTGGTTATATATATATATATATATATATATATATATATATCTTTCTTTCTTCTCCAAAGAAAAAAATAATAATGATCGAATATTACTAAAATGATCTCATGAATGATTAGATCGATACACTTTTCAGCTTAGATGCATTAAAACGATGCAATCACAAAAACATTCCACACATGCATAGCAAATAACGCACACCCTTAGGATTTAGAAGTCACCAACAATTTATATGAGTCCCAAATTCAGACCATAACAAAAATATACAGATTAACTGCGTATATATGCACAGCTGTTTATTTACTCACAAATCCGTGCACAACATAAATATACATAGAAATAAACAAAGAAACGTATACACAGACTTCTGCAACACTTGCAAACACATACGCAATCTTACAGAGAAATCCGGTCACACACACACACACACACACACACACACACACAGCACACATATATATATATGTATGTATATATTCGTTGATAGAAATATACACATAGGAATATGAGATCTGTTTATTAAATAAAAACTTTATAAAGAATATCATAAGCTTATATGTAGCTGATGATCGATTGATGATCGATTGATAATAGAATAATAATAGAATGCAGTGCGACAGGAAGGTGTGTGGTGTGTTGTCCGGAGGAAACTACGAAAATAAAAAAATTAACGAAAAAGTAAATATATATACACATTGACAATCATCAGACCTTGCTTTTTGCGCAAAAATAAAGAAGATTTTCTTATATCTGGGAAGATATTTAAAAATTAGGATTTGAATAGTGAGAAAAGGGAAAGTAATTGGTGGTGTTCGTGATTAAAACATTAATCAATTATGTAAGACCGAAACACTCAATGGATTGCGAGACTAACTTTTGTTTATCCTCATCTACCCAAGCAGCACCGGGTAGCCGCTTTAATGGATTAATAAAATTTTGTTCATTATTTTTGGACATCTCTTGCATATAAAATTGTCTACATAAGCAGATCTTTAAACATAATATTCTCATTGGTTTTTACTATGTTTATTGTATAGAAGTTAGTTTGAACTAGTTAACGAAATGGATATACACACAGAGATACGATATAACTTCAGTACATTTAAAAGATTAGTTAGAACAAGGAGTTTATTTCAAGTTAAAATTCCTAAAAGCCGTTAAGATACAGTAAAATTGATAAATTCTAACTAAGTGGGGTGAATGACGTAATTAAACTTTTAAACATCCGGTTGTATCAAATGCTTTTTACATTTTACTTCCAGGCACCAGATGTTAGTATTTTCTTTGTAGTCACAAAGCTTAACTTAGTTTGGTACAAAGTCAGAAATATAGGCAGCCACTGATAAGCTAACAGACAACGATCTAGCTGCAACAACGTGCCTTCAGTTTAACAAAGCTTTGCTTAATTTGACACACAGAACATAGATTGTTTACAGTACTTGCCCTTGCGAAATGGACACTCATTTTATTACTAAACAGATAATTACTGCTTAACTTCGACTTCAGTAACTTTAAGAGGGATTTGACCGTAGATTAAATTTTCTTTCTTTATAGACAGGTCACTCTAAATCTTGGAGATTTTGTTATTTTGCTGCATGCCCCAAAGAAAAGAGATAAATCTGAATAGAAAAATCTGAGCTCAAAATGCACAGAACGGGCAATCTATTTATCCAATTTAATGTATCTGATTATTTTTTCTTCAGTCTCAACCCCGGTCATGCAGTTTACAATTAAAGAATTTCCCTGTTCAAGTTATTGTTATTAAACTTTATGCATTAACACTGTCAAATCTTTGTAGACAAAAACTATAAATGGTTTTCCTACTTTTTTGTTCTTCATTCAAGTATTTCTCACGAGTCGGTGTAGTAGTTCCCTATCCACACCATAATTAAAAAAATTTACTAGAAGCGGCTACCCGGCTACCCGGCTACCCGCGAAGCCTGGGTAGAGGAGAAAAATTAATTAAAAATTCTATTACATATCGGTGTGCCAAACTCTTATAACAAACTATTTATTTATTTATTTATTTAAATTTAACCATATTTGCAAAATATTGATTTACAGTTTCTTGTAAAAGAAAAAAAATCATTGAATTTCTTATATGAGAAATTTTAGGATCAATGTCCAATTATTTCTATCCTACTTGCCAGGACAGAATCAAAAATTGCTGGCAGCCTGGGCTGACATTTACTGTACTTTAAAGTATATCACACATACACACACACACACACACACACACACACACACACATATATATATATATATATATATATATATATATATATATATATGATAATATGATATAGTGTTACATACTGGAGAGAGGAGGGAGAGATAGACACAGGTAGATAGAGAGATGCATATGCATTTTGCATTACTTACTTCTTTGGCCATTTGGTGATCTCTAGTCGTTTCTATTTTTCCTCTCCATGTTGAATTCTATTTCTAGATTCCTGTTGGCTGTTCGTCTTTGATGCATTCCTTCTTCTTGGTCAGTCTTGTTGCCAAGATATTCATTAAACAAGAACACCATCTTATTTCTTTAAACTTTTATTTACTTAACTAAAATTCTTCTTCTAACTAACACAACGCGCGAATGCATTTGAGCCCAGCTAAGGCAGATATCTGATAATGATGATGAGTTATATATAAAGTATATATTATAGTATCCATATATAATATATAAGGTGCAGTATTTATATCTAATATATAAAGTATATATAATATATATATATATATATATATATATATATATATATATAGTATTGTTTTTGTATATAATGTATAAAATATATATTCATATATTATATAAAAAGAATTGTATATATAATATATAGCTCAGTCGGTAGAGTGTCCGGCTGGGAACATTAAGGTGCCTGGTTCGATACCGGACCTCGCCAACTCAGTGTATGAGTAGCCTAGGGATCTGTGCGGTCATGAGCTTATGGTACGTGTGGCGTTCAGCCTCAGACGCTAAAAAACAATCTCCTTTGTCTAAAGCTAGTAAAAGAGGATAGACTCCCTTGCTGTCTTGCTGATTAGGCCACCCGGTGACTTTACTTTTACTATATATATATATATATATATATATATATATCAGGTAAAAGTAAACAATATTGACACTGGAAAACTTTGACTCTAGAAAATAATGCCGTATGTCATCATCTAACTTTGAAAAGTGCCTGGTTGTGAGAGCGTTAAGACTGAAAATAGGCCGGACAAAGAACGGTTACTCTTCCATCACTCTCCTATTTCAGTTCTAGATTTACCTAATTGAAATATTTAGTTAAAATAGAAAGTAAAGAATAGAATTACAGTTATTTCTTCTTATTAATAGATTTCTTTTAAGATTTATCCCCGAGATTTTTGTTCAGATTCATTAAGATAAAACCAAACAATTAGAAATCAATAATACTAATCAGATATTTATTAGAATCAAATTTTTAAATCAATGTGCAAATTAGCCTTCCTGTTCACACTGTAAACCGCTATTTTGTTGTATATAAAAATACAATTACATATTATCAGTATGTAGATATGGCCAACAGTATTAATAATGTAAAACAATTTAATTGATAACTGAGGTTTAAATAAACATAAAATCATGGAGAATTTGACGTAAATAACAAAGGGAATTGTGACTTGAGTAGTGATATAGTTCCGATTACAGACAGACAAACACACAATCCATTATAATAAGATATAAATCAGTTTCGTCTTTCATTCCTTTTTTATAACTGTTCTCAAACAAATACCAGTTATGTGTCCCTTGTTTTATGCACACAAAAATAAGAGTCTTAATATTCTTATGCTACCACACAACTTGCAAGCAGAACATCGCGTGACGATATCTGATATCCCCGTGATCATCCGAGGGTCACGATATAGTTGAACTAGTTTTGAGTAATTCCACGGTGAATAGAATTGTCTTGAACTGAGTCAGAGATACTTGAACTATGTCGTATCATCAGATAAAGACCTGCGTTTCGTCAGTAATTCGATGGATGAGTGACCACAGTTAATGAAAACTTTGAAAAACAGATTCGACAAGCCGAAGTTAAATTTGATCATTACCCAAAGCTTTATTTAACATTATGGGAAATAGATCTGATTTTTGTTTTGTTTGTCACAGCAACTTTCAGTTTGCCAAGTGGTAAACGAAAATGGTAAGAAAGAAATGTCATCTTTTTTTTTTTTTTATAAACAGTGGTTCTGAAAACCGGCAAGAAAGAGAAAAGAAAAAAAAAGGAAAAAAAAAAAAAAAAGGAAAAAAAAAAAAAAAAAAAAAAAGAAATTTGTTTTATTAATACAACAAATAAAGACAAAATATTCCCCCTTTTTTGTAAAATGGCAAGTTGTCAAGTATCAGCTGTGCCAAACCTCTCAGATAGAAATTTAATGAATTGTATCCAAAAAGAATTTAGTTGGATGGTAAAATTCTTCATGTATAATATTGATAACCCAGAGTCGTGGTCCCAAGGGGAATAAGTAGGGGTTTGTTTTTCCTCATATTAAACAGATGGATACTTTTCGGAGAGACTTGGGAAAAGTTGATCGGATTGATCACCTGTCAAATTACCAACTGGTGTCATGACTGGTTGTCTACACTTCATCCCACCTAGTAGCTAGATAACATTATTATCAATCAGTCTTGATATTCATCTGAGCAGAAAGTGATACTAAACCACAGACAGTACAGAAGTAGTATCTTACTTTGCAAGGACCATTTGGCTGAATATAATGTTCCTACATTCGGAAGCGCGTTGTGTAATGGTTAAAGTCATGAGAAATGGACTCGTCGACCCGAGTTCAAATCCTGAACGGGGTAATTACATTTCACTTAGCGCTAATATCCGTCGGAAAGGTATGATTCCTACTCTCCCTCCAGCTATGGGTAAATAGTAGGGCAGACTGGGTTATTTGACCTTGGTTAGGCAACCGGTCTAGGAGAAGGAAAACACTGATTTCAAACCTGTTGAACTCCGCTTAAGAAATTGACCTTGTGTCACATCCTGCTCGTGCGGAGGGGTTGGTAAATACATATAATGTTCCTACTAATAGATTTGGTTCTCCTGCAGACCTATATGATTCATCCCATGATACAAATAAGAGTTGGAGTTGCGTAGTTTAAGGGTTAGAGTTGTAGGAAATAGAATCATCGATCCGAGTTCAAATCCTAGACGAGGCCGTTTACATTTCACATAGCGCTAATACCCTTGGGAAAGGTATGTATCCAACTACGCTCTTTCGAACTATGGTTGGATAGTAAGGCAGACTGGGTTCTAACTTTGGCTTGGTAACTAGTCTAAGAGAAGGAAAACTAAATTCAAACCTGTTAAACCCCGCTTAAGAAATTGACCTTGTGTCACATCCTGCTCAAGCAGAGAGGCTAGTAAATATACAAATAAGAGAATGTAGCTCTGACTGCAAGTCAACCTGCCCCTTTCGCTAGAAAGATCGAATTTGAATCAGCTTACGGATCTCTTTCATTTAAAAAAAAATCTGATACACTACCGCGGCACTAGGAAGAACCATTATCTCTGACACAACCAAACATTTAGATACAGTGGAACCTTGAATAACAATTTGAAAGTTTTCCAAATTACGAGCTGTAACTCAGTGTATTATTTGCTTTGGGTTCAGAGCTAAAATTTGACATAATCAATAAAAATCAAAAACTAAATTTTGTCCTTTTATTTATTATAAAACATATTAGGGTGTATACAAAATTTCAATGCTGAATGACATCTTTTTTCTGAGTTATAAGACCACAGGCACGTACAACGACATTCGTATATATATATATATATATATATATATATATATATATATATATATATATATAGTCCCCGCTCTTCACGCTGTGGTCCACTGGTTCAATCTCTAGTGGCGGAGATTGTGGTATGCACTGCTGATGAGACCAAAGGAGGTCGAAACAGCTATCCAGTGCTCCGGATGTCGCAAATGGTGTTTGCCGAGTTGTCTGGTCGTGGTAATATGATTCAAAATTAT
>CM042137.1:25424095-25431595 GCA_023376005.1 Doryteuthis pealeii
CAGACTAAGATAGATAGATAGACAGACTGGGGTAGATATTAATAGTCTGGGTTAGACAGAGTATTTTATTATTTATTTGAATCAGTATCTTTATCTTTGTGTTTTTACTTCATCGTTTTGGTCGTTGTGATATTCAGACTTCTTCAGATGTATAATGCATCATATTCTTTTTTTAATTGTCGAATCGTACTGATACAAAAAAAGACTTTTTATTTTTACATATTCCAAAGGGATTTTGGCATGGAATTTCTTGTCTTCGAGTATCTATCCAAAGAATCCCCGATTAACACCCTTAACGACCATCTTACCCAAAATAACTAGCCACCCAATAAATACTTATGGCTTTCAATGGCGGGGTAGATTACGGTTACAAACCAAATATCAATTACCCACCCGCAAAAATCATGTGACTTCACCCCACTCTTTGAAACACACACACACACACACACACACACACACACACACACACACACATATATATATATATATATTTTACCAACCCCTCCGTTTCTCTGAATGTTTGAGATGAGGCTTGAAGATTAGTATTATCTGCGTTATTCGGACTATTGTCCTCATCTTCATTGTTACTTGAACAACGTTTCGGCCGATATGCCCTCCGGCCTTCTTCAGGTATTTCTTTTCGGTTCCTGAGTCCGACAAGAAATACCTGAAGAAGGCCGGAGGGCATATCGGCCGAAACGTACAAGTAACAATGAAGATGGGGACAATAGTCCGAATAACGCAGATAATACTAACCAATCGATTGTTTAACAGGTTTGAATTCAGAGTTTTCCTTCTCCTAGACTGTTTGCCTAACCAAGGTTAAAGATCCCTGTGAGTTCTATTATTTACCCATTGCAAGAAGGAGAATAGTTGGATGAATAACTTTCCTAAAGGGTATTAGCGTTATGTGAAATGAAAACCGATTTATCGAGGATTTGAACTCGGGTCGACGAGTCTGTTTCTTCCGTTGATGACCATTACACCACGTGCGCCTCTAGAATATAAGACGCTAGGATTGGGCAATCTTTTGTCATCGCCCAAATATACGCCTATAGAAACCCACATTAAACAGAGATTGTGTCAAATATGTGACGATCCAGAGGCATATTGACAGTGACTTGAACCTAAGGGCAAAACAGATTTAAAAGCCCATTCTATCCATTCCATATACGAAGGTCGGCTGACCAAGACACTCTCATGAAATGTGACCAAATGAAGTTTATTTTTCACCCTCACGATCAACACACTTCTTACATCAGTACTTAGATTCCATTGTTTAACGTTAGATATGACGTCATCATATAAACTTTTCAGCCTATCATCTATTCAGCCCATCCTCGATGATATATACAATTTTAATCAGATATTTGATACTATTGCTCTTTTGGGGTACTTCCATTGCTACACAGTAATTCTTACAAACACATTTAGCAGAATATACTGATATAAGAGAAGTAAGGATTGGTAGTTTAACACATTTTAACTAAAACACAATGACTCATTTGAAGCTAGTTATTCAGGTCTTTTGGTTTCGGGCATTGACCGATTACCTAATCACCCAATCCACCCTTACTAGATCAGTACCGGAAAACCACGATTATTTAAAAAAAAAACCTATCTTATTATAATGGAGATTGTGTGTTTGTCTGTCTGTAACCGAAACTAAATCACTATTCAAGTCACAATTCCCTTAGTTATTGACGTCACATTTACCATGAATTTATCTTTATTTAAACCTCAATTATTGATAAAATTGTTATACCTTATTAATACTGTTGACCATATCTACGTACTAATGACATGTAATTGATTATATATACAACAAATAGTGGTTTACAGTGTGAACGAGAAGGCTAATTGCATATTGATATTTAAAATTTGATTTTAATAAATATATGCTTAGTATTATTGATTTCTAATTGTTTGGTTTTCTCTTAACGAATCTGAGCAAAGATCTCGGGGATAAATCTTAAAAGAAATCCATAAACGAGACGAAATAACTGTAATTTTATTAAATACTTCATAATCTAACTAAATAGATAAATTAGGAAAAATGAAAGACGGGAGTGAAAGAAAATGATGGAAGAGTTAAATCTAAAGCTGTTCTATTTTTCGATTATACCCCCTCAGTTTATCATTTTCTAAATAGTTTATAATTTGATACAATATTTTATAACATCAAAACCTAAATACTTGCACCCGAAGGGTGCATATATTTGCTAGTTAGACATAATATACAAATGAACACAACTTTAATTTTGAAAAGCATAAAATTTAATACTTCCTAAGAAATAAATAGAAACAATTGCGTAGCTAAAAGGGATACAGGAGGGCGTCTCGTATCGGTGACTACTTTAATCGTGGTACTTTTGGTTCTCTTGTATAAAAAGTGTGTGGGTAGGGGCTGCAAACTGAAAAACTGTACCAGGCGGCACACACTATCTATGCCACTGAATACAAAGTAAGAAAAAACAAACAAACAAAAAACAAAAACAAAAAAAAACAAAAAACAAAAAAACAGAAATATATAGACGACTATTTTAGTTTTAAAATCTAAATTACTGTTGTACCGGCCGTTCCTACAGTGGAGAACATGCACCGGTTCTCACTATAAATAGTGAGACACCGAGTGGAAAGGGAGCACTGTTCCCGTTAACGACAAGCTAGTCGTACATGTACCATTAATTGTAAATACACTTGTCTTATTTTACCCCATCTCGACTTGACTTCTTTTTACTGTTGGGACTAACATCACAACAATTACTATTGCACTATTAGAATGTTACGATACAGTTTTGACACACTTCCTTTACTTAAAAGTGACACATTAATTGGAGGCGGAACGTACAGATACTACACTCTGATCCTATCAGAAGGTACGGATATATATATATATATATATATATATATATATATATATAAATAAGTCATCCACAGACACGTGTTTCGGCGTTTCGCACCTCTTCAGTGTGGCTAGACACAACAGCTATTCTTGGCTAGGGTCGAACTCAGACTGGTTGTTTTGCCTGCCTGATATCTTATCCCCTCGTCCACTGACAGCTGTAGCGAGACTGGTGTTTTAAACTATTAAATACATAGGTTTGTTTATGTATTTTACGCTCACTGAGAGATCAAATTTCCGGGGAAACGATCATTGCTTATATGCTAGTAGTGAGAATTAATTTAAATTACCAATTAGAGAGCTCATACCAAATATATATATATATATATATATATATATATATATATATATATATATATACGATGGTTTCCTCCGTCGATGCCGTATAGTTAAAGATATAAGCTGCTGAACTACATACAGGTGATTTGTTTATCATGCTGAACCACCCATTTTTTTGTGGATAAGCTGATAACAGAATAATGGTGCACAAAATGCCAATAAACCTTGAAAGTCCAGTCTGTTATACTATTTACTAATAGTGTGTTTATTATATATATATATATATATATATATATATATATATATGAACAAAAAGTAATATGACAAACAGGAATATCTTTTATATATGTTATTTATTCTCAACTAGTTTCGACCTTAGTCATCGTCAGGAGAAATTCTTATTTGAAGAAATTGTTTTTAGATTTTTTGAAAGAGCATTATGGAGGAACTATAAAAATTGGAGTATTGAGTTTGACATGCTATTAAAATCCTTCATTTGAATATTTCAGAACGGTATGAATCCAGATATGGGTAAATAGTAGGGCAGCCTGGCTCTTTAGCCTTTGTACGAACGCACCGGTAATGAAATTTAGACAATCTGTGTCCCGCTTTAAAAAAGAAACTATGTGTGGCATCCTGGTCTGTGTAGAGGGTTGGGTTAACGCACATATCTACCTAACAATATCTCTCTGGAAATTCCTATTGTGACACATGGGAGTGGGAACCTGTAGTGAAATTCTTCTTCTTGCATTGACAACCATAACGACACCTAACACCTAACAAGGAATGCTCTCCACGCGCCTCAGGGCACGTGTGTACTAGATGGCTGTTGACCTACAAGAAGGTTCATTCGCCCTTTGACAGGTCTTATTTTTTCAGCCCTCTGGTGTCTAGACATCCCTCTTAACAAGACTGACTGATGGAGAGTGCTTAAGTTGTCGACCACCCAGTACCAGTAGCACGCACACACACACACACACAAACACACACACACAAACACACACACACACACACACACACACCACACACACACACACACACACACATACACATGTGCGCGCGCATGCGTGCAATGAGAATCGGAAGTTCTTAATTTTTCATTATTATTATTATTTCAACTGTAAATCTCTTTTAAGGATGAATCTTCTTGCGTAGAATTTGATACCAGCAAGATTCCACAGCATCGGTTTTACTCTCACTTTATTTTGGTAACAAACTTTTAACGGTATGTCGACCAGTCTAGGGTTATTTTATTCCTGGGGTTAGGGAATCACGTTAATTGTACATTTATATTTACATTTTTCGTGTATTGTTTCTTTAGAGTTTTTAAATTGCTAAAAACTGCTCTCCTATTTACTCGTGTATTGAGGAGTGGATTTATGCCTTTTATGTGTTTTTAGGTGTTTATAGCAGTGAAGACATGTTAGGTTAGTTTGTTTTGTTTTACAGCATATCAACCTCAGTGGGCATTTATGCCAATAAAGTTTTGAAATAAATCAATTCTTAATGGATAATACAATTTTTTATAAATACATTTTTCTATTTAACCCATAGATGGGACCCTAACAGGTACTACCCTCCGGGTCAGTGTGTGGCCAGGGAGCAATGGTGATGAAGGGGTGCTCCACATTCCCCAACCTCCAAAACTGGAACCTCACCATCAGATAGAGTTTAAGTCATTCCCAGGACATGTAGACCCGCAGCCACCGCCTTCTAGCACCCATATGATAAAAAGGGTTGGGGCTTGTCATAAGGGCAATAGGGTTGGGAAAATCATATAGGTGCTCGGGCTTGACGTGACCAGCCGATTGATCGGAGGGGGCCTCTCCAACCGCCCGTCTAGCCCAAGATAGGACCAAAGTGAATATTGCATTCATGAACTGCTCATCCACCTGGGCTCTATCCTTAAGCATCACGGGTCGCCACCCACGGCCAACAGGTGGCCCCATTGGGGAGTCTTACCCCTCTGCAGAGGTGCAGTCGGTGCATTCTAACGCCCCAGCCGACAGGCAGGTGAAGACATGTGTAAACTAGCTACTCCTTTTTGGATAAGCTGATAGCAGAAGAATAGTGCACCAATGTGTTACAGATTCTCTCGAACATCTCGCCTCAGGTTTTGAATTCAAAGGTTTCCATTTCCTAGATTGCTTCCCCTTCCAAAAACTAGGGAGCACAGTTCGAACACATTTCACCAATTCCATTCTCCACACTGCTAACCGTTCTCACCAATTTAGTCTTAATTTTAAAAAAAAATCTCAAAATCCAAATAAGGAGGTCTGCCTATTTTGAAAATCAAGATTCAAAATCCATGTTTTTAGTCGGGCTCAAACACTAGATCATGGCACCAATGGGAAATGCGTTACTATCTCAGCCACTAGGCCGATCCCAGGGTTCTTTATCTGTGAATAAAAGACAAGAAAAAACTATTTACAAAATCACCACTCAAATAACTTCGTTAATATTTTAGTTTTAATTGATAAACAGTGATACCTTGACTTACGAGTAACCCTCTGTAAGAGTTTTCCTAGTTACGAGCCCTCTTTTTTTTGTCGATTTTTTGCTTTGCGTTGAAAGCTATAATTTTCGGTACGAGCGAACTTCAGATACGCTTGTGTTTATAAGTTCACTAAAAACATCCATGTTTCGAAATTTATTTTGCCAAAGAAAAATATTATTTATAAACAAATAAACATTAAACATATTACAGCACATAATTCATCACATTCTATTCTATTATGTTTTATACAATACAGTGCTATTTTCCTGGTAAAACAATTGGGTACTTTTTTGGGGGTGCTGGATGGATTAATAGTATTCCAGTGTATTTTGAAATTAAATGGGGACATTTGAGTTGATTTACGAGGAAATTGAGTTAAAAATTAAACTTGTAATCAAATTACCACTGCATACTACACTTAGTTTCCCCAACCCAAAGTCAAAATGAAGATAAACTAAAACTATTGTGTTTCACCAATCTCCTCCATTGGTAGGAGTCTATCTTCCTTGAGAATCAGCATTCACAATTTTCTGGCTTTTATCTGGTCTCGAACACCGATTACTGGTGTTGTGGAAAGAATAAATAAATAAATAAATAAATAAATAAATAAATCTATCTATCTATCTATCTATCTATCTATCCCATTCTTTCATATCTTTCTTTCTTTCTTTCTTCTTTCTATCTATCTATCTATCTATCTATCCAATTCAGTTCAAATCTATCTATCTATCTATCTATCTATCTATCTATCAGTCTCTTTACACATACAAACCAAGATCATTCATTTCTTCTCATCCGTTTTTCTCAGTATTTCCGTTATCATCTTCCTAATTTTTCTCATTAGACTAATTTATCCCTCGGATGTCATTGCAATTTTGCCAGGTTTGGAATACGCGGATTGTATCCCCAGCAGAGAGAAATACCCCCAACCACAAAAGGGGGTGTCCTGGGTATGAAGCTAAACAGCATCTGGTTATGAGCCCAAGTTCTGGAACTTTGAGGGGTGGTGTACCTCTTCATTGTCAGGACTTCCCGGTCCAAGGAATGAGGGTCTCGTCTATGGGTCAAATAGATCTGTTTAAAATCTATTCTTAGTCGATTGGAAAAGTGTGAAAATAACTAGACAAAAAGTGTAAATATGAACGCGATTCTTTAACCTCTCGGCATAAAAAACACTAGACTGTTGAAATGTGGTTCAAATCAATTAATCAATCCCATTTTCTGTTTCTTTTTCTGTTTCTTTTTAAAAATCGATATCTATTCTCTTTGAGATCATCTGAGTTTTTCCACTTTTTCCTTTTTCTTCGGCTTTTCTGTCACTTTGAGGAATTTTTTATTATTATTGTATTTTTTTTACGTTTCTTTTATAATCCTCCTCTTTCTTTTTCTCTCATTCTTTCTCTCTCTACCGTTCTTTTTTCTTTATTTGATTTCTGTCTTTTTTTTTTCAACATGAAAAGAAAAAGAAAAAAAAAAAAAAAGAAAAAGAAAAAAAAAAAAAAAGAAAAAAAAGAAAAAGAAAAAGAAAAAGAATAAATTCTGTATATTTTTCTATTTCATTCCTTGTTTTTATTTCCTTTCTTTTCCTGACACAAAACTTTTACTTTTTCTATTTGGTAGTTTTACTCTTTTTATTCATTTTCTACTCTCTCTCTTTCTTTATTGCATCATAGGCACAGAGTCCTATTTTATTACCTAGTACCTCCCTACTCACTCCATTTCTCTCCCCCTACCCTTATCGTTAGACTCGCTCCTGCGGATACACTGCTTGTTGTTTCTTTCTTTGCAACACTCTCCATCTGTGCCTACATACGCAGCT
>CM042137.1:25444095-25469095 GCA_023376005.1 Doryteuthis pealeii
CTTATGTTTGCATCTAAGTATAAATAATATATGTCTGTACACACACACACACACACACACACACACACACACACACACATATATATATATATATATATATAATATATATAATATATATATTAAGTATATATTTATTTGCATCTGAACAATAAGTCTGCTACCATTGGTTTCATGCTATGCAAGCTTAATTGTTTAAGCTTGGCAATCGTCGGGCAGCGAAACCTTTTTTGAAAATGATAAAAATATGGTCAAATATGTGTGTTTGATTAACTTTAATCGCGTGTCAGTTCTGTGTTTACCTGTTTTAAACTTGCATAGCATGAAACCAATGGTAGCAGATTTGTTCCCATGCAAATAAATATATACTAAAACATATATATATTTATTTATTAACACATTTCCCATCAGCATTAGCTGATGGTCTTTCACTGGAGTCTGAGTGACAGCAAGTCTCCTCAGGACTCGTCTGAGTATTCTGGCAGATTGCAGCAGTGCAGTGTTCTGAATGGTTTCAATCCTCCCTCTGATTTCCAAACTTTATAAACCCTTTTCCAATCCTTTTGGGACTGTTCCAAGTGCACCAACTACAATTGGTATCACTTTATTATTATTATTATTATTATTATTATTATTATTATTATTATTATTATTATTATTATTTCCAATTCCTCTAGTCTATTTCCAAACGCTTGGAGGCCGTTCCAAGGGCACCAAATAAAATTGATATCACATTTATCCTCATGTTCCACAGTTTTTGAGTTCTCCGGCAAGGTCTAAGTATTTGTCATTTTCTTATCGTTTTCTTTCATTTTCCTGCTATGGTACACTGGAGCGGTAAAATCTACTAGATGTTAAATCATTTTTTCTTGTTAATTAACTCTAGGTCTTGTCTTCTTGTCGGGATTAGGTTATCCGTTGTATCTCAAAGTTCCAGAGAACCTTATGCGTTTTATTCTCTTGGACGGATTCCGACTTGTACATATACAATTTGATAGAATAGTCAAAATTTAATTTCTTGAACAATTCCGAGTTGATTTCCTTTCCCACCCAGTCATGCCTAGTTTTGTACTCTCTTTTGCTAGTTTTCTACATTCGCTTATAATGTGATTAACCCATTCCCGTTATACCAGACATCCCCTAAACGAAAACAAAAAAGAACCTGAATTTGGGGAGGAAAGGGAAACCTTAAACCAATAACATTTCTTTGGATTGTCTAATTTTAGTACATTTTATAGGGTTATTCTCATTTTATCCCAAAATTTTAAAAATATATCTTATAAATAATTTCCCTAAAGGTGGAATTCTCATTGGCTGGTGGACGCATTTCCATTTAAACGGTTTGATTTTTTTTCTTATCTCGTATCACTAGATTTTGTAATGTCGAGGTGCATGAAAGTAGCACATTTTTAAGTAGTTGATCTAAGTTAAGTAGGTGATCTGACATATCCGGGATCAGATCACGGTTTCTGTATGAGCCGATCAGATGCCTTATAACCCGAAATCAGCAATAATCACAGTGCATCACTGAAGACCACCCATGATGTACGAAGAAGATGTATAATTCGGCATCAATGCCTAAATATCTAAATTTCACGTGCAAAAATCACATATAAAATTATTTACAACAAAACTTGATTAGTATTTTCCTGTGGCTTTGGGTTCTACGAAACCAAAAATAAAATGCCGTACAATAATAGAAAATTAATAGTGAGGGTGGGTCAACATGTGCCCCGAGGAATCCGTGATGGTAGGCGCATAACACCCGGGCATTCGCAATGTCATGAGTCCGCAATTGGCGAACATCTGCTTACTATAAATGCCTGCAGGTTCAATTATAGCGATCTACATTTTTCCATCCTGCACAAGACGAGAACAAAACAATATTTAAGTGTCCTCGAGATTGTTTCGATTTTCTTTTCTCGTTCTTCTTTGTGTAGGCAAATAAGACCCAAGCACTCACTGTTTTTATTAGGTAAAGGACTTGGGATGCGTATGACTTGATGGGGTTTTGAAAATTTCGATATATTTTGAACCACTTTAAATAATGTAACCTTTTGACACGTGGTCACAGTCCAATTCACCAACCACTTACCACTGTTTGCATACAATATATACATTGAATAATTATATATATTCAGAAATAGACGGAAAGAGAAGACATATATTCTTATCTGCATGCATATAAGAAAGAATATATAGTTGTTACATTGTCACAAGTAAGAAGTAGTTCTCTTTATTGATAATCGCCTTGTTAGTGGGGCTTACCGCCCTGTCGGCTGGGGCGTTAGAATGCACCGACTGCATCTCTGCAGAGGGGTAAGACTCCCCCAATGGGGCCACCTGTTGGCCGTGGGTGGCGACCCGTGATGCTTAAGGATAGAACCCAGGTGGATGAGCAGTTCATGACATGCAATACTCCACTTTGGCCCTATCTTGGGCTAGACGGGCGGTCGGAGAGGTCCCCTTCGATCAATCGGCTGGTCACGTCAAGCCCTAGCACCTATATGATTTTCCAAACCCTATTGCCTTTATGGCAAGCCCCAACACTTTTTATCATATGGGTGCTAGAAGGCTGTGGCTGCGGGTCTACATGTCTACATGTCCTGGGAATGACGTTAAACTCTATCTGATGGTGAGGTTCCAGTTTTGGAGGTTTGGGGAATGTGGAGCACCCCTTCATCACCATTGCTCCCTGGTCCACTCTGGCCCGGAGTGGTAGTACCTGTTAGGGTCCCATCTATGGGTTAAATAGAAAAATGTATTTATAAAAAAATTATATTATCTATTAAGAATGAATTTATTTCAAAACTTTATCGGCATTAAATGACCCACTGAGGTTGATATGCCGTAAAACAAAACAAACAAACCAAACCAATAAGTGGGGCTTAGAATACACTGTGTGTATCTTCTGCAAAGAATTAAGATTATCCTGAAAAAGGGATATCCTAGGTATTGTTATATACTCACATGCTCATGTTGCGGGTATATAAACAATGTTCTCATGTGATAGGGAGAGTGAGAGAGGTAGACAGAGTATCAGAGAGATGAGATGCATAACTTTCTTTCTTTGTTCGGCCATTTGTGATCACCTAATTTTCTTGTTTGTTGCTTCTTTCTATTTCTTCTCGCCA
The DNA here is from genome assembly GCA_023376005.1 of Doryteuthis pealeii. NCBI lineage: Eukaryota > Metazoa > Mollusca > Cephalopoda > Myopsida > Loliginidae > Doryteuthis > Doryteuthis pealeii. The sequence goes on from CM042137.1 coordinate 25,447,227, forward strand.
TGTTGGATTCTATCTTGTTGTTGGTTCTTCATCTCTTGGCCGGTCTTCTAACTAATGCATGGATCAACCAACAACGCCATGTTACTTTTTATAACTTTATTCTTAACTAAGTTTCTTTACTATTAACACAGCGCGCGCAGTTGAGTTCCAGCTTAGGCAAGAGACATCTCTCTCCGCCAGCATCCTGCCTGGAACTGAGGATCTAACTAGCTCTCACGTGACTTAACGAGATTTGCGGTTTTCCCGCCTCTGGGGTCAAAGTTCCCCAACGGTCTGTAACTTTCCATTTTCGCTACACAGTGTTGTCAATAATCTATGCTACCATAGATTATGCAACAGTATGACATTAAACTGCATTTGATGATAACGGTATAGTTTTGGAGATCTAGGGGGTGTAGAGTACAGGTCCGTTGCCATTACTTCCAGGTCCACCCTGATCCAAAGTAGTAGTACCTGTTAGGGTCCCATCTATAGGTCGAATAGACCTGTTTAAAAATCATTCGTATTTGTATTAACCCCCTTAAAAAACTCTTATGAAACAACTAACCCCCAAAAATGTAGATATGAATGTACAGTGAACGCGATTCCCTATCCTCTAGGTACGAATAACCCTATCTGGTTTGACATGCCGTTATATTCAATCAATTTCTTTATGGATAAGGGTTTGCATAGGATCTTTCTAACTTCTTTCCTTATCAATTGGTAAGGCGCCAGCGATTAGGTGAAACTTGACCCCAGAAGAAAGTGAAGAAAGATTTCAGATGAAAAATCCTTTGAGAAAATAAAGCAGTTTTTACTTAGCAACGAGAGGGTTTAGCTTTCCATCTCGCTATTGGTAGGTTTTAACACAAGGTCGTTTTTAAAGCGGAAAACCTTCCCGTGCACAGAGGGGGGCAATGCCAACAACAGATCTGTGGCATTCTCCCTTTTTAGGGGCGCCTCAGGTAATAAACCTGAATACTGCCCCGGTAGAGAGATAGCCCCCTCCCTTGACTCTTGCTTGGCAGCCAAAATATGAAATCTATACATCTAGCTTTATTTATTTTTTAGGTCTCCAAATATTTAAATTAAGTTAGGTTGGTCCTATAATGGAAGGAGTTCGTCCGGTTACCATGATAGACATTCACACTCACAGAAAAGAGAGAGAGAGAGAGAGAGAGAGAGAGAGAGAGAGAGAGAGAGAGAGAGAGAGAGAGAAGATTGTTTGTTTATCAACATATCAACTTCTTATACCGAAACAATGTATGGAAGCGCGTGATGTAATGGTTAAAGTCATGGGAAATGGACTCGTAGCCTCGAGTTCAAATCCTGGACGTGGTAATTGCATTTCACTTAGCGCTAATACCCTGGGAAAGGTATTAATCCTACTCTCCCGCCAGCTATTGGTAAATAGTAGAGCAAAATGGCCTCTTTAACCTTGGTTAGGCAACCGGTCTAGGAGAAGAAAACTCTGAATTCAAACCTGTTGAATTCCGCTTAAGAAATTGACCTTGTGTCACATCCTGCTCGTGTAGAGGGGTTGGTAAATATATATACCGAAACAATGTTTCATTGCATGTTTTTTTTTAATTGCACTTTTTATTTGTCTATAATCATTTGTCTACATACATTTATGTGGTTTCAAGTAACTAATAATATACATTCTATATGGTTTAATTTATATGGTTTCAAGCTATTTTAATTATAGCTTCAAGTAAATATTCTAAATACAAGTAAAGACAACGAATTGATTATCCACTTTGTCCCCACGCATTAGTTGCAATTTAGTGTCATATTCAGGACCCTTTTTGGGGAGAGGTCTTACCTCTCTCTGCAAGAGGAAACAGTGATCGTTTTCTAAGCTCGGCAAACGGGGCAAATGATGACCTTGCAATAAAAAAGCAACAGAACCCTAGAACTGGTGTGTGTGTGTGTGCGTGTGTGTATGTGCATGTGTGTGTATGTGTGTGTGTATGTGGTGTGTGTGTGTGTGTGTGTGTGTGTGTGTGTGTGAGAGAGAGAGAGAGAGAGAGAGAGAGAGAGAGAGAGAGAGAGAGAGAGAGAGAGAGAGAGAGAGAGAGAGAGATGATTTGTTTAAAACATATCAACTTCTTATACCGAAACAATGTTTCATTGACTTTTTATTTGTCTATAATCATTTGTCTACATACATTTATTTCAAGTTTCAAGTAACTAATAATATACATTCTATATGGTTTCATTTCTATGGTTTAATTACAGCTTCAAGTAAATATTCTAAATACAAGTAAAGACAACGAATTGATTCTCCACTCTGTCCTGATCCCAAGAAGTGGAGCCACCTCCCCACGCATTAGTTGCAATTTAGTGTCATATTCAGGACCCTTTTTGGGGGAGAAGTCTTACCTCTCTCTGCAAGAGGAAACAGTGATCGTTTTCTAAGCTCATCAAATAGCAAATGATGTCCTTAGTTGCAATAAAAAGCAACAGATCTCTAGAACTGGTGTGTGTATGTGGTATGCATGTGTGTGTGAGTGTGTGTGTGTATGCATGTGTGTGTGAGTGTGTGTGTGTGTGTGTGTGTGTGTGTGTGAGAGAGAGAGAGAGAGAGAGAGAGAGAGAGAGAGAGAGAGAGAGAGTTTGAAATATGATTGGTGGTGCATACATGCATTCTTTATTATTGTTATTAACCAAACTTTGCTTAGTCCGATACAGCGAGCTAATATTGTTTTCAGAACCTGCTGTTCCTCATCTAAGAATTGAGCAGGATTCGCATTGCTTAACTTCGGTGATCTAGGGAGACCCAATGTCTCATAGTTATATACTGAGTCTGGCACAAGACCTTGGTACTGGGGCACCCAGGAGAATCGAACCCACTATTCTAGAGAATTGGTCTGTGAGAAGACTTGCTAAACATCACTCTACACTACAGGAGGCAGTTTATGGTCGTTTACCTGTCTTTGCTATGTCTGGTACAAGGCCATATCAGTCGAGCATTCAGTAAGGATCTCGTTACACGAGTGAATAAAAAAATAAACCATCGAGCTCCTTGAGATGACCACATGCATGTTATAAATAACTGTGTATGTGTCCAAAACAGATTTGTCTATGTATGTATGTGTGTGTGTGTGTGTGTGTGTGTGTATGCGTATGTGTGCACGCATGTGTGTGTGTGAATATCGCATAGGCATGACTACAAGAGTGAATGTACGTATATGTATATATCTATGTATGTATGAATGTGTATGTGCGTGTACGAGTATGCGTATGTCTATACCAATATTTGAAACCATGTTTGCCTACTAAGAATCGCGTTACACTCTAACCTGCGTGACGTCTGTCTGCTAAAATATTTATCGTCTTAAATTTAATGACCCTACAACAACAACAGCTACATAAAAAAAAACAGCGTCTGGCTAAAAAAATAAAGAAGAGAGTTATAAATGAAAATAGATAAATAATCATGTAAGTAAGAATAGAAACTACAATGAAATGGAATAGACACACAGACACGAAATAAAGATTATTATTACTAGCAAAATAAAAATAACACCCTCCGGGCGATGTAAAAATAAATTTTTGAAAGATATTGCTTGAGGAGGTGGAAGTTAAAAATTAAATGTCGGAGAGTTTGAACCATAAATCATGAAATCATCAAATTTATTAAAGGAGTAAAAAAAACAAAAACAAAAACAAAAAAAGCAATTTGAAATTGAAACTAAGTTCTATTAACTTTGAATATCTATTAAAATAAAACAAACTATATATAAATATATGATACTGGGGATGTATCTATTAAAACTTGTTTTAAAAAACAATGAGGACTGTCTAATGTTGCATGCTCAAATTTTGAGTGTATTTATTCTATGCTATGACGATTTCGGGTATAGTGTCGTAAGCAGTGACGTAGTTTTTGTAACAGACAAAAACCGGAAGCGATTCTCCATTATTAATAGAAGATTATTATTATTATTATTATTATTATTATTATTATTATTATTATTATTATTATTATTCACTCCTTTTGAGTTTTTCATATCAGCTAACGCTGATGGTATTTCACTGGAGTCTGAGTGACAGCAAGTCTACTCAGGTCTCCAGGACTATTCTGAGTATTCTGGCAGATTGCAGCAATGCAGTATTCTGAATGGTTTCAATCCTTCCTTTGATATCCAAACTTTCCAAACCCTTTTCTAATCCTTTTGGGACTGTTCCAAGTGCACCAACCACAATTGGTATCCCTTTCACTTTCATGTTCCATAACTTTTTCACTTCTCTGGCAACGTCCAGATATTATTATTATTATTATTATTATTATTATTATTATTATTATTTTCACTCCTTTTGAGTTTTTCACATCAGCTAACACTGATGGTATTTCACTGGAGGTTGAGTGATAACAAGTCTCCTCAGTTCTCCATGACTCTTCTGAGTATTCTGTCAGATTGCAGCAATGCAGTATTCTGGATGGATTCGATTCTCCCTCTGATTCTCAGATTTTCCAAACTTTTTTCCAATCTTTTTGGGACCGTTCCAAGTGCACCAACTACAATTGGTATAACTGACTTTCATATTCAATAACTTTTTTAGTTCTCTGACAAGGTTCAGGTATTTGTCCATTTTTTCGTTTTCCTTCAGTTTCACCCTATGATCTGCTGGAACTGCAAAATCCACCTGTTGACAAGTTCTTTCTTTCTTGTTAATCAACACTAGGTCTGGTCTTCTTGCTGGGATAGATATTATTTTCACTCCTTTTGAGTTTTTCACATCAGCGTTAGCTGATGGTATTTCACTAGAGTGACAAAAAGTTTAATCAGGTTTCCAGGAGTCTTCTGAGTATTCTAGCTGATTGCAGCAGTGCGGTAGTCTAAATGGTATCAATTCATCCTCTGATTTCTAGATCCTCCAGTCTTTTTTCCAAGTTTATTGGGACCGTTCCAAGTGCATCAACTACAATTGGTATCACTTTCACTCATGTTCCATAGCTTTTTGAATTCCCTGGCAAGGTCCACGTATTTATCCATCTTTTCATTTTCCTTCAGCTTCACCCTGTGATCTGCTGGGACCGCAAAGTCCACCAGTTGACACGTTCTCTCTTTTTTTTGTTAATCAACACTAGGTCTGGTCTCCTGGCTGGGATAGGGTGATCCGTCTTTATCTCGATTATTATTATTATTATTATTATTATTATTATTATTATTATTATTATTATTATTATTATTATTATCATAAACCCCTCTGTTTAATAGATTCAAAATAGAGGGAAAATTCGGTTTACTAAAGATTAAAAAAGAAAAAAAGAAACACGTAAGCAAGTGCGATCATCGCTGTATACCCCATATTTGTGACCTCGTGTCACATCCTACCCGTGACGAACGGGTTGGGTAAATACCTATACACACACATGTCTATTTATCAAGGACTAAATCATCCCATGACCTAAATAATGTATATCGAAATATCCCATAATCCAGTCGATTGTCTGGGTAACATGCTGGATTTTTCATAGCATTTTTAAGATTTAGTAAGTCTTATTTATTGGTATCCCTCCCCTCCCCAACTAAAATACGACAGGTTGTATTGGGTTACATGGTAACAGAAACGGAGTAACCTTTGATCTAACCTGTTAGGAGAAGCAATTTCATGTCTTTCCTTGAGGCATTAGTACGAAGATAAACCAAATCTAACATCTTGAATTTGAACACGAGGTACCGATTCCATTTTCTGTGTTTTCAACCAAATTCACCGTCACCCACTCACGTATAGTATAGTGTATATACAATCTCTCTCTATATATAGACATTGAAACTCTATAACTAAAATTACTGATACTAGGAAAAATATGTACCCCATCGGCACAAGTATTTAAGTCTTGATATAATCAAATATTATATCGAAGTAGAATGACTAATGAAATTAAATAGGAACACAAACAGATTACATTTGTTTTTACTTTATTCTAATTGATTTCAATATAAAATTATACATAGGACTGCTTTAAATACGTTTGTGAATAAAACAATAATATAGAAATCCAAGTAATTATTTATTAAACATGGGTTTGTTAAAACCGGTATGCAAATTATTCACACCATATACTATGTAAACATTTATTTCTTAATGATATATAACACACATTGCAGAATTTTAAACACATAAATAATAAGGGCTGTTTTGAGGCAAATCTATCTTAGCTAGACCTTAATAGAGACATTGTTAATAAAGAAGATGCTAATTAAGATTACATAATTATTATTGATTAATAACCATTGAGAATATAACGTAAATAATTACGGGAATTGTGACGTTGATGGTGAGGTAGTTTTGGTTATAGACACAGACAGACGCATAATCTCCATTAAAATAAGATGTGTCAATCCAAATTAAGTACACCTGCACGAAAGGAATTATTTGAAATAAATATTTCTTGTTATCGTCTTCTTTTTTTTTTTTTTTTTTTTACTATTACTGGTAGACTTAATGGCACTGACCTCACAAATTTGCACAGTTACTGGAATATCTTTTGTAAATGTTCCACTAAAAATAATAAAAATCTGGTATCTTTTGGTTTGGCTGTTTTGTTTACGGATATATATATATATATATATATATATATATATATATATATAGAGAGAGAGAGAGAGAGAGAGGGAGAGACAGACAGACAGAAGAAAAGAAAGAGAGGAACCATATATACATATATGTATGTACGTGTGGGTGTGTTGAGTCTGCGTCAGTGTCTCTGTGTAGATGTATGTGTGCGTGTGCGTGTGTGTTTGTGCATGTGTGCGCATGTGAAAGAGATAGATAGATAGATAGAGAGAGAGAGAGAGAGAGAGAGAGGGGAGAGAGAGAGGGGAGGGGCTGGCTGGCTGGCAAAAATCCTGGGAAAAAGAGTAACTGCATATGAAAGCGTAAATGAGGAAAGCAACTAGACAGACTGATAACGAGAGAGAGAGAGAGAGAGAGAGAGAGAGAGAGAGAGAGAGAGAGAGAGAGAGAGAGAGAGAGAGGGGGGGGGTAATCAATGAAAGAAAAAAAAGAAAAATAATTAATGCAGCTTGCTCAAAGATTCTTCGTTCCAGTGTATAATTCGCTGCAACTTGCATTGCAAATGTATTTATGGTTTTGGCCAGGCATAATTATTTATGCTGCACTGAATAGACGTCCGTTTACAAGTGGAGACCCCCACCTACACACCCACCCACAACACACACATATACTATATCCACACATATGAATGTTTTAAATATATCATATTTTTAAATGCATATGCACTGTCAGAAAAAAAAATTGCAGCACTAAATATGCGTTATAATTTACTTACAATTGAACATACGCAGCTCTTCGTGGTATACTATTTAGCATCATTTCTCTCTACCCTCCCCCTAGCTATGTGTAAATAGTAAAACAGACTGGGTTCTTTAGCCTTGGTAAAGCAACCAGTGTAGGAGAAAGAAAGCTCTGAATTCAAACAAGCTGTACTCCGCTTTAAATTTTCGGTAATTTATGAGGAAGTGCGTCCCGGTCCCCTGCCTCCGAAATTGCTGCTCGGTGAATTTTAAAATAACTACCCCAAGCTTCTGCAAGTTCCATTGTGTTAAATATAGGGGAGAGGTAAAATAGGTGTTACCTATTGTTTATCTATCTATCACAGTCCATTCAAAACTATCCATCTTCATATCTATCTATCTATCTATCTATCTATCTATCTATCTATCTATTAAATACTAAGATTTTCTTTTATTACGATAAATAAACAAGAATTACGATAAATAAACAAGAATTATGACAAATTACGGTAAATAAACCAGAATTACGACAAATTACGATAAATAGACACGAATTACGACAAATTTCTATAAATAATCTAGAATTAAGACAAAAAGAGACCCCCCCCAAAAATACATTTAACGCCCTAAGTTGGTTGTTTTCTTTCAATTAATACCGATGTGGCGCCGAAGCTTGGGGTCGTTATTTTAAAATTCACCGGGCAGCAATTTCGGAGGCAGGGGACCGGGACACACTTCCTCATAAATTACAAAATTTTCTATTGTATTACATTCCGTTCCTGACAGAGTGGTTGTGTATACTATCTAGTAGTGAGTTTGAACCTCACTGTGTAGCCAACACTTCTGATTAAGCTGGATTACAGGAACTAATTTCATACATGCACAAATTTGAAGATTAGGAGTACATCAACCGTCTCCATATTAAGAAAAATAACTCTCTATACTCCTCTAGAGTTAAGTAGGGTATTCTCTTGCAGAGTATTGCAAAACGTACACTGGTATCACAAGATGCTCAAATAAAAATCTTTTTTTAATTTTCTACTACACCATAGCACACTATATCAGGCCATCCGTCAACGGAGACTAGAATATGCCGACTATATCCTCGGTAGAGTGGTAAGACTCTGGCTCCGATAAAAGGGGTCTTATGGATTGGACATGAAATGAAATCTGATGGTGAGACACCGGTTTTGGATCTCTGGGTAGTGCGTAGTTGCTCCTTCATTGCCATCACCGCCAAATTCACTCTGACCTCGTTTGGTCCTACCTATTACGGTCACATATAGATATGTTTAAAGATCATCCGTATTATATAGGAATACTTGAAACCATATTGTAACACGGCATCAAAACGATATATGTAACGTGGCGGTATATTCACGATACCAAAACGGATATATGTAACGTTCTAATATCGATATACGTCGTATAACGGGTCTTGTCAACGTGCCTCCAAATTCACGACACTAAAAAGGTGTTCGGCACGAGGCGATCATGTTGTTGATAAAAAAGTACAACGCGAGAAATATATCGTCACAAAGCTGCTTAGCTTTTATTTCCAGGCTCGTGTCGTGGGCTCTGTTCGGAAGAGGAGGAAAGGCAAAGAGAAAGAGAGAGGACACTGTTAAATTACTGTGATCCCACACAAGGGACCCAAAGTCCAGTTTGTACCCTACGACTCTCAAAGCAAAAAGAGGCCGGTATTTTTCTTCGTCGTTCCACGTCACCACGTGACTTCAGTTCCGGTCAACACCCGACACTTCCGGTTGACATTCAATTCTCCATTCGGGGGGTCACACCCCGGTCGAACTCACGACAACCGTTTTGTGTTCATCACTTTTTTAAAAACCTTTACTATCTCTTATTTCTTCTTCCTCTCTTTTCTAATAGTAGTTCTCACAAAACTCAGGATATTCCCCCATCTTGCTACAATATAGCTGTGTTCAAATTATTTGTATTATATAGGAATACTTGAAACCATGTAACTGTAAAAAGTTATTATATAATAATATTAGAAAATCATGTAACTAGATGAAAATTATTAGTATTATATAGGAATATTTGAAATTGTATAACTGTGTGCAAATTATTATATTAGGAATACTTGAAACCATGTAACTGTGAAAATTATTAGTATTATATAAGAATACTTGAAATCATTTTGAAATCTGTGCATAAAATGATCATTATTATTGAGTAGGAATAGTTACTTGAAACCATATAACTGCGTATAAATTAAGCATTAAGTCTTCTTCTTCTTCTTTTCTTTTGGAAATCCGTCGCAGACAACGATGACGTCAATCCATATCTTCAGTTGTGGACCCTCTGGCGGCTCGTTAGTCCAATTCTGGACTCGCAGATGCGGTTACACACATTGCAGGGGAAATTTCCATCTACATTTGGTTGTTGATGACGACGAAGATGTCGCCGCTCTGCAGTCCTGTTTATCTCGATATTGAGCTACTTAGCTCCTGTGCGGCAGGTGTCTCACCAACCCTGTCTGGTGGAGGCCAGATCTTCCACACTTGAAGGTGTGATGATACATTTCTTCAGTGTTGTCTTAATATGGTCTTTGAACCGCTTTTTTATTGGGGGGGGGGGGCTCCTGTCCTCCGCGGGCCATCTTTGAGTTCACTGTAAAGTTTTTTATTTGTCATTGTAGAGGCAATACACGAACTGCAGTATGCAGCTGATGCAGCTTTTGTCAGATCTCCCCCAGATGGACTCCAGCGCATCATCGAGCAGGGCTTGCCAGCAATGTTCAGAAAACAGAAGTTCTCAGCATGTGTCAACCTCCTACTCCAGAATTCTTCATTAACCACCAGCCAAGCATTAAGTATAGTTAATTGAATTTAATTCTTTTTTTTTAGCTCAGTCGGTAGAGCATCCACCTAGTGAATCACAAGATTCCGGGTTCGATACCAGCTTTCACCAAACTACACCATAGCACACTATATCAGGCCATCTGTCAACGGAGACTAGAATATGCCTATATCCTCGGTAGGTGAGGAGAGCCTCACCTACCATCAGCTCCCTAGCTCATATGAAAAAACACTCTCCCTGGTCAAGCACTTGAGAAAATTGGATAGATTCTCTATCCATCTGATACTAACAATAGGCCACCCCACCGACTTTACTACTACTTGAAACTATACAGATCTTGACAAAACGAGTCTTGGCATTAAATAACCCAGGGAATGACGTGCCATAAAACCAACCAACCGACTATATCCAGATAAAAATCGGCATACTCTTTTATGATGTCACCGCTTCATTTATCGTCAGTATATTTATATCTTATTATAATGGAGATTGTGGGTTTGTATGTCTGTAACCGAAACTATATTACTACTCAAGGATTTTATTTTTATTTCAATTATTAATAAAATTCTTTCATTATGTTAACTATATCTACATACTAACAACATGCAATGTGTGAATGGGAAGGCTCTGTTTGGTTTTATCTTAATAAATATGAGCAAAAATCTCGGGTATAAATCTTAACAGAAATCTATTAACATAAAGAATAACTGTAATTTTATTCTTTACTTCCTATTTTAACTAAATAGTTAAATTAGGGAAATTTACCACTGAAAGACGGGAGTAAGGGAAAATGGTGGAACAGTTAGTTTCAAAGTTGTTCTATTTTTCGATTATACCCCCTCTGTTCCAAATATTTTTATCTGAATTCTTATTCAGTTTCATTAGCTTTTCTAATTTAACATGATATTTTATTATATTAAAACTTAAATACTTGCACCCGGAGGGTGCATATATTTGCTAGTATAGATAACGATGCATGCATGTGGCTGAAATAGGATTATTACTTTCATTCTCTCAGCACACGCACAAAGTTTGTTAGTAGGTAACATTTTCTATACTTGTTGCAGCTTGGATGGTAGTTATGATCGAGTGATTTGTCTTTGAGTTCCCTCTTTTCTTCATCAGCGTGCATGATAGAGGCAAGAGGCTCTTGTCAGGGTAACTTGTGATGGTAGAAAATGAAAAGATATCTATTTATCACAGGCTTAACGGATTTACAGAAAAGTGAATATAAACAGTTTTAGCCAAAATTCAAACGCGGTGGGCAAATTTCTTGTTCTGGGCCGATAACCAATACGCTATGTTGCAGCCCCACCTCTCTCTCTGTCACTCTGTCTCTCTGTCACTCTGTCTCTCTGTCTCTCTGTCACTCTGTCTCTGTGTTTGTATGTGGGCGTATGTGCAAAAGTGTATGTATGAGGTAGAACTTCGAAAGACAATTTTTATGGTAAGCTAACTCAATTTTCTATGTTGACGCAGAATAGTTTTCTAAAAATAAGACACACTAAACACACACACACACACACACACACACACACACACACACCTGTCAGCTTGACAGTCGAGGTTTCGAGTCACACACGGAGCAGTCTCCCATGTCTATAACCTTGCTGATGAGACCTAATAGGTCGAAATGTACATTCAGGGATTGACATTTTCTCGATTTGTTTAACCTTACATTTGAACATATGTCCGCCTAAATTCATTAATTATTAACTAATTAATTTTCAAAATTAGGTATGACTTCAATTAAGCACATATCCTCCAAAAATTGTCGGCTTAAAGCCATATAAAAAAATAAACACATTTGTTTGTTTACTTAACCTCATATATATATATATATATATATATATATATATATATATATATGATCCGTGAATCCATTGGGTTCCCATAGTAACACCGATCCAGGATAATGATACTTCATTATGATTATAATGTCAAAGTCCTCATAAATGTTAGTTTTCTTTTTAATTGCTGACTTGTTGAATGATCAGCCCTTTTATAAAATTATTTTTAATTTTTATAATAGTTACTTACTCTGCTTAGCATCTGAGTGGTAATGCCTGTTAATCGTAGTGGTAGTACCTGTTAGGGTTCAATCTATAGGTTAAATAGATAAAAATTGATTTTAAAATATGTTTACAACAATGAATCAAAAAATTTAATAACCCAGAAATGAATTATATAAAAATGTGATAAATTAATCCAGCGGTTGACATGCTGCAAAATCCAACCAACCAACCAACCAACCAACCAACCAACTAATTTACTTAGCATTGTCATGGCATAAGACCAGTGATATAAGAATGCAATTCCTAATAATGGTCAGCAAATAATAGCGTTCTAACTTAATTTCCTAACCATTACCCTATGTTAGGTACAAAAGCGACCTATTCTTCCAGGCTCTTGTTATATCAGTACTGCTGTATGGCTGCACCACTTACGAAGCGCCACTAACGAAGCGCCTTGAGAATAAGCTAGATGGGACCTGCACAAGAATGCTGCGTGCAGTCTTGAACAAGCTGTGGAAACAGCACCCCACACGGAGGGAGCTGTATGGTCATTCCCCTCCCCATCTCCCAGAACATACGAGTAAGACGAACTAGGCATGCAAGACATGGCTGAATAAACAAGGACGAGCTCATAAGCGACGTACTCCTATGGAAGCCAACACATGGGCATGCTAGTGTGGGTCGCCCAACTAGGACCTATATTGACCAACTATGTGGGGATGCTGGATACTGCGCAGAAGAACTCCCAGAGGCAATGAATCAGACGGAATGATGACGAGGTACACACACTTATATAGAGGATGTTGCCTAAGGACATTCAGATATTTAAAAAGATAAAGAAGCAATTAAATTGAAATATACGTGTAGAAGCTTTTAGATTCAATATAAAAAGTAACATTGTTTCTACTTCACATATATATGTCTGTGGTGCAAGGCTCACTAGTCTTGATTTATATATCCTTTTTCTATTTTGGATGACAATCATTATATTCTAAAGTCGGTCAAGAGACTGACCCTCAATTTTGAAACAATTTTTTTAGCTGTCGAACAAGATAATACGTTGTTTCTGTATCTAAATAATGACATAGCGATTATTCATAATTTTAGTCATATTTTCTCAGAAAAAAATTAAAGTAGTAAAGAATAAATAAATAAATAAAACTAATAAAAGTTATTTTATTTACAAAAGATGTAAAACTACTTATATTAATTAGTTTTCGATACGCCTTTTTTATTTTAAAACACACACACACACACACACACACACACACACACACACACACACACACACATATATATATATAATATATATACATATATATATATAGTGAATAGAGAATAAACGAGAAAAGTATTGGCATAAAAAAGTGCTTAATGCTAATAAAGCAGAACAGTTTATAATCAATAGTAATGGTATTATGAATGATTTATACTCATAACTTTAAGTTTCATGCCTATGCAATCTTCAGATAAGTCAAAAGAATATATATATATATATATATATATATATATATATATATGTGTGTGTGTGTGTGTGTGGATGTGTGTGTGTGTGTGTGTGTGTGTGTGATGCATTATTATAACTGATTCTTGAAACATTTAACATTTTTAAATCTAAATGAAGACGTGAGCACTTATATAATAACATCTTGTCTAGGCATGTAAGGGTGAGTCGGTGCTAAATTAAACAAAAAAGTCAAAATAAAATGATGCCAATTTTAATGTAATGCGTTTTTTTTTATTGTCAAAACAGAGGATTGTATAAGTGTATTACATTCTATATTAATCAAATCTCGCCATGCTACATTTTATTATTTCCGAAATTGAAATCTTATGAGGAGCTCCGACCAATTGATAACTTGATGGAATAAATGTTTGAATATATCATCATCATCATCATCATGTCGCGCCGGCAGCACGGATATCCATGACAATCTCTCGCCAACCTTTCCTATCATTCATTGCCCTTGGGAGGTCTTCCGTCCAGCAACTAGCATCCTCGCATAGTTGGTCAATGTAGGTCCTTACTGGGCGGCCAACATTATATATATATATATATATATATATATATATATATATATATATATCAGCATCATCATCATGTCGCGCCGGCAGCACGGATGTCCATGACAATCTCTCGCCAACCTTCCCTATCATTCATTGCTCCTGAAAAGCCCTCTGCTCGGCATCCAGTATCCGCGCAGAGCTGGTCAATGCCCATGTGCTGGCTTCCACAGAAGAACGTCACTTATGAGTTCGTCCTTGCTTCCCCAACAGTGTCCGGCGTGTCTTGTTCGCCTTACACGGATGGTTTGTGTGATATGGGGCAGGTGGCCGTACAGCTGTTTTCTCGTGGGGTGTTGTTTCCACGTCTTGTTTAAGACTGCACGCAGCATTCTTGTGCAGCTACCGCTAGTTTATTCTCCAGTCGCTTCATTAAGGTCCAGGTGGTGCAGCCGTACAGTAGCACTGATACAACTACGGCTTGGAAGAATTGTCGCTTTAACTCATCAGTGAGATCGGATTTCCATATATATATATATACAAGGTGTGTCATTAAAGTATCGAGATTGAATCTGTATTTACCATGATAGGAATGAACAATAAATGTAACGTTAATTTTTTTCAGAATACAAGGTGAACAAAATAGATTTTAAAGCTGTATTAACCATGATAGAAATGGAACGTTAATTTTTCAGAATACAAGGTGTGTCAAAAAGTACCGAAATATCGAAACTTTTTGGACACACTTTATATATATATATATATATATATATATATATATATATATATATACACCTGCCCCTCCGCACAAGCAGGCTGTGACACGATGTCATTTTTTTAAAGTGGAATTTTTCTTTCTCCTAGACCAGTTAGCATACCAAGGCCAAATACCCAGTCTACCCTACTATTTACCCATAGCTGGAGAGACTATTGTTGGATGACTACCTTTTCAAAAGTGCTATGTGAAATGCAAGCAGCATCGTCCAGGAATTGAACTTGGGTCACTGTGTCCATTTCCCTCGACGTAGGTTATCGTTGTAGCCAAAGAACACGGCGACCCGTGGGAAGCAGGACACACACACACACACAAACACACACTCACACACACACGTATATATATATATATATATATATATATATATATATATATATATATATATATATGTGAAAATGGAAAAGGAATTGAATCCGACAATATGAGGAAATATATATATATATATATATATAATATATATATATTTCCTCATATTGTCGGATTCAATTCCTTTTCCATTTTATATATATATATATATATATATATATATATATATATATATATATATATATGTTTGTTGTTATTATTCTCTCTATAGCGCCCCCTTACCTATTATGGTAGAGGTGCATAGTATCGCTTGACAAGCTTAATTTCGCTAGGATGGTCAGCTGTGTACTGTGGCCGAGGCGATAAAAGTGTTTCACTAGTGTTTCACTGCGTCTGCTGAAGTCCCGATTTCGATTTCTGTCGGAGGGAAATCGTTAGTATATACCGCTGATGAGACTTAATAAAGTCGAAACAGTCTGTACGGTATTCTACACATCGAGCCATCCTTTACTGGGATTACACTTGTCAAGTTTATTTTCTATAAGAAAAAGTATCGAATTTTATGCGATACATGCGTTGTAAGTGCCTTCAAGTAAAAATTTAATATATACTTTATCAGCAACGTTTCTAAATAAACAAACATCCAAAAATCTTATATATATATATATATATATATATATATATATATATATCCTGTTTCCCAATGGTCGGCAAAATATAAGCCGGAACTTTAAATAAAAATGCAAATTTTCAAGTCATTTCCTTCATAATAAATTCGCTAAATATCTACATCTGTATCGAATCTAGGTCTGGTCGAAGGTCATTTACCGAGATCCGCTTATAAGAACAGAATTCCTTACAATGACTTGCAAAAGCTGTTTCAGATTCAGGATACCTAAATCCTCACCAATTTCTTTCAGGATAAAACAAAACTCTCCATTTTAAAAGGACAACCTGTAGTACTTACTCTCTATCTAACTATCTATCAATCTATATGTATGCATGTATATATTTATCAATGTCAATGATTGATTTTAACGGCACGCAAACCCGTCTAGATTTATTTTATTCTTAGGGGTTTGGGAATTACGTTCATATTTACATTAATATGTAGTTACCTAAGAATTGTTTTTTCACATGGTCCAATATCAATAATATTTAAAGGGATCTATTTGACCCATATATGTGACCCTAACAGGTACCACTACCCCAAGTCAGAGTGGCCTTATGAGTAATGGCAATGAAGAGTACTTCACACCCCGCAGATATCCAGAATTGGAATCTCACTATTAGATGCAATTTAATGTCATACCTAGGACACTGTATATATGAATGCATGTATATATGTATATAATATTGTATATTATAAAGTGTGTTAAAATATTGAGTCTGGAACTGAATTTATCGAGACAGAAATGAACAATGAATGAAAAGTAAATTTACATAAAAAATAATCCTCTTGGCATTCAACGCACTTATTCCAACGAGTTTTTTCTTTGCTGAAGCACCTCTGTAACTCTTTTTAAATTTTTATTTATTTTTATATATGTTGTAAAGCTGCGCTGTCAGATTTTTGTTAAAATAATCCATGTCAATATTGCTCTTGACAAGAATTTTCAGTTTATGAAACAATAAAAAGTCACACTGGGTTAGCTATTGTGAGTATAGAGGGTAATATACTTGTGCAATCAAAACTGCCGATATAAAGGTACCAAGTCCAGCTTCAAATTTATTTTCCAATTGGCAAGAAATTGTCAAGATGCCTATCCGATTTTCAAACCAAGTGTTTGGTTAGAAAATCACATAGGCAAAAAACTGTCAGTATCCAAGCGCCGTTGACTTCATGTCGACGCACCGTTACTCTGATATAAATGCACTATCCACGATATTGAGCAGTATTTACTTATACATAGAACACCTTGAACACTATTGACTTATAAATAGAACACCTTATATTACCTATTCACTTATAAATAGAACAACTTCTATTACCAATATATATATATATATATATATATATATATATAATATATATATATATATATGAATTTAGTTGTGTATCAATTTTGTTCTTGAGAACATTTTCTGTGATATGGGAAGTATATAAAAAGTGAAAAAAAAAATAACAATAAAACGTTGTTTAGTCCTTGGTTCGCTTAATTTTTCCAATATTTCGGTTGACCTTTGTCAAGGTATTTTTTGACAACTGAATATAACTTAGTAGGAAAATAAAATAATATAAATGGGAAAAAGATCAATGAGAAATATATATATATATATATATATATATATATATTATATATATATATATATATATATATATATGAGAGTACGCAAACAGTTTGTTTTGATATGGCGATAGCCGACAATTTTTGGGAGAATATGTGCTTAATTGAAGTCATACCTAATTTGAAAATTAATTAGTTGATAATTAATGAATTAGGCGAATATATCTGTTCAAATGTAAAGCGTAAACAAATCGAGAAAAATTCAATCTCTGTATGTACATTTCGGCCTATTATGCCGAATCAGCACAGTTATAGACTGGAAGCCGCTTTGTGTGTGATTCGAACCCTAACTGCCAGGCTGTGTGTGTGTGTGTGTGTGTGTGTGTGTGTGTGTGTGTGTTTATGTTCAGAAAACGCATAATTATGCTTAAGTGAAATCTACTGAAATAAATGCACACACACGCGCGTGCACGCTGACACACAGACGCTCTCTCTCTCTCTCTCTCTCTCTCTCTCTCTCTCTCACACACACACACACACACACATGAACACATGAACACATGCATGGTTCAAGCACATGGTTCAAACACATACATGTATTCTTTACCTTTCAGTTGCTGCCTAGCATATCTGTGTTAATGATTATAATCCAACAACGTGTCATTCAAAGACGAGACCAGATGCCGACAGAAATCTTCTGCCTAGAAACGAATTCCTAAACTTCTTTCAAGGAACAAGAGGTTTAATACATACCAGCATAAGTTTGGTAATTGTCACCCTCGTAGAACAGCAAGTGAACAGCTGCTACAGCACAAGAGGTTACTGAGTTGCAGTTCTTCGAACAAAAGAGCAATATCCTAGATCTCTTAAAAACAAAATCTAATTAAAATTCTATAGAACTACGCATGCATACTATTGTTTGTTTGTCTGACTCCTTCACACATATACACACACGCACATACACTGACACTCAGACACAAACACAGACACAGACGAAAACACACACACACACACACACACACACACACACACATAAGAGTACTCAATATCGGTAATAGAGCATATGTAGATCTAAGTTAGAATTGCATAGACACAGCTTGGTGCCTGTCAGTTTCTCAACGATACAATCATCCGACCAAGCGGTTTCTATGTGGTGGGTATCACTATGTACTGTTGTGTGGTGCATGATGGGAAGAGTTATCTAATATGTGAGTTATCCGGGGAGGATGGCCTAGTTTATATTGCGTGGTTATTTTCGCGGCAAAATTGTATTAATGTTTTGATTTATTAATTTATTTACTCTTATGTTTAATTTATTATTTTACTCCTTGAGAGTTTTTCACACCAGCCTTACCTGGAGGGTTTTTCGCTGGATGCTGAGTGACAGCAAGTCTCCTTAGGCCTCCAGTATTCTAGCAGATTTTAACAATCCGGTTGTTTGGATGGTCTCGTTACTTCCTTTGATTTCCAATTGACCCAGACTCTTTTCCAAACCCTTGGGGACCGTTACAAAGGCACCAATTACAACTGGTATAACCTTTAACTTCATTTTCCACACATTTTTCAGTTATCTGGCCAGGTCCAAGTATCTATTATTATTATTATTATTATTATTATTAATTATTAGTTGTTGTTGTTGTAGTAGTAGTCGTTATTGTTTTTATTTTGATTAATCTTTAGAGTTATCAGTCTCCAGGTGGCTTAGTAGTAATTTGTTTTTATGTCTACATTTTGATATAAATTCTGATCGTTTATTGAGATAAGAAGACAGTACATAAAAAGGACGGACGTAAAACGGAATCGGATCTAAATTACAAAAGTTTTGGAAAAAATGTTAAACATTTTAAGTTTAAATTAAATTTTCTTTTCACGAGTTATAGTGGCGTGATAATGAACAGAAACTGATTTCATACCTGCGCGTGTTTCGTTTCGTTGAATTCATCCTCTCATATTCTGATTTTTCATTTGTCGTCATTGCTGTAGTTCGAAAACCCTATAATTTAATTTCTACATTTTGAATTATCAAATATAATAAAATATGAATATATGTCCTATTCTAGATATCGAGGACTCTCACTATGGATACACAAATCTTTAAGCAATGTGACGGTGATACCAATCGTAGTTGGTACTCTCTGAACAGTTCCCAAAGGCCAGGAACAGAGACTCCAGCTAGAATACCTAGAAGAGTCCTTGGAGACTTGAGGATATTTGCTGTCAACTCAGACTTCAGTGAAAATTAACCAATTAAAACATTGGAAAAACTCGCATATAATAATAATAATAATAATAATAATAATAATAATAATAATAATAATCTTACTTTATCCCAGCAAGAAGACCAGATCTAGTGTTGATAAACAAAAACTTATCAACTGGTGGATTTTGCAGTGCCAGCAGATAACATGGTGAAGCTGAAGAAAAATGAAAAAATAGACAAATATCTGGACCTTGCCAGAGAACTGAAAAAGTTATGGAATATGAAAGTCAAAGTAATACCAATTGTAGTTGGTGCACTTGGAACGATCCCAAAAGGATTGGAAAAGGGTTTGGCAAAGTCTGGAAATCAGAGGAAGGATTGAAACCATTCAGAACACTACACTGCGGCAATCTGCCAGAATACCCAGAAGTCCTGGAGACCTGAGGAGACTTGCTTTCACTCAGATTCCAGTGAAAGACCATCAGCTAATGCTGATGTGAAAACTCAAAAGAAGTAAATAATAATAATAATAATAATAATAATAATAAACGACAAACTGGAGTTATTGTACACGAGAAAATTTAGATATAGTCAGAAAGGGAAACCTCAAGAAAGAAACTGAATCTCTTATAATAGCAGCACAAAACAACTCCCTCATGACCAATTAAATCTAGGCTAAAATAGATAAGAAACAAGAGAGTAGCAAGTGTAGGATGTGTGGAGACAGTGAAGAAACGGTTAATCACATAATAAACGATTGCAGCAAACCAACACAAAGATAATACAAGACTAGACACGATTGGGCGGATGATAGACTCGAAATTAAGCAAGAAATTACATTTTTAACTTTATTACAAAATAGTATATGCAGCCAAGATTCGTTTATAAAGTGATAGAAATTATTGTTGGTGCCCAAGGAATAGTCCCCGAGGGTTTGGGGTAAAAGACTGGATAAATTAGAAATCAGAGGAAGAATTAAGACCATCCAGAACACAGAATTGTTAAATACTAAGAAGAGTCCAGGAGACCTGAGGACACTTGCTGTTACTCAGACTCCACCGAAATAAATAAAAAAATCGCAAGGAGTGAAATAATTTCATGTTGATAATGAAAAAGAGGAAAATAGATACAACGGAAAGAACTACAAAATTAGGAAAATGAAAATTAAAAAAGCAAAAAAGAATTACGAGTACTTGGGATTATTGGAAGCGGACACCATAAGAACAGAGATGAAAGAAAAAAATAAGAAAAGAGTATTGCAACAAAGCTTTGTGCAATAAATCTTGTCAAAGGAATAAATATTTAGACAATCCCTTATGTAAGATACTTTGAACCATTCTTAAAATCGACAAAGGAGAAACTCGATAAATGGGCTAAAGGACAAGGAAATTGATGACGTTGCACAAGATCTTACAATTGAGAGAGATAACATAGACAAACTATATGTGTCAATAAACGAAAGAAAAAGAGGACTCGTTAGCATTGTGGAGATGAAAAAATCTGAGGACTCGAAGAATACACTAAAACGAACAAAGACAGACTAATTACAGCAGCCAGTTAAAAAATATGTAAATAACAAAAACTAAAGAACATTTGGACACATGGCCTAGTGGATAAGGTAGTTAGGTTAAGACAGTTCTAAGTGATAGTTATCTCTAGATCCCGAGTTCAATCCTGAGTAGAGGCAGTTAGAAAAATAATTAACACAACTCCTACCCCATGGTTAGCGGAATGAGAACAGGATATCCCCGTGGACTAAATAAAGGGTTAGGTTCAAAGTTCGGTGATGGCTCCTGATTACGACAAGAAAGTTCCCGAGTTCGAAAAGAAGGTTCCCGAGTCCAAGTAGGTTCCCGAGTCCGACAAGAAATACCTGAAGAAGGCCTGAGGGCATATCGGCCGAAACGCACAAATAACAATGAAGATGGGGACAATAGTCCGAATAACGCAGATAATACTAATCTTCAAGCCTCATCTCAAACATTCAGAGAAATAAAAACAGAAATGGGAAGAAAAACAACTATACGTATACTTCAAGCAACAATTTAGAGAGATTGCACACGAGAGGACCTGAACATAGCTAAGAAAGAGAAACCTTAAATCTCTTTTTAACATCAGCACAAAAAATTGTATAAGGTCCATTAATATAAACATGAAAATAGAATATACGCAACCGAATAACAAGCGTAGGTTAAACACATAATAAGCGAATGCAGCAAACTAGCACAAAAGGGTACAAAGCTAGGCACACAACTGGGCAGGGAAGGT